>VWZI01017475.1:48273-58678 GCA_013396835.1 Psilopogon haemacephalus | reverse complement strand
CCCCCCCCCCCCCGGATTACTTCTCCTACTCATAATATGCCCTGGAAAAGCAAATATAAGAGCTGCTGAGTCTTCTGTCTTCTTCATGCCTTTTCTCTGCAGTATGGAGCTGCCAAACGTTTTGATGAAAAGCAACTTTCTGAACTTTTCACAACGTGAACCAAGAAATGTTTTGTCCTGTCCTCGTGTGCCAGGAGAGGACAGACATTTTTAGCTGGTGTCCTTCAAAAAGGTCAGCTGGAAGCAACCAAAGAACTGCTTCTACTCTTTGGCTAAACTGAGTTTTGTTTCAGCTTGATCCAAAATCCAACCTTTATGAGAGTGTTTTGAGAACTGGAGGTTTGCATTTAGATGTTCACTCTGAAACAAAGAAAAAAAAAGAAAAATAAGCTCTGATCTTGTGGATGCTTCACTAGAAGAGAGGTGACTCCTGTATGCATTGAATTCCTGCTTCGTTGCCCTTTTGTGTGTTTATACTAGCTAAAAGTAGCTTTAATACAAAGAAAAGGGGGGGAAGAAAAAGCAACCCAAACAAACAAAAACTAAACCCACCAGTCTCAGAAACTCAGAAGCCTGACAACTAAGGTGTCTTTGGAGAGATGAGAATTTGCAGTTCAAAGGCACGATCTGAAAAAGCGGAGGACGAGTTTGCACTTTCCTGACATCCCTCTTTACTAAGAATCTGGGTTTAGTTACTTATTTCATACTTAGGATACTTCTTTTCCTTCAAGGTCTGTCTTACCTTCCCTCTGTCTGTCATCACTGAGCTTTTGCTTCTGTCATTAGGAGTCCTGAGAAGCTTCCTTGCTTCTCTTGAGCATATGACCTCATTTGTAATGCCTGTGGCTCTACTTACAGTTTTAGTGTCTCTAAGGACACATCTGTGACTGTGAGAAAAATGAAGATGAATGATAAATTGCTTTCAGGAGCATTACCTTTGTCATTGGCTGGGTTCAGCACCAGCTGATAGCTAGGTTTGCCTAAGACTGTTATTTTCCCTCTCCCCCCCCTCTATCTCCGTAATCAAACAACGTTTTCTTCTTCCCTACTTTGCCTGTACCCACCTGGACTACTGCGTCCAGTTCTGGAGCTCCTATGACAAGAGGGATGTGGACATGCTGGGGCATGTCCAGAGAAGGGCCATGAGGATGCTCAGAGGGCTGCAGCACCTCTGCTATGAGGATAGACTGAAAGAGTTGGGGCTGTTCAGTTTGGAGAGGAGGAGGCTCCCAGGTGACCTTATTGTGGCCTTCCAGTATCTGAAGGGGGCCTACAGAAAAGCTGGGGAGGGACTTCTGAGGCTCTCAGACAGTGACAGGACTTGGCGGAATTGAGCAACGCTGGAGGTGGGGAGATTCAGACTGAACGTGAGGAGGAAGCTGTTGAGCATGAGAGTGGTGAGACCCTGGAATGGGTTGTCCAGGGAGGTGGTTGGGACCCCGTCCCTGGAGGTGTTTGCAGCCAGGCTGGATGAGGCTGTGTCCAGCCTAATCTAGGGTAGGGTGTCCCTGGGCATGGCAGGGGGGTTGGAACTAAATGATCCTTGTGGTATCTTCCAACCCTGACTGATTCTATGATCTATTCATCACATTCAAGACCCTCTTTAGATGCGTGGTTGTGGCATTTAGTAACTGTTGGCCATCGTAGGACCTTCTGAACTGTGGACTTGTAAGAACAATGAAGAATTGCTGGAGCCTGCAGACACCCCAGGTTATATCAGCTTTTTGCACTTTTTATCCTTTCTGAAGAATTTTGTCTGCTGGTAATGATGGAAAATGGGACACCTAGGAGTGATCTAAGCCCTCTTCCTGCCCCAAAGGTAGATCATGTTTAAATAATTCCTAACGTGTTTTGTGCAACCTATTTTTAAAACTGCTAGTGCCAGAGTTTCAAAATTTGGCATTCCCTCTCCTTCATCCAGGGTATCAAAACCAATTTATTCCATTCCGCCTTAAAGGTTATTTTCTGCCTTCAGTTTTCTCCTTTCAAGACTGAACAATACCCTTCCACTTCCTACTGGAAGAGCTACTTGCCAGTGTTCCTAACGGGGCCCTATCATCACCAAGAACAATAAGGGAATTGCATCAGACAGGAGTCCCATTGCTACAGCTCAGGTTGATGGATGCCTCCTTGGCCACAGCGTGATATTGTTGAATCACGTTCAGCTCTGATCCTCTGTAATGCTGCCCAGGTCCTGTTCAGAACAACTGCTATCCGTCTAGTCATTCCTCACCCTGCACTTTCCCAGACAAATTTTCCCTCCCTAAGTAGAGGACTTAGCACCTGTCCCCGCTCAGCTGAACCCTGTGTTTTTCGGACCGTTTCTCTGATCTCCAAATCACTCTGAAAGCGCTGTCTCTGCTTCAGCTTGCCTACAGCACCTTACCCCACATGCAGATTTCAAGTGTGTGATCTGTTCTGTTACCCAGACTGTCAAATAACGATACAGGAAAAGGACTTAACCCTTGCAGATTCCCAAATGATACGCTTTGCTAGCCTGACAGCAAATTACTCGCACCAGCTGTCGGTGAAGTTTTCCAAGAAGCTGTGCATCATTCTGCTTGTAGCCTTTTCTACAAGGTTTTACTAATAGTTTTGGTTTGGTTTGGTTTTGTTTTTTTTTTTTCCCCCCTGTAAGAATATTTTCTTGTGAGACAGTGAAGCTTTTGCTGTGTTATTTGTGAGCATGAGCTGATTGCTCTTTATGATTCTTTTCATCTCAGTATTTGTCTGTGTTGTTCCTTCTCTGTGCCCATTCACACAAGGTAAGCTTAATAGTAAAGTCTTATAAAAGAACTAACAAAGAAGCCCTTCAGGGTTCAGGTCAAATGTTGGGTTGTTGGGGTTTTTTTTTAATTCTTATCATTTCCCTATCCTAGATATCAGATGTTTCAATAAACTCATCTGTCATCACAGATAATAATGGTTAAGGGTTTGGTTTTTTTTTCCTCCATGGATACAATAACATTTTGGGATTTTCCCCCTCCATAATTGTCTGTCTCTCAGGAGAGTTTTGGTATTTTGTCCCTGAGACAATTATCTTAAAATTCTGGTTCTACAATCCAATAGAGATTCTTCAGATTGCCAGTGGGAATACGACTTTAAAAAGCCCTTTTAGTTTTTTCCAAAGGCAGAAAGACATGCCAAAAGTTTAGCAGCTGTGCTGCTTCAGTGAAACAAGCAAGAGCAGTTGAGTTCTGAACTGAAAGGCTAATTTTAGAAGATTACCTCAACAGGTGAGCAGATCACTTCAGGTAACATCAAAGCCCTTTCCTTCCCTGCATTTAAATGTCAGTGTGAATTTGTCCCATTGACTCTTATTCTGAATATGCAGATTGCAGGAGCTGACTTAGATTCCAGGTCATCAAGATCATGTTTTCCACTGTAAGCATTCCAGATGATGACAAACATCATCAAATAACTTTAGGCTCACCACAAACGTGGATGAAAGCATACCTCAGACTTCAGGGTCATATAGTCTCACCTACCTTAATCTAAATGCCACGTTTGAAATCGGTGCGGTTTCCACGCAGCAAATGCTGCATGGATTTGGCACATTTTTTTGCAAGCTCTCTTCTCTCCCAACTGCAGGGCTGCCCTGGCTGCAGTAGGCTGCCTCTCCTTACACGGCCGCAGGTCAGAACGTAAGTAAATTCCCCATTCTTCTTGTTCGCTCCGAGCCCACAGTTCCCTCCAGAAGGTTGTCTCAATGTAATGGCTCAGTGCCACCGTCTGGCATGCAGAACATTCCTGGTTTGTCTCTGGAGATCCGAAATGCAAGTGCTGACATGTAACACCACAGCTGTGCAATTTGTCAGCGGACAAGGGGAAGGAGCTCTCCCGGCTCCATCAGGAGGCAGTGCAGCTCCGGTGTTCGCAGTGCCGCAGCTTTGCAGCTTCCCCGAGTCAGAGCACCTCGGCAGCTCACGCCAGCAGATGGGCCTGGGACGAGTGGCCTGTCAAAAGCTCAGTCCTGCAGAACATCTTTCGCAAGTGAGAGGGCACAGGAATAGATCCGTTTGCCATAGACCACATCAGTGTCTATCACTCGGTTTAGTCCAGAGCAGCCTTCCTGACAGAGACAGGTCTCATCCCTGGCTACTTTCAGTGATATTTACCTTTATTTATCTTGTCCACCACACACTGGGCTTCAAAGATACCAAAGCACAACTTAGGTCTGATAACTCCATCGGCCACCAGATATTTCCAATACGGAGGTCTGATAAAACATCAGCAGAAAAACAATTAACATTAAAACACCAACACTGACTTTGTGTTGGGAACAGCATGCCAAACACAAAACCTCTGTGCACTGCTTACCTGATAAAATGTCACCAGAAAAATAATTAGAATTAAAACACCAACACTAATTTTGTGTTGGGAACAGCATGCCAAACACAAAACCTCTGTGCACTGCTTACCTGATAAAATGTCACCAGAAAAATAATTAGAATTAAAACACCAACACTAATTTTGTGTTGGGAACAGCATGCCAAACACAAAACCTCTGTGCACTGCTTACCTGATAAAATATCACCAGAAAAATAATTAGAATTAAAACACCAACACGGATTTTGTGTTGGGAACAGCATGCCAAACACAAAACCTCTGTGCGCTGCTTACCTGATAAAATATCATGAGAAAAATAATTAAAATTAAAATACCAACACATACACTGCTTATTAAGGAAATAAAAGATTTTCTCAACAGCTGCCTTTTTGTTTGTCTGTTTTCAAACCTAGGTGCTTTGCTTTAAATACTCAGCTTAGTCCCTGATGCTGTTCAGCATCCTTCACAGTGTACGGGAACTATCAGCAAGAAAGTGCATCTCCAAGTGAAGAAAGCTTTGGCTGGACACTAAAATGACTTGCAACATGCAGGATTTTCACAAAGAAATCAGCATTTTGCTCAGTGAAGAAAGCACAGCTCTACAAATTCTATTCTGGCCAAATATCAGTAATATCTTGTACGCAAATATCTTGCATACAAGATGTGCAGTGTTCATACTGTACTACTTGGGCATACTTTCAGAAATCAGTTGCCTTCACATAAAATTTGAGGAGGCTCTATTTGGCATTCTAAATTATGTTCAGCTTATCCTTTAGTGTCAGTAATATTTATCCCTATCAAATGGTACTCAGCAGCTTTGCAAAAAAAAAAAAAAAAAAAGGATNCTGGCTTAGACTTTGCCTTCATCATCCACAGACCTTGCATGCTCATTATGAGGTATTAGGATTGGAAAAATTAATTTTTTTAAATTAAAAATAAAATTTTGGAAAAATTAAGCTTTGCAAAGCCTAGATATTGTTTCTAATATCCCATGCTTAAAAATTAAGAATGACTGAAAGAAAATCTGTACTGAATACATGAATTGTGGCTCTATTTACTAACAGTGAAGGGATGCTCATTGTTATCAGTTTTGGAGGTGAGAAGGGAAAGGTCCCCAATAGAAGCACACGTGCTTTAGAAGGGCATGGGCCAAGAAAATAAGCAATTATTGCAAATTCTCTTATGCTTCTGTGGTCATGAAGGATGAGAACCAGAAGCAGGGATGACTGGAAACAGGCCAGGTACATCGTGATATGAATTGAAGTGTGTAATAATGAAGGCATGGGAAGATAAGTTGGGTTATTAACGTGCATGGTTTGGTTATCTCAAGAGCCAAAAGTAACTCCAAGGATGTTTTTTTTTTAAAGCACAGTTGTTTCTCAGATCAGTTAAACATTTTTTTTTTTTCACTGTGCCCATTATGTTTTCTATGATTTATTTTTTGCTTTTCTTTAATCAGTTGGCTAATAATAGTTAAAATGGTTAAACATTTGCCATTTCTCAAGCTAGAAAGGAGCGTGACAGAAGCCATTAATGACATAAGCCAGTATTTTGGGATCAAACAGCACGGATAAACATCCTAGGTATGATCAGTTGCACATTCCAATCTTTTCTAAATTTACAATATGTGAATTGAGGATTATACTGTCACTAGCTTGAGGTGCTGAGGGAGTGTACAGCTCTTCATAGTAAATGTGAAAGGACAATATTAATTTATTCCATGTGGTTCTGCATCAGGACTAAAATTCTGCAGTATTTGCCTTTCATTATCTGGCTGCCTCAGCACACTTGAAACTCAGCTCTCCGTGGCTGAGTGCCTGCTAGCTCATCTCCAAGTGTTATTGTTCTGCATCTTGACCCGCTTGAAGGCACATGAATACCACTGTAGCGGTCAGACCAGCTCCCGAATTTCTTTCTCCTTTCACAGCTCTGGCACAAGGCTCTCTGTTTTAGTGCATCGTTCATAAGCTTCATTTTCTGGTGGGTGATTATTCTGCTACCATCCTAATGTGTTCAGTCAAATTCTTCCAGTGATGCCTCTATAAAAACATTAGACCTATAGCCAAATACTTTTACAGCACTAGATCTCGCTTGTGTTTTCTTTTCAAAGCATTAGGAGATTCTCAGGTCAGACAATCTTGTTCGTTTGTTTATAAAGCAGGTTGCGGCCCTGAGCTAAGTTTTACCTGGTCCTTTGTAAATGTACCCTGAGTATTCTTGGACATTGCCATTCCACTGGCATGCAGTTGTGGGTAGCAAAGCCTGCGCAGGTGCGGGAAAAATCAAGGCAAGAGTAACTGCCAAAGAACCTGCTAGTTGTGGGCACCTGTTTCACATACAGTGAAAAGGAAATTACCAAAAAAAGGAACAAGTGAAAAGCGGTGCCGACTGAAGTATTTTTCAGGAGAAGCTGGTAGCAAAAGCTTGTGGAAGTGAGCAGAGACTTACCCAGAAGGCAGATTCTGTATACCCAGGCACAGGAAATTTCTCCTTCAGTCTTCAGCTTCTCTTACCAAACAACAATCGGAAAGAACAAGCAGCAAATGTGCACTAGAAAGAGGGTTCAGCATAACCTAGGAAAAGCTCTCATTTTGCTAATCGTAATCCACCAGGCCAGGAGGGTTTTTGATCCTTTTCCTAGCATTTGTGGTTATCTTCCTTCGTTGTTCTGGCGGGTGAGTAAGAGAGTCTTTTCCTGTCTCCCTCCACAGTGTGCTAAGAAGTATGATGTTGCCATTCTTCCTAGATGAAGTCTTTTATTCCTGCAACTGGATACTTACATTACTTCAGTCCTATTTAAGAGCTGACATCTTATTCTTCATTAAATAATTTTAAAATTTAAACTACTATTTTATTTTTTTTGCTTGTGGAACCCTCACAACACTATCTAGATCATACTTTGTAAGCATGAATCAAAATTCCTGTGCACTGCAGAAGCAGTAAAAGCCAGAGTTTATTCTCCATTATTTCTGGGTGTCTTACCCAGTTTGGCAATAAGTCATGTTACACATACAGTGGTACCTACACTCATCCTGCACTCTGTAGCTTAACTCAGCAGGATGTTTGCAGTAGGGCACAATGCTCAGGAGTAGGCCAAGTGTGGCTCACAAGTATTTAGATAATACCTAGATAATACATCTACGTTTTCCATCTTTCACTTGTTTTCAGTCCTCTGATTGCCCTGTTAATGGAGGCTTGATTATATATTAATTTCACAGAGGATTACATTAAGGATATCGAATTCACAAAAGATTAAATTTCAGGTCACAGGGAAACAAACAGGTTCAGGCATGAACCAAAGAAAGGTCTTAGCTGGCTAGGAGACATATTGACTTGATACAATCTTTTATTCTTAGATGTGTTTCCTTGCTGCTCTGTGTTAATTGATCTCTTAAAGCAATGAAGTTACAGCTATTTTTGTTATTTTGTGTGGAACTATTCGGGGACACTATCCTGCATGTGCCTGGCTCCATCACTTTTCTACTTGATGGTCCTTTTTTTTTCTCATGGGTTCTGCCTGTGCTGGCAGAATCTATCCTCCTAAAAATGAAATATTCTGGCTATGAGTTCATGTATACCAGAGCGTTGCTTCTGATTTATACCCAGGCAAGTTAGAACAGCACTTACATGAGGATTTTGGTTTTAGCACGTAGACCTCCATAACTGGAAATACAGTAAAAGACATTGTAAAAGGTGGAGGTTGTTTTTTAATCCTACTTGGAGATTTGGTAAGCATATTAATTTAGGCTGAAATGGTTAGCTATGAGTGTCTTTCTGCACAAGTGCTCATTAAGACCTGTGGCAGAGGTGCTTCAAAATAATCAACAGCTTTAACCTAAAAGTCATAGATGTTCAATAAATTGGACATCAGCAATAGGAAAGTGTTGCCAAGCTCATTGCCAAAATCACCCTTAGCTAATAGTGATACTGACACAGAATGCGACTCTAGCTGAGGAAAAGCCCCTACAAACAGGATTTCTCTATCTGCATAAGCAGCCACATTCCGCATTAGTAGAACAGGAAACTGCAGAGCAGTTTGCACTTGCTCAGTTCTACAGCAAAATCCTAAAACTATGCTGCCTGGCCCAGCCACTGTTCTTCCTCTCGTATGACAGCACACCAGAAATACTTGTAAGGCTTGGACAGAAAACTCCTCATGTTGATTTCCTGGGTAAGAGAGATGAGGAACGTCCGTCAGTCTGCGCTTGTTCACAAGCAACAACACACCCACTCGTTTATTTACACCTAGGGCAACCAGGGAAATACCTCAGCAGGGGGGTGTGAGAGGGTAGTGCTTCTGCCACACCAGATCATGCCGAGCCAAATACGGTGGTGTGACAGAAAAAGAGAGAAAACCTCGAGGGAAATCAGACGGGGAGTTGAAGACTGTGGCTTTAAAGACAGTGAATGGAGAGAGTCTCTGCAGAGTTTTAAGACCCCATGCTGAGTCTGAGTGCCGGGCTGTACACTTGCATGTATTAAATGCAGAAATAGTAGTGCCTAGTAAAACGCACTCGATCCATTTTTACAAATGATGTAACATAACTGTCTGTGCGAAGTAACACGTTCTTGTGACTATCCACCTTCTAATCCAGGGCCACGCATTAGTGTCATAGCTGTGCTCCTGCTGCCCTCTAAGCCATGAGTCACCATCTTTCACTTCCTCAAATAATTACAGGCAGAAGAAAGTGGCTGCGGCTTGGTACCACAAGGGCTTTCTCTGCTGCTATAACAAGCAGGAAATTAACACAAAGACACCTTTTTCTTTATTTTTTTTTTTTTTTAATTTGGTGGATGAACAGTGGACACCTGAGACTCATTGTAAACCTCAGGCAACGAGAGCACCGCATGGGCAACTTTTTGCTTCTATACATTGGCCTCACCTGTCTGCTGGATCTTACCTGTCCTTTGGCAGAAGGTCAGCCACCTGCTAGCCACACAGCACCGACCACCCTTTGGCCCTTGCTGAAGCACAGAAGAGCTAACGCAAACTTTTCTTCCTTGAGGCAAAAAGGACGTGAAGCTCTGTTGTTCATAGTTCTCAGGATATAGCTTGTGTTGTCAATGTGGCCAAACAACTACCGGCTGCCATTAGCTTCCAGAAGGTGCATTTGGTGTCCCATTACTGCTACGTAATTGTGCAACCAAAATACGGCCCGGTTCTCCCACTGCCCTGCACCTGGTTGGTGCTCTCCATCTGCAAAGTGCAAAGTACGTGATGAAGGCAAATAACTTAGAATTTTCCAGTTGCTGGTGGTAGTATTATTGTACCCATTTACAAGGCTACATACTGGTAAATGACTATGCCAGGTGCAGAGGGGAAGAGAACCTGACCCCCTCCAGATTTAATCTTTCCCCTGAATTAGGATTAATTTTTTTTCAAAGCAGCCAGGATGTTTCTGCTTTCCTTGGTGCACGTGTGTGTGTTGGGGGAAGGGTGCACAGCCCATAGAGGCAGTGCGGAAGCAAATATGGGGATGGTCTTGGACTCAGCCCTCCTTAATAGACAGAAGATGAAGCAGCAGAATTTCGGCTTCAGTGGACACCTGAACTGTCCTCCTGAAATATGGGCAGGTAAAACCTTTTTGTCATACTGTGTCATTGTGCGACAATTCCAGTCCTTCATCTGGCGTTTCTAGCGCAGTGGATGAGGTCTTGTGGGTGAGCCTTGATCCCACCGATGTGTGTGTTCGGAAACGGGGCAGGGAGTCCAAGACGGATGATCCATTATTAAAAGCAGGTTCTTTGGTTGAGGTCGGTCAGGGGATTTGCTTTAGGGATGACTGTTACTGGAGAAGGTTTATGTTGTTGGCTGGGGCGCACACTCCCGTTTGTATCAGCTGACACAGCCTATGTCTGATAAATGACTAATAGCATTTCTGCAGAGGTGTTACTGGCGACGGATTAAGATAATGCGCACACTTTTCCCCCTTGCCCTTGGGAAGGGGCAAGATTTCACGTTTGCAAACCACTGCAAGGGCGCCAACAGGGCAGTGCCGCCTGCTCCCTCCCACGCGTAGCCCCCGGGGCAAGCCCCGGGTACCTTGGGGCCGCGGGGCAAGCCCGCTTGTGCCGG
>VWZI01017475.1:18784-43733 GCA_013396835.1 Psilopogon haemacephalus | reverse complement strand
GGGGGGGGGGGAAGACAGAAGTAAGCAGGCTGGTGCTGAATGCTTTGAGTCCTTTATTTCCTATAGCAGTAAGGAGGAAAACTGTTGGGGAAAAATAACTTCCAATTATTTTGTTTTAATTATTATTTNCCCCCTCCAACTCAAGGTCTCTCAGGAGAGATAAGATATGAAATGTACTCCCATTATATACATTAGTCATGGCAAATAGTTTGGCTTATATGGCAAAGGCTAAACTGATACTTAACAAGGGGACATTAGGAGAAACACTGGTTTTACTGTTTCTCTCCTTACTGTTACTGATCCAGGCTTTCCGTATTTATTTGCCTTTTAAAGTACATCTCCAAAACCTGAGTCCCTTCCCTACCCGCACAGAGCGCTGAAAACTCACGGAGTTGGTGTTGTAACAACTGTAAGGGCCCTAAGTGGAGATGAAAACAAACCAGAAAAGGCTGTAGCTGTCTTAGCTGAGAAGCTTTACCAAAACAAGAGGCAGGAGCTGAAAAAGCAGAATGCATAGTGTGGGGCTTGCCAGGCAATGTGGGAACCAAACATGTGTGATTGAACTCTCCTTGCGCTTCCCATTCATTCTCTCTGTAAGCTATGAAACGCACAGCGAGGGAACATCACTTTTCCCTGGAATTGCCTGTCTCCTTGCTTGCCTAATTATTGAGACTCCTCTAAGACCTCACCTGGCATTAGAATCAGGACTTAAAAATATGTGAACAAAATGTTTGCGTTCATGGGTGGGGGCAGGGGGTGGGGAAGGAGGCAGAGACAGCGACGCCTCTGGGCTGCTTGACTTTTAACTTTAGATGCTTACAAAAAGTGCATGGAGTGGTGATAATTACCTTTAAGTCAGGTAATTAAAATGTCCCTTTTACTCTTTCATTTCCCTGACATTATTCATTCAAAATACTTGTAGCAAAATGTAATCTTCTGGTGGAATCCTCCTGCATATCAGGTGTGACCCAGTGCTTGAGGAGGAGTTAGTCATAGATGTTTTCTGCTTAAAACAAAAAATTATTTAAACTGTGGGTTTCTTTGTCTTGAAATCTGCTGTGGGTTTTTCAGGTTTGGGGTTTCTTTTTGTTTGGGTTTGTTTTTGTTGTTGTTTTTTTTCCTGGTTGTGGGTTTTTTTGTTTGTTTGCTTTAGTTTGTTTTGTTGTTGGATTTTTTTTTCCTCTGGTTAGGGTTTGGTTTGTGAGGTTTTTGTTTGTTTTCTTTAGTTTGCTCTTATTATTTTTTTCCTGGTTAGGGTTTGGTTGTGGGTTTTTTTGTTTGTTTTCTTTAGTTTGCTCTTTTTTTTAAAATTTATTTTCCTGGTTAGGGTTTGGTTGTGGTTTTTTTGTTTGTTTGTTTGCTTTAGTTTGTTTTGTTTGGTTTTTTTGCTTGTTTTTAAACTCTTATTTAAAACCCAAGGCAAGCCCGATAAAATTGAATCTAAGGTTTGACTGACAAGAGAGCACAGAGGTGCAGAGTGGAAAGGAGTCAGGGAAAAAAAAAGAGTTTTTAGAAAGAATGCCTCCCGTGAGAACACCTCTATGTGATCTGCCTTGTATTATCAGCTACCAAACAATTCTTAGTTGCCCAGAAATGTCAGAATTCTTTCACATACTTTTAGTGGAGAGGGAGATAACATCAGGGATATCAAGTTCAGTAAAAACAAAACCAAAACAAACCCAACAACCCCCCCCCAAAGTTAAATAATATCTATTTTCTAAGAAGCAATGTAATTGTGGTGGAGTCGTCTTTGCTGAAACTAAGTTACTCTTTCATTGGCAATTTAATGCTACTGTTCCCATCAGTAGGAGGGCTGGGAAATGTGTTCTGGTTTTCCACCTAGTTCAGCCCTTGCCCATGCAAAGCACCTAACAGTGAGTAGTTAACATGACCTGCTGAGTTACTGCTGTGCAAAGGTGATGCTGCTGCTGCTAAAATGTATCTGACTCTATTTCGAGGAAAGAAAAGCAGAGATGGGTAAAAACCTCGATATTTTTTAGTTCTGATCCTTTGGTGGGGGCTGTCAAAATGTGAGGAACTAGATCTTCAAAGTTATGGAATCAGAATGGTTTTGGTTGGAAGGGACCTCAAAGATCATCCAGTTCCAACCCCCCCACCATAGGCAAGGACATCTCCTACTAGAGTAAGTTGCTCAAAGCCTCATCCAACCTGGCCTTGAACACCTAACACTATAGTTAAAACACTATAGTTAAACCACTATAGTTAAAAAAGTTAAAACACTATAGTTAAAAGAATTAAAACACTATAGTTAAAAGAATTAAAATATTATAGTTAATTATATTATTACAGTTATATTTAAGTTATACCAAGCCTGTCAGAGTTCAATGAATATCTGGATGATTCTCTTAATCACATAGTTTAGGTTTTTGTAGCTCTGTGAGGGGCAGGGAGCTGGACTCCATGACTTTTGGGTCTCTTCCAACTTGAGATATTCTATGATGGCAGAATTTTCTTTAGGATGATTTAAAGAAAGAAAAAAAAAAAAACAAAAAAACAAAACAAACCCCAGGATTGTTTCCATGAAGTAATAACTTCAGTCAATTCAAAATACTCCATGAAAGAGAAACTGCTTCTCTGACGAGTAAGCTGTCTGGGTATTTTTGGGTTTTATTTGAATTTAAATAAACTCCTTTGATCTGATATTCAGCTAGACACTTTATCAGACTGACTTCATTCCCCTGAATATGCTACCCCCACCCTTCCATCTCTTGGTCCTTTGTAACATTTTATAGTTGACTTAAGGATGTAATCTCTGTGTTAGCCTCTGCTCCTCTATGTCCAGCTGCTTTCTCTTTGTCACGCTAATGACCCGTCACAGTGAAGCTGCCACTTGACCAGAAGACCTGCTCCTTTGGGTTTTGGAAACGTTTAATATCTGTCCCGTTCTGACAGCTTGACCCTAGCCCGTTTTACAAATGCCTCTTGCCTATTTAGAAAAGATACCAACCACAAGCAGGTTGGATTGTGTTGCAGTAAGGGGCAAAGGCTTGCTTTCTTAAAGGATCAGTAGTTAGGAGTGTACAGGCAATTTTTCTGTTGTAGGCTTACTGGAATGTTGTACGTATGTGAACTCCTGAAATCACAGAATGTTAGGGGTCGGCAGGGACCTCCAGAGATCAGCCAGTCCAACTCCCCTGCCAAAGCAGGATCACCCAGTTAACTGCGGGGCAGCAATGTGCCCTTGTGGCCAAGAGGGCCAGTGGGATCCTGGGGTGTATTAAGAAGAGTGTGTCCAGCAGATCAAGGGAGGTTCTCTTCCCCCTCTGCTCTGCCCTGGTGAGACCCTGTCTTGAATACTGCGTTCAGTTGTGGGCTCCCCAGTTTAAGAGGGACAGGGATCTGCTAGAGAAGGTCCAGCAAAGGGCTACAAGGCTGACTGGGGGACTGGAGGGCATGCCTGATGAGGAGAGGATGAGGGACCTGAGACTTTTTAGTCTGGAAAAGAGAAGACTGAGAGGGGATTTAATAAATGTATATAAATATCTGAGGGCTGGTCAGGAGAGGGGAGACAGGCTCTGCTCACTTGCTCCCTGTGATAGGACAAGGAGCGATGGGTTTAAGTTGCAGCACAAGAGGTTTCAGCTCCACACAAGGGGGAAATTCTTTACTGTAAGGGTCCCAGAGCACTGGAGCAGGCTCCCCAGGGAGGTTGTGGAGTCTCCTTCTCTGGAGACTTTCAAGGCCTGTCTGGATGTATTCCTCTGTGATCTGTGCTAGATTGTATGGAGCTGCCCTGGCATGGGGGTTGACTTGATGCTTTCCTTGGGTCCCTTCCAACCTCTAACAACCTATGATCTAGGGCAGGCCACATGGGAGTGCATCCAGGTGGATTTTGAAAGTCTCCAGAGAAGGAGATTCCATAACATCTCTGGGCAGCCTGCTCCAGGACTTTGTCACTCTCACCATAAAGAAGTGTCTCCTTGTGTTGAGGTGGAACCTCCTGTGTTCTAAGCTTATACCAGTTGTTCCTTGTCCTATCACTGGGTACCACTGAAAAGAACATATCACCTTCATCTTGACACCCACTCCTTAGATATTTATAGATGTTGATCAGATCTTCCCTCAGCCTTCTCAAGACTAAACAGCCCCAGTTCTCTCAGTCTTTCTTTTTAAGACAGACGTTCGCATCCTGCAGTCATCCTCATAGCTCTCTGTTGGATTCTCTTCAGCAGATCCCTGTCTCTCTTGAATTGGCAAGCCCAAAACTGAGCACACTATTCCATGTGTGGGCTCACCAGGGCAGAGTAGAGAGGCAGGAGAACCTTCTTAGACCTGCTGGACATGCTTTTCTTAATGCACCCCAGGATGCTGTTGGCCCCGTTGGTCATAGGATCCTGTTCTATGGATAACTTTCTGTCCACTAGGACTCCAAGGTGGTTGTCCATGGAGCTGCTTTCCAGTAGGACAACCCTTGGTCTGTACTAGTGGTTGGTGTTATTCCTCCCCAGATGCAAGACACTGCACTTGTCCTGACTGAACTTCATGAAGTTCACCTTTGCCCAGCTCTCCAGCCTGCCCAGGCCTCACTGGATAGCAGCACAGCCTTCCAGTGTGTCAGCCACACCTCACATCCCCAGTGAACTCGCTGAGGGTATATACTCAATCTCCTCATCCAAGTCATTGAGGAAGATACTGAACAAAACTGGACCCAGTACTGATCCCTGGAGACCACCCCTGGCTGCAGGCTTTCAGGTGGACTCTGCACCACTGATCACAACTCTCTGACTCTGTTGTTGAGCCAGTTATCAACCCACCTCACAGTCCAATCATCTAACTCACTTTTCTTGAATTTATCTGTGAGGATGTTATGTTAGACAGTATCAAAAGCCTTGCTGAAGCCAAGATAGATGATATCCTCTACTCTCCCACTAACCATTTGGTCGTGCCTTCATAGAAGTCTATCAGATTAGTCAAGCAGGATTTTCCCTTAGTTAATCCATACTGGCTGCTTTCATGTGCTTAGAGACATCCTCTAGAATGAGCTGCTGCATGAGGGATTGAGGTGAGGCTGACTGGTCTGCAGTTGCCTGGGTCTTCCTTCTTGCCCTTTTTGAAGACTGAAGTGACATTGGCCCTCTTCCAGTCCTCAGGCACCTCCCCTGTTCGTGATCTTTCAGAAATGATGGGGAGTGGTACAGCAACACCATCAGCCAGCTCCCTCAGCACTTGTGGATGCACCTCCTCAGGGTCAATGGATTTGTGCATTTTTGTTCCATCCAAGCAACCTCTACCCCAATTCGTGCTGACCAATGGAGACTCTTCCTCCCTGCAGTTTTGCTTTCTGACCTCCAGTGTTTGAGATTCCTTAGGGCTGGTCATGGCAATAAAGACCAAGGCAAAGAAGGCAGGTAATAAATTTGCCATCTCTGCATTGTCTGTCACCACATCTCCCACCTCATTTAACAATAGACCCACATTTTCCCTGCTGATGTGTTTACAGAATCCCTTCTTGCTATCTTTCACATCCTTAGTCAGATTTAGTTCCAAGAGAGCTTTTGCCTTCCTTATTGCATCTTGACATGCTTTGACAGTATTTCTGTAAACTTCCAACTGCCCAGAGCCTTTTTACCTTATTGTAGACTTCCCTCTTCTGTTTGAATTTTTCTAGCAGCTCCTTGCTTATCCTTGCAGGTCTTCTGCCTCCTCTACTAGACTTTTTTTTTTTTTTTTTTCAAGNTTTTTTTTTTTTTTTTTTTTTCAAGGGTGTACATTTTTCTTGAGCTTGGAGTAGGTGGTGTTTGAATATTAACCAGCACTCTTGGACCCCCTTACCATCTGGAGTCGTAGCCCATGTAGTTCTTTGAAAGGACAAAGTTAGCTCTCTTAAAGTTCAGGGTAGAAGTTTTACTATTTGCCCTGTTTCTTTACCTGACAATATTAAACCCTGTAATTTCATGAGGCTAAGTGTGAGTTCAAAGAGAGATGTTGAGGTACTGGAACGTATTTAATGAAGGGCAATGAAGCTGGTGAGGGGCTGGAGCACAGCCCTATGAGGAGAGGCTGGGGTTGTTTAGCCTGGAGAAGAGGAGGCTCAAGGGTGACCTCATTGCTGTCTACACTTACCTGAAGGGAAGTTGTAGCCAGGTGGGGTTGGTCTCTTATCCCAGGCAACCAGCAACAGAATGAGAGGACATAGTCTGAAGTTGTGCCAGGGGAGGTATAGGCTGGATATTAGGAGGAAATTCTTCACAGAGAGAGAGCGATTGGCATTGGAATCGGCTGCCCAGGGAAGTGGTGGAGTCGTCATCCCTGGAGGTGTTCAAGAAAAGCTTGGATGAGGCACTTAGTGCCATGCTCTAGTTGATTGGATAGGGCTGGGTGATAGTTTGGACTGGATGATCGTCAAAGCCTCTTCCAACCTGGTCGATTCCTTCGTTCTATGAAATGAGTTTAACTGATGCTGATTGTACCACAAGCTGCATATTTATCTTGTGCATCTGAGGAACTATGAGGAGGAATGATGCTTCATCATCTCAGCTGTTTAAAGATGTGCAGATGTCTCACAAGCTTTGCAGAATGGACCAAATATGCCATGAGCCTTGCCTGACTCTGAGGGTGATAACCAGTCTTTGACTATATTGATTTTGAAGTGTAGTTCACCTCTTGCATCTTTTTAACTCTGAAGCCTTGCATTACACAAAACGTTAATGATGGCTACTGCTTTAAAGGGGTGGGAGAATATTCTGCTTCACTTCCAGATATACTTCTTACTAGGAAAAGACAGAAAGGATGAATAAGTGCCTAATTGCTCTTACCATGAGTAATGTCTTCTGCTGGCCAGAATGGGCAGAGAAAATGGTATTATGGGCAGGTCATAAGAAAGCTTTTTGGCTGAATTCTTATTTCCTTATCCCTTCCCTGGCATTTGAGATCCCAAAAGTGTGTCATGCTACTTAGACTCAGCTTTTCTCAACTTGCTGTCTGTACGGTAGGCTACAGAGTATTAGAATTCAGGCAGTGTAAAGCGTCTTGAATTTGGTGGTGTGAAAAGCTACAGTTCTATGCATTGTGGCTTTTTTTTCCCTAGAGGGTTGGAGATGTGTGAGTTGATGGTGTCCATGACCTAGGACTATTTCTTTAGAAATGTGCAAGAGTTGCTCTTGCATTTTTGCTTACATTTGAATCTTTATTTTGAGAAGTAGCCTTTAAGTACCTCTGCAATAAGTTGCTTGATGGATGTTACTCTTTGTTGTGGTAACAAAAGCTCTTCAGTGGGCTTTTGTATTTTGTATAGCTGAAAAGCAGCAGTGAACCGACCACAGTCTGTTTCTGCATTAGGAAATATTATTCTTCTCTCTGATGTTTGATGTCTTCTCTTAGGGGAAGATGTGCTGAGTAATTTTTGTACAAACAAAATAGTTCATTACACATAGTTCATTACACTGACCAACTTCCATTGTTCTCTTTTTGGTCTCCTTAAGAAAACAGAAAAAAACCCCCAAAACCCAAACAAAGTAAGCTGTAAAATAAAATTGCAAAGTAATTATTGAGAACAAAGTGCTGTGTAACACTTTAGCAATGCCTTTCTCACCCTGCTTTCTGTTTTGCCTCAGAGTAGTAGTGAGAAGCTTGCAACAGTCCCTAGAGAGAGGTGCATAGCTACGTGCGCTTGTGAGGTTTGCAGTCTGGATGCTACTCCAGAGATTGTCAGAGATTTCCTCTGCTCCCCCACATAGAATTCTTTGTCAGAGACTACACACAATTCAGGCTGATGATGGAATTTGGTGAAAAGGTGACTCTTGACTCCTGACACCATAGAGAGAAATATTAGCAAACTGGGGTGAGAATTTTTTCAGCACTGGGCTCCTCTTATCTTCCAAACTCTTCTATTAACATATTTTAACATTCAGTCCTGAGCTGTCCGTGTGCTCAGTGCCATCCATTTGTGCCCTGCTCATGGCACATTCTTCTAAGGTCACTTACAGCTTCCCAGTGTCCTGCCAAATGACAACCAAATATCGAGCTCTTTTCTTTATTTACCACTTCAATCAAGGTCGCTGTTCTGTCCTGCAGCAACTCCTCCTCCTCATGGTACAGGCAGAGCTTACCCTTGTGCTTGCATCTTTCTGTTGACTGTCTTTGAGATGGCCCAAGGGGTTTGGTTCAGGTTACTCTGGCATACCTTACACTTTGGAAAGTGCTGTTGACATGTCTATAGGTGAACACGTTTGTAAGTAGGACAGAAGAAGAGTGGTTGACTGGGATGGTGTTTATAGATACTGCTGGTGGCAGCATGGGCAGACAGACTCATTAGTAAAATGATGCAAACGAAAGACTGAAAGTTCTGTTACTTCAGTCCAAGTCAACTCTTGTGTTTTCTGTACTGTTTTATATATTATTTGATATTATTTGAACATACTCTCTCTTCTCTAGCTCCTGGAAAAGTGCTAACTACTTCAAATTTGACAATGAAGTGTGAATTTAATCACATACCAGTGTAACTTTGATAGTTAACTTCCACTTCATAAAGATGAGAGACCGTTACAGCTTAACCTAGATTTTGTAGGTTTTCTGCACTGCAAAGTATTAAAGACTTGAATTTCCTTTTTTTTTAAAAAAAAAAAAAAGAGTAAAATGGAAATTTGCAAGTACCTGTTCACAAGGTCTTGTAATGACAGGATGAGGGGGAATGGGTTCAAATTGGCGGAGGGGAGATTTGAACAAGATGTTAGGAAGAAATTCTTCACAGTGAGGGTGGTGAGACACTGGAACAGGTTGCCCAGGGAGTTTGTGTCTGCTCCTTCCCTGGAGGTGTTCAAGACCAGGCTGGATGAGGTCTTGAGCAACCTCATCTAGTGGGAGGTGTCCCTGCCTATGTTGGGGGGTTGGATCTGGATGATCTTTAAGGTCTCTTCCAGCCTAAACCATTCTATGATTCTATGACTTGAAGTGATTTAGTAGTTTTGTTTAGGTGGTTAATCTCTGCAGAGCAAAGCAGCACGTTTTACGTATTACCCAAATCTGTTGCGTGGCCAAGCCAGTTTGCATGTCAGTGATGAATACGACTTACATTCCTCTTTGGATATAGTGTATGTTCTGTGAGAGTGATCTTACAAAGCCTTATTCATACACATGAGGATTATTTATGAGCGTGAGGCTTTAGAGGATCACATCCTATCATCTAAGTCTGCGAGGCTTCGTAGCTATTTACTGCTTGGGTTGTTCATTCTATTTTTTTTTGCTGGATCACCAGGAATCCTGCATAGAAATATTAGGAAGAGTGGTTGCAGATAGGAGAGACCTAATACAATAGAAGCCAGAGGAAGTCATGGAATGTTACTTTGTGTTCCAGCATGGAAAGTTCTCTTGTAAAGGAGAGCAGGGAGCTGTGCAGGGATGGATCCGTGTTGCGCTCTGCTTCTTAATAATAGCACATTAATGGTCTGACATCTTTTAAATCCAGTGCTCTGGAGTGTTAAAGCCTTGCTAGCTATAGGGATTTGTAGAGTTGGAGGTGGAGAGGGTTTTACAAAGAGTCCATCAGCACTTAACATGTGGCTGTCACTGCTGTCTTGCACTTTGTGCTGACCATTTGAGAGAAAAAAGGCACAGTCTTACATCTCTCTCCTAAGATGCCTGCTTTTTTTTGTGTTACCAGGATTTTTCGTTGTGGCTACATTTGCTTGCAGATATTTAAGGAAGTGATACGAAAGAAACAGATGCAACTCTTCTATATGATATATCCCCACATATATTTAAAGGAGCTTTTATACATTTTATGATGATCCCATTAAGAACAGTAAATTATGAAGATCCCCTAATTATTAACCTAACTCATATGGTAATGACATAAAATAGCAGCAATTAGGATTACTTTCTGGATTGCTGGCATAATTTATGGGGGGAAATTGGCTCTAAAGTGCAAGGCAGCTGTTTGTATCCTTTTCTGTACAACATACTGTCTATGTTGTATTTTGTGCATTTTGGCAGTCCTTGGCACTGCTCTGTTTGTAATCTCCTCCTGCTCTGCAGGATGTAATACCCTTTTACACAAAGATACAAACACACAGAAGAGAGACTCTCCACACATTTCTTATTCTTCTATTTCCTATGGTAGATTTTTATTTTGTATGTCTTCCTTTTAAAGCATTAAAACCCAACGTTTGGCACTTCTAGAATTTAAAGCTGTATTATGTGAAAGTTGGTACCAGTGTTCCAAAGCTGAGGACTTGATTGGCAAGTTTTAGCTGTGAATAAATTTTCACAGCTGATCCATAAATCCCTGACAGACCATTAGGAGCTTCAGAACAGCTCTGGCAAGCTCCCCTACAATAATTGTAGTTTTAAGTTTGTTATATTTAGTTTTCTCACCTCTTAGCTGAATGCCAGGAGGACCTCACTAGAAGCAAACCTACTCTCTGTCTACTTTTTCCTCCAAGTTGGCATGCGTACAATAACACCCAGTGTGGGAGGAGGGCTTGCTGGTTGACTCCAAGTGGACAAAGCCAAACCCTTCCAAGAGTCTGACTTGTGGCAAAGAGCCCCCAGATCTGAATCATTTTAGTAATTCAAGGGCACGTGGAGTACATAATTTCTCACCCCTCACCTCCAGACCCTGCTCTTAAGAATTAACAGAGTCACCAAGGGAGGCAGAGAAAACCCTTTTCCAAGCTGAAGCATGACAGAGTTGTGTCTAACTTTGAGGCAGCTCTTAATTTAAATTCCCTGAGGTAATTGTACTGATTTATCTGTAGCGAAGCTGGCAGAGTGACTAGCTCCGAAGAGTGACCGCTGCTCTAAGAACAGAACTGCATGGATGGCAGCAGTGAGAGCAGCAGGCATTTCCTTTTCGGTGTCAGGCTTTGATGGTAACGATGTTGCTGGCATGCCTGGAGCCTGGCTTTGATAGCTCACCCCCCCCTTTAGACTCTCTGCTTTATACACATGCAGTAAAACCAGTGCTACAGCAACTATACTGCATCTTTGGTAAGATATGGAGAACATTTCTTAAATACTAGACCTCCTTTGGGTAGCCTGATAAAACCAGAGGAGAGGTTCCTGTTGTGCCCCTGGATTTGTATCCTGATGGGCAGGCTCTGGAAACCAGCTCAGACTCGGCTGCTTCTTTGAGAAATTAATAAATCTTTTTGTATGTTGCCTTCTGAAGTCTGAACTGCTTTACCATGGATCTGCTTGCCACTTGGTGGAGTCTGGTGTATTACCTTGCTAATGGGGTTTGGTCTACCTAGGAACAAGGAAATGGCCTCAAGTTACCCCAGGGGAGGTTTAGTTTGGAAATTAGAAGAAAACCCTTGACTATAAGGGTTCTCAACCATTGGAGCAGGTTCTCCAGGTAGGTGCTGGAGTCCATATTGCTGGAGATGTCTAGAAAAAAAGCAGAGATGTGGTGCTGAGGGATATGGCTGAGCATCAGCCTTGGCAGAGTTAGAAAATGGTTGGACTTGATTAACTTCAAGGTCTTTTCAAACAAAAAAACACTCTGTGATTCTAAAGGTACAAGGAAGGAGTGTGTCTGCATGCTAAACTCTTCCAGAGGGATAATTTTTCTCCTATCTAAAAGAGGGAAAGATAAATTGACTCTCTTCATCCTCTGCTACATTAAACCCAGCCTTTCATAGCTATACCTCATGATTTCTTTGCACAGGATACAAATAGAGAAGCAATATCTGAACTATTTATGGAAAGGAAGAATTGGTGGTGGTCTTGAATTTTCAAACTGATTTTTTTTTTTTTTTTTAAGGGCAGGAATAGCAGCAATGAGACTCCTATTAAAAGCTCCTTCAAACAAAAATTCCTTCATGTTAAAATCGTACCAGTTTAGGCATACCAGAAGCTTTGATTAGAGTCTTGGTAGGATAAGGGTAGAGCAAGTAACTATAAATAGCAATACAGTGAGTAATGATCTCGCCCTACAAACTTTGTGTTGAACTTAAGCAGGAGAAGGTAAAAATATCATCTGACAACCTTCTTGTGGGGAGGCATCTCTGATTAAAATGGAGGGATCTTCAGTAAAAGAAATGGAATTGGTCGTCCTTAATTTCAAATGCTTTGACTTCCTTTAATGAAGAAGGACAAGTGGAAGATGTCATTCCTGCAGTAGGACTGGGGTGCTCACAGTGCCTGGGCTGGTTGCAGTCTCTGACAAAGTAGAAATACTAGGAGTGGTAAGAGTAAATGGGCTAAATGCATGTGTACAGCTGAAATGCAGAGCGTTCTGTCTCCAGAGAAGGAGACTCTGCAACCTCTCTGGGTAACCTGTTCCAGTGTTCTGGCACCCTCACAGTGGAAATAATTTTCCTTATGTTTATGTAGAACCTCCTGTGCTCCAGTTTGCACCCATTGCCCTTTGTCCTATCATAGAATCAGTCAGGGTTGGAAAGGACCACAAGGATCCTCTGCTTCCAACCCTCCTGCCATGGGCAGGGACACCCTACCCTAGATCAGGCTGCCCACAGCCTGGCCTTAAACATCTTCAGGTAAGTGGCTCCAACCACTCCCCTGGGCAACCTGTTCAGGGCCTCACCCCTCTCATGCTGAACAACTTCCTCCTCACATTCAATCTGAATCTCCCCACCTCCAGCTTTGCTCCATTCCCCCTAGTCACTACCTGATAGCCTCCATTCCCCCTAGTCACTACCTGATAGCCTAAAAAGCCCCTCCCCAGATTTTTTAGACCCACTTCAGATACTGGAAGGCCATAATTAGGTCCCCTGGGAGCCTCCTCTTCTCCAAACTGAACAGCCTCAACTCTTTCAGTCTGTTCTTATAGCAGAGGTGCTGCAGCCCTCTGAGCATCCTCGTGGCCCTTCTCTGGACATGCTCCTGCATGTGCACATCCCTCTTGTAATAGGGGCTCCAGAACTGAATGCAGTATTCCAGGTGGGGTCTCACCAGGGTGGAGTAGAGAGCCCTGTTACTGGATGTGGTGGTTTGGCAGTTCTCCACCCCCGCCCCCACACTTTGAAAGAACCCAGGCTAGGATTCAGAGTCCCTACGAAGGGGTTTCATCCGCCCTGCCACCTTCCCCAATCTTATCTCACCTTCTGTCTTAAGCAGATGAGATGCAAAGGTAGATCGGCCAGGGGGATTTGCAGCAGGAAAGATGTTAGTGAAATTATTCAGATCCAGCTAAGAAAAGCAGGGAGAGAGAAAGAGCCATGCAGTAGCAGCCATGGCCCAAAGCACTCTGTCTTATCTATGTTTGGGTTACAACTCTTAAACAATTTTTTTTTTTTCTTTCTCAGTAAAGCTATGAGTGAAGTAGCATCATCTGTTTTCCTCTCTCAGCCTATAGTCTAATTTCTCATTCAAATCCTCCAATTAGTTCAAACCAGCACGCTGGATGGCACTGAGAAGAGCCTGGATCCATCCTCATGATGCTTGCCCTTGGCAGGGTATCCTCACCTATCAACTCTTTCCCCTGGCAAATGAAATTTGCAAATGCTTACTCACAGAAATTGCTGGAGAGAGTCAGTGACCAGAGTTTGGACATGTAAGAAAACTACAGGTGGAGCCTAAGATGAATCTATTAGGAAAGCTTAAACATAAGATGAGTCTTATTGCTGATGCTTGCTCTAAAATACAAGCGAGGGAATGCAACTGGGGAAGGTGAGGGGATAGTTTAGCAGACTTTTTTTTTCACCACAGGGTTAACTTGGACTCCTGCCTAGTTTTTAACCATTGCCATCTATCAGGCAACGTTAGCCTTTGTTAAAAAGCTGGTTTTGAGACAGTTGAGAAATACTGAGGTGAATCTGACTATCACTTCAATAGCTGTCTCATTGGGAATAACATGTCAGAGAAATGATCTGCATGCTGGTTATCCTCCATTACCACCATTCCCTGAAGGACAGACAAGGTCTCTCTGTGATGCCATTGAGCAGGAAGGGTTTCAGTCTCGCCCCGCTGTGGGAATTTACCAGATTGAAACAGTACTGGATGAGCAGAGACCTGCTATGGGGAAGCTTTTAGCTGGATTAATCAGGGATGTGGCAAGAAGGTCAATTATGTGAGAGAGCCATACTCAGGAGAAGAATTAATCTTTATGTGGCAAAAGCTTGTGCATTTCTTCAGAGCTTTTTTGGGAGCACTTAGGCATTAAGTCAAGCAACTTTTCCCCCACGCCTTCTTTTCTGCAATCTAGTCTTGTTCTACCTGTTATCAATGTCCTTTTCCCCAGCTATTAATTAAAATGAGCATCAGGTTAAACTTATTTGAAGGTGCAAACACAGTTGTTTGCTTTTCCCTCCTTGTGAGAGAAAAAGTGGCATACTTACAGCTTTAGTAATTGCAGGAGGTAACTGATGGGAAAACTAAGTAAGTATCTTTTCCTGTGTGGATGTTACTTACCTGTGAAGCAGCTGGGATGGCCTAGAGGTTTCCAAGTTGTTGTGTACACGTTTTTGGAGTAGAAGCGATTTAAAGACACAAACCAGAGTGTTTCCCTGATTGAAAGGGTGCCTAAACTTATCTGGGGCTACAGCAGGATATTAATAGGACATGCTGCATTTCCTTCACAAAAAAAAATACGAAGGGCACTTTGCTGAGGAAAAAAATCCTGCTGTGCCTTTCTGTCTTTGGGACCAGCTCATCACCCAGCTAAAATTAAAAGGTGAAGTCAGGCAGTTCTTGCTTTCTATTTTTAAACCGCTTCAGCATATGAATGTGAGTGTGAAATCTTTCTTTAGGCCTCTCTTAACTTAATTACCTACTTATTCAAAATATTCTCTTCTCAAATTGCTGAGCTATAATTACATTCATCTTTTCTGTGGACATGCTTTAGCTACTCGATGTTTGTTTAATTAGTTTTAGGCTTAATTCCTACTTCTGTAGTTTACTCACAGTGATGGAAACCTGGTGGTAAGTGTTCAAAATCTATTTTGATGTGTTTAAAAAAAAAATAGCAAGTGGAAGGTGGGGTTTTTTTTTTGTTTGTTTATCTGTGCCCTGTTTGTCCACTTTAAAACAAAACCAAGCAGTAAGAAGAATTTAAAATAATAATTTTCATTTGACCTTAAGAGTAGAAAATTATGTAATGACTTAACTTTTGGTTCAAATTTTACTTCTTTTTTTTTTGTTTTGTTTTGTTTTGTTCTGTGCCAAGCTTATTGCTGTTGTGGTTTTGTTGGTTTTTTTTTTTGTGGATTTTTTTTTTTAAATTTATTTTGCGGTTGGGTTTTTTTTTTTATTTGGTTGGTTTTGGGGTTTTTGTGGGTTTGTTTTTGGTTTTGTGTGTGGTTGTTTTTTGTTTTTGTTTTTTAAATGTGTCTTCTGTTTGGGTGGAAGGGGGTGTTGTGGCTCTGGCACAGGAGGTGCGGTGGAATTCCTTACAAAGCGTAGGCTTGTCCCTTTCTTTCTCTGCTGATTTGGGTATAGCGAATTCTCCTTCCTGCATTAGAGCCAATCTACGGAAAATCCTAGCCAACCACCTTCGCAATTAAATTCGTGTCCTCTTTGCAAGGCGTTTTCCCGCCTGGTCGTTTCAGCCTGCAGAGGGTGTGCTTCCCCCCTTCAGACCATCATCAAAGCAGAGTCCCCATCAGCGCTGTGCTGGGAGCCCGGCATGCTCCCAGAGGTAGGTAGGGAAAAGGGCGTCTGTCCCTCTCTGTCCCCTGTGACATCCGTTCTTCAGTTTCGGTGACTGTCAGCTGTCTGCGGCATGGGACTTCCCAACTGACTTACCCTTTCACGGTGGAAAGGACACTCCTGAGAGAACACAGTGTTTCTTTGCGTCCCCTTTTTGGGACTGGCTGTTGATGCTGGGGTGAAATGATGTGCTCTTTCCTTCTCACCAGTTTTCTGGTTCTTTTGCCTTTATCAAGAGACAGCTGCTGTGGTGTCAGCTCTTGAGAGAGCCTTGCCTCAGCATCCCATGTCTGGTCAAGCAGTGATTAGGCTCCACTGTGCTAGGTCATGTTTGTATTTTCAGTCACTTGAAGCTAAGGGAGCTGGTAAAGTTCTTCACAGCAAGAGTGGTTGGCCATTGGAATGGGCTTCCCGGGGAGGTGTTGGAGTCACCATCCTTGGAGGTGTTTAAAAGGAGACTGGGTGAGGCACTTAGTGTCATGTTTTAGTTAATTAGAAGGTCTTGATAAGTTTGACTCAATGATCTCAAAGGTCTTTTCTAACCTGGTTCTAACCTTTTCTAGGCTGGTGATTCTGTGAAATTTTGAAATGTATTACCTTCAATATCCACATGCTCCTGATGTGTGCATGTGTGCTGGAGGATTTGAGTTAGGAATAAGTCTATAGGCTGAGAGAGGAAAACAGTTGATGCTACTCCACTCACAGCTTTACAGAGAAAGAGGAAAAAAAAAATATTTTAGCAGTTGTAACCCAAATATAGATAAGTCAGAGAGCTCCAGGCCTCTCTGGGCTGTGGTTGCTTTTCTTGCATGGCTCCTTTCTCCCTGCCTTTTCCTTTTTCCTGTTCCAGCCGTTCTGAGTCCTAGGGGGGTAAATGCTAAAGCACCACAGCACGTGAGGGTCTATATGTGGTTCTACCTTGGACATCTGTGTGAGTCAGCTACCTGCTGCAGACTGGGTGGCTGGTACCTGGGGAAGGGACAGCTGGTTACACCTCCCCAGGAAAATCCCACATGCTGCTGATCTGATTGGTATACTTCCACATACCTCCCTCTCCCACTTACCAAAAATACTGGAGATTTCATAGGCTTGGGCGTTAGATGACAGCACATTTGTATTGCTGGTGAGAAACGTTGCTATTCACAGTGTTTAGGGGCAGTGTTGTTAGATAGCTAGACAGTGATGTTAAGTAACACAAACCTGGAGCCACAGCCTTCTGGACACAACTTCCCATGCCAATCTTGGTGCTTGGAACAGCTTACTCATTAATTTGTTCCAAGCTTCCACTCCCTCCCTTCCCTGTTCAGAAAGCTCTTGGCAAACCATCCCTTCTGTAAATCCTCTTCCCTCTGCTGGCTGCTGCTCCTGTGTTTGTCCTGTCCTGTCATCCGTTTTTTTACTTGAGGTTGAAACTTTGTCAGCAGAGAGATTTCTGAGAGCATTTTCTGCGAGTTATGGGTTCAAACTGGCAGAGGGGAGATTTAAACAGAATGTTAGGAGGAAGTTCTTCACAGTGATTGTGGCGAGACACTGGAACGGGTTGCCCAGGGAGGTTGTGTCTGCTCCCTCCCTGGAGCTGTTCAAGGCCAGGCTGGATGAGGCCTTGAGTGACCTGATCTAGTGGGAGGTGTCCCTGCCTATGATGGGGGGTTGGAACTGGATGATCTTTAAGGTCTCTTCCAACCTAAACCATTCTATGATTCTATGATTTTATGTCCTGTAAATAAATGCACAGGAAAGAGAAGCTGTGGTTTGTTTTAAATGCAGACAGGATGCTCACCTGGACAATAAGGGATTTTATGAGGTTAGTTATGTTCATGGGTTTTATTCTCTCCAACTGGAGACAGCAGCCCAATATTAGAAAGGCTGAGCTAACAGTACCTGCAGAACTTCTGCTGTTGTTGTCATTGTCTGCATCTTCTACCTGTTGTTTAGCTTTCAGAACAAATTAGTTTTGTGTGTTTGTTCTTGTAAATGACTGAAGTTATTGTGCATTAATGATGCTTGACAAAAGCACCTTGACAAAATGAGTGAGTTTTGGCGGTATTCCCATACTTATGTGCTTGAAATGGAGCCTGAAAAATTTGTCCTCTGGAATCTTACGTTATCTTTTGGCCGTTGGAAATGAAGCACCTGACAGCGTTAAGCTATCAGAAGGATTCCCAGTCATGGGCAACCAGCCATTATGGACATGTTAATCCACACCAGGAGATTTGGACAGCTTTTGATTTACTACCACTCATCTGTTCAATATAAGCTGGAGAGCAGCACAGCAGTTACCTTTAAATTTGATTGAGGAGTACTGAAAGGGAAAAGAGAATTCTGGGGGTGTGGGGCAAATCTGGTAGAGTTGCTGAAGTGGTGTACTTCTAGATAATCTTAGAAGTGCATTTCTCAAGGTGGTCAAAGGAACTATTCTGTGGTTCCTCCCCTGCTAGAAAATATTTTACCAGCAGACACTTGAAATGTTCTGTCCTCCTGAATAGATTGGATTAAATAACTGGGGGACTAGAAACTGTATCTGGTTTTTAGAAGCTCAGGCATTTATACATTGGCTTTAGTGCCGCAGAGTTTTACACAAACAGATTTATTAGCTGAGCTAAACATGCAGTTTTAAACTAGACTATAAAAATTCTTACGTTTTCTTCATATTGTGGCTTTAAATGCTTTCGGCAGTAGACTTCATTTGAGGAATTTGAAGCATCCTCATTTTTATTTTAAAAAAAAATGGTGCATGAGATGTGTGTGTTTAAGTGGGTAATAAAACTAAAGAGCCAGGTCATAAAGCACTGTTCGCTAAAACATACCAACATAATACGGAGATTTCTGTCCTGTAATCTGATAACCGAACCAGAGGAAATAACTTTCTTGTGTAGCATGTCATGCAGGTGGGATAGAAGTCATCTAAATGAACATTAATAATAAAGATATAGGTCATATTTCAATTTTTTTTTTTTTAATATGTGCATGCATGGACTTGTACAGTTTCATTTATTTAAAGAACTCTTGGTTTGGAGCTCATTCACAATTTTAGCTATTAATGTTGCTAAACTTTCCCAACAGAAATATTCCCTCATGGTCTCCCACACAGCTGTTGCGTTCTCCAAAAAGACCTGTACTGCTTTAACCAAGGAGCCGCATAAAAATGGTTTAGGATGGCGATGTATATGATGAACTATGTTGTCCAAAAGGTCCACTGGTTTCCTTCCAGATTTCTGGAGTAGTCTAAGTTAAAGTGTTGATAGGACAGAAACTGTCTTTATGTTTTCAGGGGGTGATATTAAAAGCAAACAAACTTCAACTGTTCCAGATTGTCCTGCAACAGTTGAGCTTTTCTGTCAGTTGAGATTTCAGATTATTGCATGGTCCGTGGCACAACTTAATTTCTAGAAGATGCCCCTTATATTGCCTTCCTGGAGGTGTTCAAGGCCAGGCTGGATAAGGCCTTGAGTGACCTGATCTAGTGGGAGGTGTCCCTGCCTATGGTGGGGGGTTGGAACTGGATGAGCTTTGAGGTCTCTTCCAACCTAAACCATTCTATGATTCTAGAATTTGTGATGAGGTTAGCCTGACCTGATTGTTTGGAGGGTTTGGGGTTGTCGAGAGTGTTGTATAAGCTTGGCTTTGTACAGAGAGTGCATGTGTATGTATGTAAATATATTCATGGGTATATAAAAAATCATTTTCTCGAGCTGTGGAGAATTGCCCTGTTGCATATCTCTTTAGGGAATGCTGAAGTCTTGAAAAGAAAATAAGAATAGCTGCCCAGGAAAGCAATTTCAGAGGTTTAATTTGTTGTGCTCTCTGCAGGTTGCACTATCGAGGGCTTACTTATCTTTATCTTCTGGGAAAAAAAAAATAACCAACTATCTCAAGAAGCACTATGCGATGTGTTAGGCTAAGGCTATCTGTAAAAGAGTATCTGCTGTGAAACTAAACTGCTGCGTGGTCTGGCTTCTCTTGCAGCAAGGCTGAGCCCTGCAGCACACACCTCACAGGCCCGAAGTAACATAGGATGCTGGGCATTCATTCCTCATGGGAAAAGTGGGTGATCCTAAAAGGCAACTGTGTCTATGCAAAATACAATGCTTCGTTGCCGAGTTGCTGTCTGATGCATTCTTTGTGCAGCATTTCTCTTCAGCTGCCCATGAGCAGCATGGGAATAATCATCGAATCATAGAATCATAAAATGGTTTAGGTTGGAAGAGACCTCAAAGATCAGCCAGTTCCAACCCCCTGCCATAGGCAGGGACACCTCCCACTAGATCAGGTCGCTCAAGACCTCACCCAGCCTGGCCTTGAACACATCCAGGGAGGGAGCAGACACAACCTTCCTGGGCAACCTGTGCCAGTGCCTCACCACCCTCACTGTGAAGAATTTCTTCCTAACATCCCGTTCAAATCTCCCCTCCACCAATTTGAACCCATTCCTCCTCGTCCTGTCATTACAAGACCTTGTGAACAGTCCCTCCCCAGCCCTCCTGTACGCCCCCATCAGATACTGGAAGGCTGCTATAAGGTCTCCTTGAAGCCTTCTCTTCTCCAGGCTGAAAAGCCCCAACTCTTTCAGCCTGTCCTCACAGCAGAGGTGCTCCAGCCCTCTGAGCCCCTTTGTGGCCCTCCTCTGGACTCTCTCCAACAGTTCAATGTCCTTCCTGTGCTGGGGACTCCAGAACTGCACACAGTACTCCAGGTGGGGTCTGAGGAGAGCAGAGTAAAGGGGGAGAATCCCCTCTCTTGCCCTGCTGGCAATGCCTCTCTTAATGCAGCCCAGCACACAGTTGATGTCTGAGCCGCATGTGCACACTGCAGGCTCGTGTTGAGCTTCTCGTCCACCCAGACCCCCAGGTCCTTTTCCTCAGAGCTGAATAATGTACAGAACCAGGAGTAACCTCTGACTGCAGTGGTTCTGTCTGCTGCCAGCCTGTCCCACCCACTCACTGAGCTGTTTGGGGCACTGACCTTAAACTTCTTTGTTGCTATCAGTTGCCATCATCCTTAGTAATCTCACTGCATACCTAACGTAGAAGTTGCCAACCAGTCACTGGGGTATCTTCAAATCATCTTGCTGGGCCTGGAGGGCTGTATCCCAGTATGATTTCTCTAAGCCAACTTATCCGCTGCAAGAATGGATTTAGCAAGACAATTTATCAACGGACTTTTGCATCAGTATATAATTGGTTAAGGATATAAGCTGAAATTCAAATTTGGACTTAGATACGGGTTTTATTCAAAAACAATATCCTACTTAGGATTTCAGTGACATATTTTACAAATCACTCTTCAGATGCTTTTTTTTTTTTTTTTTTCCTGTGGCTCAAATGGTTATGTTATAAATGAAGCACAGATTCAGGAGGTTTCACAGTATTAGTGATTACCTTGTAATGTTTTCCAGATGGCAGAACATGATGTAATCCACACTGCCCAGTTTGTTTCACCGCATTATGTACTCCATCATACCCCATAAGTAACCAAGAGACTTTTAAGAAGCTCCTCAGGCTGTTATGATGATATCTGCTTAATCCAAATGTTCTTTATTACCTTATGAAAACTGCAGATTAACAAATCGCTTGTTGGTGAATGCAGGAAGATTGATTGCTACTCAAAGCTCAGCGAGAACTAGATATGCAACTAGGATTAGTTTAGCTCAAGCTACACTGGGGTGAATGAATTCCATTTTCCTCAGGGCTATGAAGTAGTTTACATCTGCCCAATTGTAAATTTCTGTAGTAGCACTGAGTGTGGTTTTGATTCCTGCTCTTCGGAATCCTCTCCTTTGAGGAGGTGATGGAAACCTCCTCAAAGGTTGTGGTTGTCTGCATGGATCTGAAATAAAACCACCACAGCTCTCTAGCATCACTGGTTGTGTGGGCACAGTGGCTAAGGCCAAATTAATTGCCGCCTGCAGTTGCTCATCATTCCACCAGTGCGTGTGCAATAACGTTGTTTACTAATCGGTGCTTTTATTAGGCTGACAAACCACCATTTGAATGGCAAACCCATCAAATATAAGCAGGCACTTAGCTCAGGATTTTCTCAGCATTAATTGAAGGCGCCAGGGGTACTGTGTTGGGACAGGTGCAGTCTTGCTGTGCAGAGGCAGGATTTGAGTGGTACACGGGAAATGAGAACTCCCTGTGCATCTTGGCATCCAGCTGTGTGGCGTTTCTCACTTGAACCCACATGTAAGAAGTCTTCCAGGGAGATTAGGGCTTGGGTAGGAGGTTTTGAGCCGTTAGCAGTTGCCCTACAGGGTGGGTTTTGTAGGCACATCTTTAGGCTGTCCTACACTTGAGCTAAGCCCAGAAAAATGGGATGGAGAGAAGAGTAGCATGAAAGACATAAATATATGGTATTAATTAGCTCCTAGAAAGGAGAAGGAAATTTCCTGGATTGGGTTTGGTGTCTTGTAGTTGTCTCATCACCTATGGAGCAGCTGCCCATAGGTTGCCATTGGTAGGACACAGATCACTGGGCTGACTGATCTGATCTGGCGTAGCACTCTACCCTATCTATATGTATTCAGACAAGGAGAGTTGGAACAGGAGCTGAAAAACACTAGAAAGAAGAGGAGTTTTCAACACAGTTGTTCCACTAATGGTGGTGCCATGTTTGTTTGTGCTGCCGTTTTGCCCAGTGACTTCCTCATCTGGTTTTCATCATGCATAGCACTGCTTGGCCGGTAGCTGTTTTTATTTTTCCTTTATCAAGTCTCCAGGGAATTCCACAGTTCAGTGTCAAAACATCCCCTTGTAAGGGAAGAGGAGAGATTTACATGATGCACACATCTCATTTTACAGTTTCCTGATGATCTTCAGTTTGGCTGCTTGTAAGGAGAGCATTTGTTGTTCATAGTCACATGGTCTGTGCTTGCTTATTGGCTCAAGCTGTCTTAGCTCACTGTGGTATTGCTGGTGATAAATGCACTTTGCCATTCTGATTTCTATGGCTTGTCCTGTGCAACAAAATTAATGGCAGTGGTTTTTGGAAACTGAACAGTACAGAGAGCTAATTTTTTTTTTTTTTCCCCATTAAATATTTCCTCAGAGCCCAAGGGAAGGGCTGTGATGCTTGGTTTTGCAAAGACTCTTTACCTCTTTCTCCGTTTCTTTCCCAGAGTGTGTGGAAAATGGGTTCTCTAGTGAAACAGGGGCTGGAAGAGGGGACAACAGCAGAAAGAATCTCGAGAGTGTTTTCATGCCCTTCTTCCACATCTCTTCTCCCTTTCCTCCCCTACTCCTTCAGCAACTTTTCCTTCATGTTTTCAATGACAGAAAATCTTTTCTAGTCCTCCTGATGCCCTATAATGCCATGATCTACCACCTCCCTAATTTCTCCTCTACCAAGCCTTCTTTACCTTTTTTTTTTTTTTGTGTGTGTAAGAACTGGATACTGCTTCTTCAACAGCTAAACCTTGCCTATAAAGCATGAAATGGCAGAAATATCCATTGTTTTTACCTGTTTGCAAGAAATGCTATAGAGAATCACAGCAGATTTAACACCTGGGAAGGTTTTTGTGTAAAAACAAAACAAACCCAACTCGCCTTCTGACTTGGTTTAAGATGGTGGGAATGGAAGTTTAGCATTTGTTTTTATGAGAAAGGGTAGGGATCTTCAGAGTGGGTAGAATGAGAAAACTCTATATTCTGTGTCAGATTTATCAAATGCTTGAAAATGCTCTGTTGGCTTTCTAGCACTGTACAATCTCTGCTCCAGGAAAAAAAAAACAAAAACTGACTTCGCTGATGGAGGGAAAAACTGTAAAAGACATCACCTTCTTGGGGAGGAGTAGAGAGCCCTTCCCTGTGTATTAAAGAGACTATGAACCAAGCTGAAATCCTGCCTCAAAGGATTTTTGGCGTGCAGAGCACTGCTCGTAATCATAGATTTTGTGTTGGCTCAGCGCGCAGACTGCAGGTCTCGTAGCCCTAAGCGCAAAAGGTCAGGATTGCATTTAGCCCATAACTATCAACTCTGTGATACACTATTAGTCATAGAAACTTGAGAAATTTGTTAAGATATCAAAATCAAGCTCAGGGGATACTGGGGTGGCTTTTAAAATCCATCACAGTTTTAAAGCAGCACTGCCAGCAGGGAAGTCAGTAGATAAAAATACTGCGTTTTAAATTTGTTTTTTACTCCTCTTGTGCTTTGTGTGCGTTCACAGTCATCTTCTAATCTGAAAAGAAAAAAAAAAAAAAAAAGCTATCTGTAAATGTGAAAAATGTCTTTCTAGAAGTAAATTCTTTATACTTAACACAGTCAAAGTTATTTTCGTGTGGTTTTTCACTTGCCAGAGTAGCACAAGATCATTTTAGCAGCAACAGGTTACAAAAATTCCTCAGATACAAATAATTTTGCAAATATTCCTTTGAAATCCTCAGTTATGTTTTTCTTCTCACCTCTGCCTTCAATTCTTAATTAATCCCAATTGGGCCATTTTTGCTAATCAGTAGTTCAATTCCATATTTTGTTGTCATTTTCTGGGAGCTGTGCTTCTCCAAATGAGCTGTGTCAAACTGTAGCTTTGATAGTTAAGCTCCAGAGCAAACCATAAAGCACTTCTGCCCAAGTCACTTCAGTCTTTAAACATTAGGTTGTGTGTATTAAACTTGTACTTATCCATTTAAAGGTGGAGGCTTATGGCTGTTCAGTCTTTTATTCTACTTGTAGAAAGAAAGGAGTAAAATTTGCAAAAGTCATGGAATAGGATAAAGAACTGATTTGTTTTTGTTTCCCATTGATCAAGCTGACAACTATCCAGAAACTGCCTTCTACACAGAGGGACTCTTGAGTAGGTTAGGGTGAAAGTGATGGGGAAACGGCACTGTGGACTGGACAAGCAGTGATAGTCACTCACATTTATCCGTCGGTCAACAATAGCATGTGGCACATCAGATAATTTTTCTGTACTTAACTGTCTTCTATTTAGAGACATTAAATGAAATAATGTCTCATATTTGTATATATTACAGCTCATTCCTGCTTACATATCTTATTAAATCTTGAGGATGATTGCAGAAATGTCCCCTTTTTTTGTGCTGTTCTCTAGATATGATTAACACAAAAATGTCAATCATCACCTCAAGAAGTTATCACTTTTCAACATACAATTGTTTATTCTTGTTTTAAGTATTTTTATATTCTTGTATTTACCTTCTGCATTACATATACACACACACACACACATACATATATATATATATATATATGATGTTTTCAGCTGTATCCCTTCAAGAAGATTGTGCATCATTTAAAAAACCCTCTTCCAAAAGCAGGAGAAGAAAGCACTTCAGGGTTAGAATCTCAGATTAGAGACTGGCAGTTCAAATTCTTTATTGCTTCTAAACTAAGCATAGTGTGACAGCTATTTTGGTATATC
>VWZI01017474.1:3173-20303 GCA_013396835.1 Psilopogon haemacephalus | reverse complement strand
ACTGGGGGGAATGGAGCAAAGCTGGAGGTGAGGAGATTGAGGCTGGATGTTAGAAGGAAGTTGTTGAGCATGAGAGTGGTGAGAGGCTGGAATGGGTTGCCCCTGCAGGGAGGTGTTTGGGGCCAGCTCCCTGGAGGTGTTTTTGGCCAGGCTGGCAGAGGCTGTGTGCAGCCTGCTCTAGGGTAGGGTGTCCCTGGGCATGGCAGGGGGGTTGGAACTGGCTGATCCTTCTGGTCCCTTCCAACTCTGACTCTCACTGTGCAGAACTACCTCCTGCTGTCCTACCAAACTCTGCCCTGCTCCAGCTTCACACCACTGCCCTTCGTCCTGTCACCACAGGCCCCTCTGAACAGTCCCTCCTCAGCCTTCCCCTTCCAATACTGAAGCATTGTGGTGCTTTATGTAATGCAGGATCTGAGTGGGGAGGGGGGGAGGGAAGTGCTGCCTCTCTCTGTGTGCCATTGCAAATCCACATCACTTAACACCGAAGTAATAAAAACCTGAACATCCTTAATTCTTGAGGAACATCCACCCTTTGTCCCCTGCAGCATCCAAACCTTGTTGCAGAGCTCAGCTCTGCCAGCTAACACGAGGAGCTTTATATCACCTCCTGAATCCTGGAGGACTGGAAGGAAAAAAGAAATTAAATCAATGTTTATTAAAGAAAACAGTTGGTGGAGAGTCCTCCAGATGTCGTTGGGATATGACTGTCCTCAAGGCTACAGGAACAGCAAGCATGGCCCAACCTCAGGAAGAGAGGAGAAGGCTCTCAGCTCGAGTGAGATGGATGACTCAACAGCCTCTGACAACTTCTCAGGTGGCCTCTAAAGGGAGGAGGAGAAATGGGGACAGAGTGGTTGAAAGCCGGCAGGCAGAGAGGGACCTGGGGGTGCTGGGAGAGAGAAGCTGAAGAGGAGGCAGCAGTGTGCCCAGGTGGGCAGCAGAGCCAATGGCATCCTGGGCTGGAGCAGGAGCAGTGTGGGCAGCAGGAGCAGGGAGGTTCTTCTGCCCCTGTGCTCAGCACTGCTCAGCACACACCTTCAGTGCTGTGTCCAGCTCTGGTTGCCTCCATTCAAGAGAGATGTTGAGGTGCTGGAAGGTGCCCAGAGAAGGGCAGCAAGGCTGGGGAGGGGCCTGGAGCACAGCCCCAAGAGGAGAGGCTGAGGGAGCTGGGGGTGTGCAGCCTGCAGGAGAGGAGGCTCAGGGCAGAGCTCATTGCTCTCTGCAGCTGCCTGAAGGGAAGTTGATGTTAGGAGGAAGTTCTGCACAGAGAGAGAGATTGGCATTGGAATGGGCTGCAGGAGAGGTGGTGGAGTCCCCATCCCTGGAGGTGTTGGAGCAAAGCCTGGATGGGCACTGAGTGCCGTTGGCTAGGGCTGGGAGATAGGTTGGGCTGGATAAGCTTGGAGGTCTCTTCTAGCCTGGCTTATTCTATTCTATTCTGTTCTATTCTATTCTATTCTATTCTATTCTATTCTATTCTATTCTATGCTATTCTATGCTATGCTATGCTATTCTATGCTATGCTATTCTATGCTATGCTATTCTATGCTATGCTATGCTATGCTATGCTATTCTTCTATTCTATTCTATCCTATCCTATCCTGGTCTGGTTAGTTGGCTAGGGCTGATGCTAAGTTGGGCTGTCTGAGCTTGGATGTCTCTTCCAAGCTGTCTGACTCTATGACTCTACAATTGCCCTGGCATCACAGGCTCACAGGATGTCAGGGGTTGGAAGGGAGATCATTCAGTCCAACCCCCCTGCCACAACAGGACCATCCAATCTAGCTCAGGGCACACAGCAACACATCCAGACAGGCCTGCAAAGGCTCCAAAGAAGACTCCACAGCAGCCTGTGCCAGTGCTCTGGGAGCCTTCCAGTGTAGGGTACATCACCCAGCAGAGCCTGGCTCCAGCCTCCTGGCACTCACCTGCACACATTGATGAACACTGATGAGGTCACCTCTGGGGCTCCTCTTCTTTGAGGTGGTTGTCTTCAGCTGGAAGCCCAGAGCCAAGCACAGGAGGTTTGTGTGGTGCTCACGAAAGCCTGGTGGAGAAAAGGAGCTGAGCAATTATTCCTAACCTCACAGCCAGTCCTGCAGCCAGCCAGGCTGACTCGGCAGGCTGAAGCTAATTGGCTTGCCAGTAGAATGAAGCTTGGATTGAAGTGCCTTGCTCAAAATAATAAACACTACACACGGGCACCCCCTGCCTCCCCCCAGCCCCCCTTGGTTACATTACTCTGGAGCATGTAAAACCACCACCCCCACATATTAGCATAGAGGAAGTGCAGGGATTGCTTTTTTTTTTTCCCCTCCCCTTGTTCTCCCCAAGCAGAGCCCCACAAGTGCCTAATTCCAGGCTGTTTGATCCACTGTATCCTGATCCATAATTTAGTGGCTGCAAGAAAGGCTGCACGGGGCTGGCATTTCAGCCTGCTTTTGAAGTAGCTCACCAAAGCCAAGGGGAGGGGACCCTGGCTTGGGAAAAGCTTAAGGTGGGCAAGGAACAAAAAAAGGTGGGTGGGGAAAACAGCTCCGAAAGCTAAGGTAGGAGGGGAAACAAAAATTGGTTCCACGAACAGCAAAGGGGAAAACAAAACACACACACACANAAAAAGAAAGAAAAAGAACAAAAAAAAAAGAAAGAGTGGAGAATGGAAATTAATGTAGCCTGGAGTTTACCCAGTAAATAATTCAGATTCTGCTGTGGTGATTTATGGAAATCAAAAGGAGCTCTTTAAGCAGGCCAGCAGGCAGCAGGTGCTTCTGTTTGCCCATGTTAAGAGGAGGAATGGAAATCAGCAGCAGCCTCTGCTCTGCTGGGCTCTTCTCCTATTTCATGGTTGGAGTCTAAGAGAAAAGAGCTCCCCTGTGCTGCAGGGGCCAGGCTGTGCTCACAGCTCTGCTCCTCCTCCAGGGAGGCTTGCACCAGCCTTGCCCTCACAGGTGGAGCCTCCATCACCACTCTGGGCAGCCTGCTGCAGTGCACCCTCACCCTTAAGTGTTCAGATGAACTGCTGATGTTCCAGTTTGTGTCCATTGCCCCTTGCCCTGTCACTGGGCACCACTGAACAAAGCCTGGTCCTGGCCTCCTGACACCCACCCCCAAGTATTGATCAACACTGATGAGATCCCCTCCTCAATCTGCTCTTTTCCAGACTAAAAAGTCCCAATTCTCTTCTATTATAGAGTCATGGAATGGTTTGGGTTGGGATGGACCTACAAAGGTCAGAGGCTCACAAGCTCACAGGATGTTAGGGATTGGAAGGGACCCAAAGAGCTGACCCAGTCCAGGAGATGGGGGACAGGCTCTGCTCACTGCTCCCTGCCATAGGCCAAGGAGCAATGGATGGAAGCTGCAGCACAGGAGGTTGCAGCTCAACACAAGAGGCAACTTCTTGCCTGTGTGGGTGCCAGAGCAGTGGCACAGGCTGCCCAGAGAGGTTGTGGAGTCTCTTTGTGTGGAGCCTTTGCAGACTCTTTCTGGATGTGTTGCTGTGTGCCCTGATCTAGCTTGGATGGTCCTGCTCTGGCAGGGGGGTTGGACTGGATGAGCTCCTTGGGTCCCTTCCAACCCCTAAGATCCTGTGAGCCTGTGTTCAAATGGGATGGGAAAGAGGAAAGGAAAGGAGCAAGAGCTAAGGCTACACTGGTTAAAAATGCCCACTGAATGGGCTGGCTTGGAAGGGACCTCCAAAGGCCATCCAGGCCAACGCCCTGCAGTCAGCAGGGACACCTAAAACTACAGCAGGTTGCTCACAGCCCCAAACAACCTGACCTGGACCTCCACCACATCCCTTGGCAACCTGGTCCAGTGCTTTGCTGTGCAGAATTTCTTCCTGATGGTCCAACCCTGCTCCACTTCCAAACCATTGCCCTTCACCCTCCTGCTACCTGCTCTCCTAACCAGCACCTCCCCAGCCTCCTGCAGGTGGTTCTGCCTTCCTCATTTGATGGTCCCAAGCCAAAATGCAGCCTTCAAAGCTGCTCATCTTAGCCAGCTGCCAGCTTTATCCCGTGGGCCAGGCTGTGCTGCACAGCACTACCTTCTCCATCGACTCCCAGATGCTTCATTGTGTGACAATGCCTAATTAAGAGCAGAAAATGAGCTTTCCAGACAGGAAAACCTTCTGACTGTGTGTGGAGGGAGTGTCAGCACTGCTGCTAAATCACCAGAGGTGGGGAGTGCAGGCGGAGAGAGGACTTTGAAGGTAAACTGCTGCCTCCAGAGTGTTGGGAAGATCTCAGAGGTTTAGACTTCAAAATTACACCTTTCATGCTCCGTGCGGTCGCAGCCTGACAGCAGGACCCCCCCAGAGAGGCTGGGGAAGGATCCTGGCAGCACTGCACACAATGCTTTGTCAGATCAAACCCTCCAGCAGACAGAGAGTGCAGATCAGAGGAGCTGGCAGCGATTCGCAGCTCCCTGGGCTGGGGAGGGGCCTGGAGCACAGCCCCAAGAGGAGAGGCTGAGGGAGCTGGGGGTGTGCAGCCTGCAGGAGAGGAGGCTCAGGGCAGAGCTCATTGCTCTCTGCAGCTACCTGAAGGGAGGTTGTGGCCAGCTGGGGTTGGGCTCTGCTGCCAGGCACCCATGGACAGAAGGAGGGGACAGAGGCTCAAGCTGTGGCAGGGCAGGTTCAAGCTGGATGTTAGGAGGAAGTTGTGCACAGAGAGAGAGATTGGCACTGGAATGGGCTGCAGGGGAGGTGGTGGAGCCCCCATCCCTGGGGGTGTTGAAGCAAAGCCTGGATGGGCACTGAGTGCCATGGGTTAGCTAATGATCAGGGTTAGGTGATAGGTTGGACTCAAACAGGCTGCCCAGAGAGGCTGTGGAGTCTCCTTCTCTGGAGCCTTTCCAGGCCTGTCTGGATGTGTTCCTGTATAGCCTGAGCTAGATTGGATGGTCCTGCCCTGGCAGGGGGATTGGACTTGATGAGCTCTATGGATCCCTTCCAGCCCCTGACATCCTCTTATCTTAGAGGTCTCTTTCAACCTGCTCAATTCTGTGATTCTGTGATTCTCCAGGTTTAAACCAGGGGAACTCACAGGCTAAGAACCCAACCTGCTCCTCAGACACAGCACCACGACAGGCTGAAGAGTCAGGTTGAGTTTCTGATGTGGTGCAAAATGGAGGACCAAAACTTCCCTGCAAATCCCCACTCAACCCTGCTGGGTATGGGAGCAGTGGAGTTGTTCAGCATGGAGGAGACTGAGAGGAGATCATTTGCTTCTCTTCTCTCATAGAACCCTTTTGGTTGGAAGAGACCTTTAAGCTACCCCAGCAATGCCAGGTCACCACTAAGCCATGTCCCTCAGCACCACATCTCCAGGGCTTTGAAATCCATCCCGGGCTGGAGACTCCACCACTGCCCTGGGCAGCCTGGGCCAGGGCTTGGCAACCCTTTTGGCAAAGAAATTGTTCCTCATATCCAACCTAAACCTCTCCTGGCCAACCTGAGGCCATTTCTCATCCTATCACTTGTTCCTTGAGAGAAGAGCCCAACCCCCACATGCCTCCAACCTCCTTTCAGAGAGGTGGAGAGAGCAATGAGGTCCCCCCAAGCCATCTCTTCTCCATGCTACACACAGCTCCCTCAGCTGCTCCTCCCCAGCCCTGAGGTCTCCCCAAGCCATCTCTTCTCCATGCTAAACACCCTCAGCTCCCTCAGCTGCTCCTCCCCAGCCCTGAGGTCTCCCCAAGCCATCTCTTCTCCATGCTAAACACCCTCAGCTCCCTCAGCTGCTCCTCCCCAGCCCTGAGGTCTCCCCAAGCCATCTCTTCTCCATGCTAAACACCCTCAGCTCCCTCAGCTGCTCCTCCCCAGCACTGCTTTCCAGACCCTTCCCCACCTTTGCTACCCTTCTCTGCACATGCTCCAGCCCCTCTCAATGTCCTTCTGGTGGTGCTGGACCCAAAGCTATCAGCGTGGCAGAAGCCAACACATCCCTGCAGCCCTTTGGGGAGCATTTCCTCTCCCCCCGTTCAAGCTGAGTTCAATGAGTTGCCTTCTCCTTCCTCCCCTGGGTGCTTGCTACAGGCCAGCTCCTGCAGAGGACGGGGTGAGAACATTCTGTCCCCATGTCCCCATACCCCCCAGCACCCCATCCTGCCACTGAGTGGCAGCTGAGAACAAGCCAAGGGGCTGCAGGGGTGGAAGCATGGCCTGGTGCCTGCTGCCAGCTGGGCAGGCAGTGCCAGCTGCTGCTGCTGTGGCAATTGGAAGCCATTTGGGCTGGCATTAAAAAAGAAGAACTCGACTCATTTGTTATGACACAACCCATAAACCACCCAGCCCTTGCTTGGGAGGACTAAATTTGGCCTGTTTGGTTAATTTGCTGGGATGCCATGAAGGAGGAGGGCAGGGCTGGGGAGAGCCTGAGTCATTTTTCTCCTTGGGAGAGTGGCGAACTGAGTCTATTAATCTGACAATACATTTAAACTGAGTTATTGTGACAGGGGACTTCCATTATCCATTTCATCTAGTTGCAAACTGTCAGAATAAATCTCAGGGGGGCTGAGGGGAAAAAAAGAAAAAAAAAAAAGAAAAAGCTGCCTGCTTTTGTTTGCTGGGGTTTATGTGCCACAACAGTTTAGCTTGGGTTGGCTTTACCCTCATGATATTGCAGAGATGTGCTGGGGGAAGCTCACAGACAACCTCCTACAGCCAAGGACAACTTTGTGGCCGAAGGGTCCTTTGCAGGAAGGGGTCAGGAGAGGAAAATGGGACCTCTTGGAAGTATCCTGACACTGACTCCAGGGACTTCTTCCTTATAGATTGCTGAGGTTTAACTACGACTGAGCTCCTCCACTCACGGAGCAAAACCTTTGTGGATTCAGAAGTGCTTTCCTCAAGGTCCCTTCACAGAACCATAGAAACACAGAATCATAGAGCCATAGAATTATAAAACCATAAAATCATAGAACCACAGAACCATAAAATCATTGAATCAAAGAATCATAAAACTATAGAATTATAGAACCATAAAATCATTGAATAATAGAACCACAGAATTATAGAATCATAAAATCATTGAATCATAGAACCATAGAATTATAGAACCATAGGATTAGAGAACCATAGAATTATAGACCCATAGAACCATAAAATCATTGAATCATAGAACCATAGAATTACAGAACCATAGAATTATAGACCCATAGAACCATAAAATCATTGAATCAAAGAATCATAGAACCATAGAATGATAGAACCATAAAATCATTGAATAACAGAACCACAGAATTATAGAATCATAAAATCATTGAATCATAGAACCATAGGATTAGAGAACCATAGGATTATAGAACTATAGAACCTGAGCTAAATTGGATGGTCCTGCTCTGGCAGGGGGGTTGGACTGGGTGAGCTCTTTGGGTCCCTTCCAACCCCTGACATCCTCTGATCCTGTGAACCCAATCCATGAAATCTGTCTCCAGGGGAATTCCCATCACTGTGATGGGGAGTGACAAGATTTGGGTCTTTATTTCCATCAAGCACCAGATGTAAAGAGAGGCTGCAAGGGAAGGGATTTGGTTGTTTGGAACGCACTGGAGTGTCACTGGCTCTGGAGCTCTGCATTGTCCCCAGACATTAGAGGAAATTAGTCACAACAGGGAGAAAGAACCAATCAGTCCTGGCTAAGGAATTGAGATAATAATGACTCATTTGATGAGATTGCTCTGGAAAATTAATAATGAGGGTGGTAATTACTGACCTGGGATGGCTGCAGTGCTCATTACTCTCCTCTCAGTCTGCTGAATGTTAACTATTATGGAGATGATTGTTAGAAACACAGTTTTGGTCTGCAGGCTTTTCCATCAGGGATGAGGACACTCCAAGAGGTCTGCAATCCATCCCTTCTCTTCCACTCGCCAGGACACGACCCCCAAAACCACTCCAGTGTTTGACGCAGGGCAGAGAAAGCAGCAAACCAGGGATGCTCTGCAAGAGTTCATATCTCACAAGCCTCATCAAGAGAGGTTCTACTGCCTCCCTGCTTTGCCCTGGTGAGGCCAAATGTGGAGGGGGCTGGGTCCAGCTCTGGGCTCCCCGGCTCAAGAGAGACAAGGAACTGCTGGAGAGAGTGCAGGGGAGGCTGCAGAGCTGCTGAGGGGCCTGGAGCAGCTGTGTGAGGAGCAAAGGCTGAGAGCCCTGGGGCTGAGAGCCTGCACAAGAGCAGCCCCAGAGGGGACACCCTACCCTAGAGCAGGCTGCCCACAGCCTCTGCCAGCCTGGCTGCAAACACCTCCAGGGAGCTGGCCCCAAACACCTCCCTGGGCAACCCATTGCAGCCTCTCACCACTCTCATGCTCAACAACTTCCTCCTCACCTCCAGTCTGAATCGAGCTGCTGAGCTCTCCAACATCTGCTCCACATCCCACACAGGGCACTGCATGACTTAGTCCTGTTTAAAGTGCAGCAGCAGAGGCTTTACCTTCTGTCCAGCAGCAAGGGACGAAGCTCAATGTCCTGTGACAGGCAGGAGAGCAAAACAATCTTCCCTGGTAGATTTTCCTGGCCAAAGCAGAGATTTCTGAAAGCAGAAAGCAGCAGCAGCCTCCCAGAGTGAGGACTTCTCAGCTCTAGATCAGCCTTCTTGACTACTCCAATTTGCCCAAACTCTTTTTTTTTCCCCAGCTGCTTTAGCCCCAGATTGCTTTCAGCCTTACTAAATGGGCTCCTTTAAGGCACTCACCCTCCCTACACATCCATGTCCTGCTGGAATTCCTTGTGCTGCATGCCAATCCCATCCTTCTCTGCCCAGGCTGTCAAAGGTGGGCAGGAGGATTCAGAGATTTAGGAATCTCATCTCTGGATTTCAGACAGCTGGAGCACCTTTCCCTGTTAGAAAGCTCAGCCATCTATTCCAGGCCCCCTGTAAAGGTAGATTATTGCCCTCTACAGCCAGCCCTCTGCTCCCAGGGGACCCCAGCTGCACCCCCAGGCTCAAGCAAGGGGCAGCAGCTGAAGTTGGTTTAGCATCTCTGGCTAACCCCAGACTCCTCTTGAAGGACTTTCAGCACTCAGGCACTGCAGTACCTTCATGCCACAGGGATGCTCCTGAGGGATCCATTTAATCTTCTCTGCTTCCAGGATTCCTATAAACAGGGAGGTTATTCTGCCCCTGTGCTCAGCACTGCTCAGCACACACCTTCAGTGCTGTGTCCAGTTCTGGGCCACTCCATTCAAGAGAGATGTTGAGGTGCTGGAAGGTGTCCAGAGAAGGGCAGCAAGGCTGGGGAGGGGCCTGGAGCACAGCCCCAAGAGGAGAGGCTGAGGGAGCTGGGGGTGTGCAGCCTGCAGGAGAGGAGGCTCAGGGCTCCTGCAGCTCCCTGAAGGGAGGTTGTGGCCAGCTGGGGTTGGGCTCTGCTGCCAGGCAGCCAGGGACAGAAGGAAGGACACAGCCTCAAGCTGTGCCAGGGCAGGTTCAGGCTGGATGTGAGGAGGAAGTTGTTGGCAGAGAGAGTGATTGGCATTGGAATGGGCTGCAGGGGAGGTGGTGGAGTCCCCATCCCTGGAGGTGTTCGAGAGGAGGCTGCATGAGGCACTCAGTGCCATGAGTTAGTTAACGAGAAGGGTTAGGTGGCAGGTTGGACTCGATGATCTTAGAGGTCTTTTCCAAGCTGCTTAATTCCGTGACTGTGAGCCTGACTTCAACTGCAAGTGCTAAATGCTGCGAATAAGTAGGCTCAGCAGGGGAGCAATCCCTCAGGGCACCAGAGCAGGGATCCTGCAGCCAGGCTGAAGAGAGCTCTTGTGCAGCACCGATGCTTGGCAGAGCTGATCTGCACCACAGCCACATGTTCAAACCTCAGGCTCTGCTGGCAGCTCTGCTCAGCCAAGACTGAAATAGCCATTTATGTAGTCACCTCTACCTGGGAGGATGTCACCTGCAAGCACATCTCAAGAGCAAGCCCAAATTTAGCCTGCCTGGCTCTGCCTCCCCAGCGAGCTGTGTCTGCTCTGCTCTCCTCCTCCAGCACAAACAAAGGTACCGAGCTGCTGCTCGCAAGTGCATGGCAGCTCCCCGAGTTAATTATTGTAATTATCAATTGAACAGACCTCGCAACGCTAATCCATTATAAAGTGCTCTGTTAATTGGTGTTAAACTGTCGTTAGCCTGCCACTTCCCATGTTATCAAGCTGACCTGGAGCAGGGCATCGTTATAAAACCCAAATCCATTCCTCACTCCTGGCCAACGCTGATTGCAGGCTTGGGGGAGGAAAAAAGGACAAAAAAAAAAAAACACCAAAAAACCAAACCCAAAGAGGTCTACGTACCTGGAGCTGAAATTATTCTAACAAAGGGAAACATCACTGAGATGCTTCAAACGAGAGGGTTTGGTGCGTGCAGGACTCTGCTCCTCTCTTTGCCTGGCTCCCTGCAGAGGTGCCTGTGCTGGTGCCCTCTGACCCTCCTGATGCTGTTTGCAGGGTTGGGGCTCTGCCAGCTCCCTGTCAGGGCACCAACTTCACTCCCAAGTGAAACATCTGCAGCTGGAGCAGAAGCTTTCCTCCTGGAAACACACAGACTGGATGGGTGGAGAACTGCTGGATAAAGAACTGGCTGGATGGTGGCAGGCAGAGAGTGGTGACCAAGGGCACAATGTCCACCTGCAGGCCAGTGCCAAGTGGCTCCCTCAGGGGTCAGTGCTGATGAACATCTTTGTCAGCCACATGGGCAGAGGAATCAGTGCAGCCTCAGCAAGTGTGCAGCTGGCACCTGCAGCTAGAGCAGGCTGCTCACAGCCCCAAACAACCTGACCTGCAGTGGTTCCAGGGATTGGGCATCTCCCACCTCTCTGGGCAGCCTGGGTCAGGCTCTCAACAATGCCACTAGCAAAAAGTCTTCCTTTTCTCTGGCCTAAATCTCCCTCTTTGAGCTCAAACCATCATCCTTTGTCCTGCCAGCACAGCACCTGCTCAGAAGTCTGTCCCAGCTTTCCGCTCAGCCCTTTGAAGCACTGTGAGCACCCCAGAAGGTCTCCCTGGAGCTTTGTCTTCTCCAGGCCACCCCAGGGGGTGCAGGATGTCCGTAGACCTCCAGGTTCAAGCAAGGGGCAGCAGCTAAAGTAGGTTTAACATCTCTGGCTCACCCCAGCCTTTCCTGAAGGACTTGCAGCCCTCAGGCAGTGTAATGCTGAGTGTACTAAGTGTGATGCTCAGCACAACAGCACCTCAGCAGCCCTACAAATCACGTGAAAAGCATCCAGAGCTGCCCCTAAGCAGGTCCTAGGTCTTGTCCTGGCCTCTTCTAAAGAGCATCCAGAGCCACAGAGGTCCCAGAAACAAAATGCTGTGTCTCAGCCTGGCCTCTTCCAGCCAGCTGCTGCCTTCAGCCAGTGCAGATCTGCAGCCTCTGAGCTTTGACTGACAGAAGTGGAGACGGAAGGACTGGCTGAGGGACTTGTGAGAGGTCAGTGCTCAAACCCAGGTGCCAAGCAGGGTGATGAAGTGGCAGTTAAATATGGTGTGGGAGCAGTGGCATTTCCATTTCAGACACTCCCCAAGGCAGGCAGCACTGCCTCCTGCTCTCTCCTCCAAACGCTGCCCCTCAAGTGCCAGTGACCCACCAGAGCTCTTCTCAGGGAGCCTCAGCTGGCTGCCAGTTAGCCAGGCTAATATTTCTGCCTTTCTATTTTATTAAGTGGTCGGCTTGAAGAGTCCAGGGGATCTCAAAATGACCTTTAAGAAGTGCAAAAATGATTCAACTGCCTGAGACAATTTCACCGCGGAGCAATCTCTGGAATACTTAACTCAGCCACACGTTGCCTCCTCCTGGGAGAACCCAACTGCACCCATTTCAACATCCCTCACCAGAGGAAACGGGCCAGAATTTGCCAATTTAACAGATGTGCAGGAGGCTGAAGAGGGGAGGAGTGAATCTTCTGTAAGCTAATCAGAACCTGCAGCACTGCCTTCAGTTTGGGGCTAGGCAGAGTGTGTCCAGCAGATCCAGAGAGGTTCTCCTTTGCCTCTGCTCTGCCCTGCTCAGACCTCATCTTGAGCACTGCCTTCAGTTTGGGGCTCCCCAGTTGCAGAGGGACAGGGACCTGCTGGAGAGGGTCCAGGGGAGGGCTGTGAGGATGCTGAGGGGACTGCAGCACTGCCTGGGGAGGAGAGGCTGAGGGACCTGGGGCTGCTTAGTGTGCAGAAGAGAAGCCTGAGAGGGGATTGGATCAATGTTTGTAAGTGTCTGAGGGCTCTGCTCTCTGCTCCCTGCCATAGGCCAAGGAGCAATGGATGGAAGCTGCAGCACAGGAGGTTGCAGCTCAACACAAGAGGCAACTTCTTGCCTGTGTGGGTCCCAGAGCAGTGGCACAGGCTGCCCATTCTGGGCAACCTGTGCCAGTGTCTCACCACCCTCACTGTCAAGAACTGCTTCCTAACATCCAGTTTCAATCTCCCCTCTGTCACTTCAAACCCATTCCTCCTCCTCCTCTTGTCATGACAAGACCTTGTCAAGTGTCCCCAGCCCTCCTGAAGGCCACTTTCAGTTACTGGAAGGCCACTCCAAGGTCTCCTGGAAGCCTTCTCTTCTCTTCCCTATGAGCCTGTGAACCTCTAGACCTTGAAAAGTCAGGTCTAGGATATGAGGTAAGAGTGAAAAAGGCTGAGAGAGCCTGTGGAAATTGTGACCTGCCTTTTCCTGAGCCTCTTCCCACTGTGTTTTAGTCTTTGGCACTTTCATCTCCAGCTCTTGCTGCCCTTCCCTGTGCTCCTTGCCAGTGCTTGCCTGTGTCATCCTTCGCTTGCCTTCCAGGATGCTTCCATCCCCTGCCTTACCATGGAGAAACACTCACCCAAGCACAAAGGAAAAGGGCAGGACTAACTCTCAGTGCCTCCACCAATCGACAGAGGCAGAGGGAATCCATCTAATCCCAAGCCTCTCACTGCCTGATCCCTGTTAGTGCCCCACTCAGGCTGTGCTGAGACACCTGCCCATTTATCACCTCCCTGCCTCAGCCTGGCAGAAACTCCACATCCACCTTCACCAGTCTCATTTCTCCTCTTCCTGTGCAAACCTTCTGCTTTATGAGCCCCTTTGCTGCCACACAGATGCTCACCCACAGGACATTCCCATTTATTTCAGTCCAGAAGCCCCTGTTAGGTTGACAAACTGATCCAGGTGGCAAGCAGCCATCCCACTCCTTTTTTTATTTTGTTCATTTGCTTGGGATCAGAAGAGCTGAGAGGCCAACATCACTTCTGTGCAGAAAACACAGCCCCCAAATTGCCCATCCAGCAATATGAGTCCTTTGTCAGCATCTTCCACCCGAGCTGCAAGTCAGATTAATCCTCAGAGGCGACAGGTAGCTCTTCAAAGAGCTCTTACACAGCTCATCAGGACTGCCTGTCAGCTCCTCTCTCTCTCTGAATCATCTCCCTGGCAGCAGCTGCTGCACAGGAGTCACCCCACACCTCCTGGAGCTGCACACACCACCCTCAGCAGGCTGCACAGGGAGCAGTGACCAGGGGAAGAGTCACCCCACACCTCCTGGAGCTGCACACACCACCCTCAGCAGGCTGCACAGGGAGCAGTGACCAGGGGGGAGTCACCCCACACCTCCTGGAGCTGCACACACCACCCTCAGCAGGCTGCACAGGGAGCAGTGACCAGGGGGGAGTCACCCCACACCTCCTGGAGCTGCACACACCACCCTCAGCAGGCTGCACAGGGAGCAGTGACCAGGGGGGAGCTTGGCAGCAGATCAGAAAGCTGCCAGGCCTCAGCTCCTCCTCAGCCTGCCCTGTCCCAAGCAGATTTTACTGTTGCTGGGATACTGTCACTGGAGGTTTTGCTTTGCCTATCTCTTTTTACTCTTCCAAGTGCTGCTGCACCTTCCCTGCCTTTTATCCAAGGGCCTCGTTACTGTTCAGCCCTTGCTGGCACCTTCACAGCTCCCTCACTTGCCTCCAAGTGATCTTTGCTGCCTTATTTCCTGCTGGTGACTTCAAATGCTGCTTGAGTGGCTGTCCCTTTCCCTGCACTAAAGGAAAACAGACCCACACAGCTGGAAAGCTGCCTCTGCTGCTCTGCAACAGAGACTCCACAACCTTTCCTGCAGAAGGAGTCAATATCAGCACTGCCCATTGTAGTTTCCTCTAATCCCAGCATTGGGAACCAAAGGAGGTTCAACAGGGACAAGGGCAGAGTCCTGCACCTGGAGAGGAAGAATAAACTGCAGCAGGACAGGCTGGGAGGTGACTGCTGGAGAGCAGCCCCAAAGAGAGGGACCTGAGAGTGCTGGAGGAGAACATCCATGGCACAGCAATGTGCCCTGGGGGACAAGAGGGGACAAGGGGATCCTGGGGGGCATTAGGCAGAGTGTGTCCAGCAGAGCCAGGGAGGTTCTCCTGTCACTCTGCTCTGCCTTGCTGAGACCTCATCTTGAGCACTGCCTTCAGTTTGGGGCTCCCCAGTTGCAGAGGGACAGGGACCTGCTGGAGAGGGTCCAGGGGAGGGCTGTGAGGATGCTGAGGGGACTGCAGCACTGCCTGGGGAGGAGAGGCTGAGGGACCTGGGGCTGCTTAGTGTGCAGAAGAGAAGCCTGAGAGGGGATTGGATCAATGTTTAGAACTATCTGAGGGCTGGGGGTGAGGAGAGGGGGGACAGGCTCTGCTCACTGCTCCCTGCCATAGGCCAAGGAGCAATGGATGGAAGCTGCAGCACAGGAGGTTGCAGCTGAAGACAAGAGGCAACTTCTTGCCTGTGTGGGTGCCAGAGCAGTGGCACAGGCTGCCCAGAGAGGCTGTGGAGTCTCCTTGTGTGCAGAGTTTTGGGCACTGTGCTGCTGGGCAAGCTGCTGTGGGTGCCCTGCTGGAGCAGGGGGTTGGGCTGGTTGATCTCCAGAGGTCCCTTCCAACCACCACCATGCTGTGATATGAAAAAGATCAAGAGTTCCACAGCTGGTTTAGTACAGGCCAAAATCAATTCAAACCTGCCCTAAAGGTCTCTGGACACAAGGGCCTCGATGCTAACAACATCTCACAAGCACTGAGGGTGACATTTACAGCATAAAAAGGACAACTGGGGAATGGCAGCAAACAGCACTGGAGCAGTGCTGCTGTTTTGCAAGCCTGGCAGCCCAAGCTGGACATCCTCCCTTCCACAGGAGGCATGCCAGGAGCTGAAGGACCTCTCCTTTCTCAGACTCACTGCTCACCAGATGCAGGCAGCACAGAAATGCCCTTGCTTAGAGATGTCTGCTTGGACACTCAGCTGAAGCAGCCTGGAGGGAGAGCAGAGACAAGCTCAGCCCAGTGCCTTGCTGCTGCAGCTTCCTCTGGCACGAAGCTGGGTGCTCAGTCAAAGCAAAGCCAACTTGGCTTTTCCCAGGCTGTGTGGGCTGGCACCACCAGGAGACAGGCAGGGCTGCCTCTGGGCTTCCCAAAGAGCCACTGCCTGCTTGCATGGGGTTGGAAGGGACCCAAAAAGCTCATGAAGTCCAACTCCCCTGCCAGAGTAGCACCATCCAATCTAGCTCAGGGCACACAGGAACCTTAGGTGACCTGTGCTAGTGGGAGGTGTCCCTGCCTATGGCACAGGGAGGTTGGAACTGGCTGAGCTTTGAGCTCCCTTCTAACCTAAACCCTTCTATGATTCTGTGTCAGGGGTTGGAAGGGACCCAAAAAGCTCATCCAGTCCAAGCCCCCTGCCAGAGCAGGACCATCCAAGCTAGCTCAGGGCACACAGCAACACATCCACACAGAGTCTGCAAAGGCTCCACACAAGGAGACTCCACAACCTCTCTGGGCAGCCTGTGCCACTGCTCTGGGACCCACACAGGCAAGAAGTTGCCTCTTGTCTTGAGCTGCAACCTCCTGTGCTGCAGCTTNAGCAGACCCTGCCCCCCCTCCCCTCCCCCCCAGCCCTCAGATATTTAGAAACATTGACCCAACCCCCTCTCAGGCTTCTCTTCTGCACACTAAGCAGCCACAGGTCCCTCAGCCTCTCCTCCCCAGCCACTGCTGCAGTCCCCTCAGCATCCTCACATCCCTCTCCTGGACTCTCTCCAGCAGCTCCCTGTCCCTCTGCAACTGGGGAGCCCCAAAGTGAAAGCAGTGCTCAAGATGGGGTCTGAGCAAGGCAGAGCAGAGGTGGAGGAGAACCTCCCTGGATCTGCAGGACACACTCTGCCTAATGCCCCCCAGGACCCCAATCCCTCAGCCTCTCCTCCCCAGGCAGTGCTGCAGTCCTCTCAGCATGCATCAGGAGAATCATGGAAGCACTGAGGCTGAAAGAGACCTCCCAGGTCACCACATCCAGCCCCTCACCAGGAGCCCATGCCATGGGTGTCTCATTTGTCACCTCCTCAGCATCTGCCCACCTGGATACAACACAGCAACCTAAAGCAGGAATTTGCAGAGGGCAATTTCTCAAGAGCTGTTCCTTCTGGGGGTTCCCCAAGCTGCACCCTCCTGAGAGCATCCCCATTCACCTGGCTCCTGGCAGAAGCTTCTCTCCCTTGCAGTCTCTGTAAAGAAAGCAGCACAAAGGCAATTCTGCACCTTAGGGCACAGGGGAGGGAATCACTTTTTTTTTGATGCAGAAAAAAAAAATAATAAAGGGAAAAAAAAAAAATCTATGAATAAAACCAATTCTGAAGGTTATTTTTCCACACTGAATCACATTAGAAGGCTCCTTCCCTTCTCCCTTAATTTAATGCACAGCTCAGAGAGTGGTTTAAATATTAGGAATAATATTCCACTAAATAATCCACAACCCCCTGGGGCTTCTTGAATTTCCTTCCATTAGCACACTGTGATATTTCTACTGACCTTTAAATAAACTTCTCTCTTTTTTTTTTTGGGGGGGGGGGAGAGAAAGGACTAATTAGCATCAGACAAACAACAGATTCCATTTTCAGGGGTGATTTCATGGGCAGGCAACCCACTAGAGAGAGGCTCTGACAGGTTCACCTCTCTCTGCAAGAGGCATTTGGGCATCAGCAGCCTCTCCTGGGGCATGTGCTGGTGAGTTTGTGCTTCATTCATGGAATCAGAGAATGGTTTAGGTTGGAAGGGAGCTCAAAGCTCAGCCAGTTCCAACCCCCCTGTGCCATAGGCAGGGACACCTCCCACTAGAACAGGTAGCTCAAGGCCTCATCCAGCCTGGTGCT
>VWZI01017470.1:20789-50741 GCA_013396835.1 Psilopogon haemacephalus | reverse complement strand
TTTTTTTTTTTTTTTTTTTTTTTTTTTTTTTTTTTTTCTTTCCCCTGTAGTCTTTCCACTGCACGAATTTGACCCAGAACATTCTGCGCAATGCTGGGAAAACCTCGTGGAAAGAACAGGCACTTAAAAGCATGTGCAGTAGTGGGGAGGTCAAGGCTGCTGACACACAGGTGGGATATGATGTCAAAATACATATGCTGCATTGTAGAAGACGACAGGAACTAAACCTGAAATTTTATGATATTAAATCCCTTCTAAGGCTTAGCNCAGCAGTAAGTTTGTCAGTCTTATTTGGTCATGTCAAATATAACTGTATTTACACTGAAATCTGCAGGATCAGTATATTCAAATGCTCAGAAGGTATATGTAGTGTGTCACTGGTTTACATCATGCAACTGACTCAGCCTGTTGCTAGTTATCACACAGAGAATCACACAATTACTGAGGCTGGAATAGACCTCTGAGATCATTAAGTCTAGCCTGTGACCTAACCACACAACACTTGCTAGACCATGCCACTAAGTGCCACATCCAATCTTTTCTTAAATACCCTAGGGATAGCAACTTCACCACATCCCTGGACAGTCCATTTGAGTGTCTAATTACCCTTTCTGTGATGAAGTGATTCCTATCCAACCTAAACCTTCTCTGGTGCAGCTTCACACCATTCCCTCTCATGTTGTCACAAGTTGCCTGGGAGAACACCCTCACCTTACTACAACAACTTCCCTTCAGGTAGTTACAGAGTGTGATAAGGTCCTCCCGAGTCTCCTTTTCTCCAGGCTAAACAACCCAGCTGCCTCAGCCTCTCCTCATAACTTTCCCTCCAGTCTCTTCACCTATCTTGTCAGTCTACTCTGGATCCGTTCCAGTACCTCAATCTTTCTTGAAGTGAGAGACCCAGAAATGCACACAGTGCTCCCTAGTCCTGCTAGCCACTGCAAATGTCTCAAAATGTCAGTTCTCAGAAGACTTCCTCTCCTGTTGGCATCCCTGGTACACATATAATAGAAAAAATTGGCTATATGGCCAATACCCACCTAAATAGGATCACAGGATCACAGAATGTAAGGGGTTGGAAGAGACCTAAAGAGATCATTGAGTCCAATGTGCCTGCTAGAGCAGGACCATAATCTAGCTCAGGTCACAGAGGAACATAACCAGATGGGCCTTGGAAGACTCCAGAGAAGGAGACTCCACAACCTCCCTGTTTTTTTTCTGTGTTCTCTGTACATATATTTGTATGTATTCTATACACAGACATACCATATGTACAAAATCCAACAAACGGAATTTTACAGAGTTGACACAGTTTATGTCCTTGTCTCTAAAGTAACAATTCCCTTTTGAGTGAAATACATTAGTGTTATTTATCCTAGCGTTTTACACATACATATACTAGTCCCCAGATTGGTTTTGGTTTTTTTTAATACATGCACACCTTTACTGTACATGTACATGTACACCTTTACTGTGCATGACACAAAGATGTATGCTCCCACTCACCCAAAAAGTAAGTGCCAAATCACATTCAGGCCTAGAAAAAAAAAAAACTCACAGTTAAAATGTCACCACTTTTCAAAAGAATTACAGGCGTTGGCCCAGTATATGAATTTGACTCATCTCAGCAGGTTTGCAGAGGCAAAGTGTAAGAGACTGGAGAGCTGCAGATGCAGCTGCTGCTTATGAGGTCTGTGCACTATTTCATCATAATACTTACACTTTACAAATGTTGTTACTCTGATTCTTAAAAGCATTTCTTCAAATGGATGGCTATGCACAGATAAAAGGATAGAAAAATGATATGGAGACTACACTTGTTCCCTTCCTGCTTAGTAAGCACATCACTCATTTCAGATGCCCTTTTTTCATCTACGAGGAGTAATTTCCACAGAAGCCAATAGGCCTAAAACAGCTTGATCTGTAGGACAAATGAGTGGAAATCTATCAACATTCTCATAATCTGATAACCATGTGCTATTCCTGGTCATGGTGACAGCTATCTTTTACAAGAATGGAATGGAGAAAATACAAAACTAGAGTCTGTTTCTATACTCTCCCAAGATACATGTCCCTGCCTGAACTGTGTTCCTTCTTGCTTTTTAGTTTGACTGGTAGGTTTTGACTCAGCCAGGCTCAGGCTGGTCTCTTGCCTTCCTTGCCCTTGGGGATCAAGAATGCTTGGGGTCTGTGGAAAGCATCCTTAGAGACCTGCCAGTTCTGTTCTTCTGCACTGCTCCTGAGGACTGTTTCCCACAGTCCTATTGACTAACTACCTGAAGAGCTGGCAGTTTGCTTTCCTAAAATTCAGGGCCTTGACTATACTCCCTGTGTGACTTACACTCTTAGGACTCCGAAGTGCAACAAGGTGTGATCAGCGCAGCCCAGGCTGCCTCCAATCTTTATATCTCTGATCAACTCATCTGCATTCGTAACCATCAGATCCATATTTCTCCCTTCATTCTTGTTGGTACCTGCTAATAAAACATAGTGACCTCAGGTATATCCATATGGCTTGCCATCATCCTCATTTGCATGGCTGCTTCAGAATGCACTGGGGAAGCTCATCCTTTGTAATGAATTATTAATAATAGTTTCCAAATAATCATGTCTAAGCACTGTCTTAGTAACTCAGACAGTAATATGGTAATCTGCTGAAATGCTCCTACACAGGGCTTTTTCATGGGAAATGTTTGAGCTACAGTTTTTGCAGTTATTTTGTAACGAGAATGTGAAGGAAAATAAAGATAATAGAATGCAAAGACATGATCACAAATTGCAGGATTGCATTTAAAGAAAAACATGAAGACATTAAATAGGAGAAAACAGGATAGATTATAAATGAAGTCATAAATAAGGTTAAAGACAAAACTATGAAAGAAAAACAGGTATAAGCAGAAGAGAGTAAAATAGGGGCTGTATTTGTTTTAAGGGAATAGAATGAAGTGACCTCCCTGGGCACCCTCTTCCTGTGTCTCCCCACTCTCATTGTAGAGAATTTCTTCCCTATACCCAGTCCAGAATTACCCTCCTCAAGTTTAAAGCAGTGCCCTCTTGTCCTGTCACTACAAGCACTTGTAAAACGTCTGTTCCTGACTTTCTTATAGGCCCTCTTCAGGTACTGGAAGGCTGCTATGAGGTCTCCTTGGAGCCTTCTTTTCTTCAGGCTAAAGAACTCTCATAGCTTGTTCCCATAGGGGAAGTTCTCCAGCTCTCTGATCATCTTTGTGGCCCTCCTGTAGACCCCATCCAGTAGTTTGATGTTCCTCTTATTCTGGGGACAGCAGAAGTGGATGGAGTATTCCATGTGGGGCCTCATGAGATCAGAGTAGAGGGATGATATACCTCCCTCACTCTGCTAGTCACATTTCTTTCGATGCAACCCAGGACATTTTTTATCTTCTCAGCTGCAAGCTGCCAGTTTACATTGAGGTTATCATCAACTGACATCTCCAATTCCTTCTTGTCAAAACTGCCCATGATCCACTCCTCACCTGGCCTGTATTTGTACTTGGGATTGGCCTGACCCAGGTGTAGTTCTTTGCACTTTTCCATGTTGAACTTTATGAGGTTGGCTTGGGCTGACCTAGCATCAAGCCTGTTCATGGCCTTCTGGATATCATCCTTTCCCTCTAGCATGTCAACCAGACCACACAGCTTGGTGTCACCTGTACTCAATTCTACCATCCATATCAATGACAAAGATGTTAAACAGCACTGGTCCCAATACTAACCCCTGAAAGGCACCACTTTCAGTGGTCTCCATTTGGACTTGTTGATTGGAAGTCTCTGCCTATTCCTTTTCCAGTGAGTGGTCCCCCTCTCAGGTCAATGCTTTTCTAACTTGGTGACCACAATATCATGCAGGATATTGTGAAATGGTTTGCACAAGTCCAAGTATATGAAATCAATTGCTTTTTCCTTATCAACTAATGGTGTAACTGCATCATAGCAAGCCGCCAAGTTAGTCAAGCATGATTTGTCCTTGATGAAGTCATTTTGGTTAACACCAGTCACCTCTTCTTCATTTTCTGAGAATGCCTTAGCAAAGCATCACATACAGTCATTTTGTCAGTGAATGGAAGATGAAACTATTTACCTAAGCAGACTACTCTCCAGCTAAGCATTCTAGGTAACATGATTGTCTCAGTTTTTAACACACTTTGTTTATACATGCTGTACACTGGAGTCTGTACAGTTAAATATTTTTTTACTTTTTCTATCTAAAAATTACACCTCAGCACATTAGTGCTTATGTGGGATCCTTTTAAATTCTTTTCTCAAAGGCATGAACTTGTTGTGCTGCACATTTGAGTTTCATGTCTAAATGTGACATCAGGATTGTAATTTCCTCTACTTTCATATGCAAGACTTTTTAATACATATGAGAAAATGGCATCCAATTCTTTAAAATTAATCACTATTTTTCAGAGGGAAATTCACATGGGACAAAGATTAAAACAAATCAAGACATTTTTCATGCCTAACAAATTTGGTGGCTTTCTATGATAAAGTCACAGCATCAGTGAACAAGGGAAGGGCAACTGATGTCATCTACCTGGACCTGAGTAAGGCTTTTGACTCTGTCCTACAGGACATCCTGGTCAGCAAGCTGGAAAAACATGGACTTGATGGGTGGACAACTCGCTGGATAAGGAATTGTCTGGATGGTGGCACACAGAGAGTGGTGATCAAGGGCACAATGTCCACCTGGAGACCAGTGACAAGTGGCGTCCCTCAGGGGTCAGTGCTGGGACCAGTGCTGTTGAACATCTTTGTCAGTGACATGGACAGAGGAATCGAGTGCACCCTCAGCAAGTTTGCAGATGACACCAAGCTGTGTGGCACATTTGACTTGCTGGAGGGGAGGGATCCATCCAGAGGGACCTGGACAGGCTGGAGAGGTGGGCCCAGGCCAACCTCATGAAATTTAACAAGGCCAAGTGTAAGGTCCTGCACCTGGGTCGCTGCAATCCCAAGCACAACTCCAGGCTGGGTGGTGAATGGCTGGAGAGCAGCTCTGAGGAAAAGGACCTGGGGGTCTGGGTGGATGAGAAGCTCAACATGAGCCTGCAGTGTGCACACGCGGCTCAGACAGCAACTGTGTGCTGGGCTGCATTAAGAGAGGCATTACCAGCAGGGCAAGGGAGGTGATTCTCCCCCTTTACTCTGCTCTTGTCAGACCCCACCTGGAGTACTGTGTGCAGTTCTGGAGCCCCCAGCACAAGAAGGACATGGAACTGTTGGAGAGAGTCCAGAGGAGGGCCACAAAGATGATCAGAGGGCTGGAGCACCTCTGCTATGAGGACAGGCTGAGAGAGTTGGGGCTTTTCAGCATGGAGAAGAGAAGGCTTCGGGGAGACCTTATAGCAGCCTACCAGTATCTGAGGGGGGCCTACAGGAGGGCTGGGGAGGGGCTGTTCACAAGGTCTTGTAATGACAGAACAAGGGGGAATGGGTTCAAATTGGCGGAGGGGAGATTTGAACGGGATGTTAGGAAGAAATTCTTCACAGTGAGGGTGGTGAGGCACTGGAACAGGTTGCCCAGGGAGGTTGTGTCTGCTCCCTCCCTGGATGTGTTCAAGGCCAGGCTGGACGAGGTCTTGAGTGACCTGATCTAGTGGGAGGTGTCCCTGCCTATGGTGGGGGGTTGGAACTGGATGATCTTTGAGGTCTCTTCCATTCTATGATTCTATTTTAGGGCATGAAGGTGTGGTTTCTGCATTATAAATGTTACTCAGATAAATGAGAAAAATGTACATCTATGTGATTTTTGTTTAATTTTCAGTTCTTTCCAATATTTTTGAAACACACTAAAACTTAATTTTCAGCGATACAGATTGCCATTTTTCAGTGACTATATGATGACAGCATGCTGAAATGCAAGCTCAAGGGTTCAAATGCTTCTACACTGTTGCTTAATTTATTTTACAAATGTAGCTATTGTCAAATATTTTAATGTCTGTAAGTTGTTTGTTTGTGTTTTTTTTTTAAAAAGAGATTAAATTAGTTCTGTATCATACAGAAATGTTTGCCTATCATTTGGTCCAGCTATCTGTGCAGCCTGGGCTTGTGGAAGGATTCCCTGCCCATGGCACAGATGTTTGAGGTCCCTTCCAACCCAAATCACTATGAGCTAAGAAACACTTAACACATCTGTATCTTCAGAAACCGGTATAAACTCAGTACAACTCTGTTGCAATAATACTGTTTAAGATAATTTAAAGTTTGCAGACTATCCCACTGTTCTCTGTTTAGATCTGTCCTTGCAGCAACCCATTCATATGTTTTCAACTAAGCATTTGAATAGCTGTGTAGTGAATCACCTGGAAAACGTAGAGACTGAAAACAAATGAGAAATAATACAGGTTATATTTCAGTATGTTGGGTTCCTTGAGTATTTCACCTTTTGTGTGCAGAAGCATAAAAGCATATTTCAGGGAGTAATGAGAGGAAAGAATTGAGTGATAAAGTTCAGGAATTACATAAACTCATTCTTTTGCTCAAAAGTACATACTGAACTATAGCTATATCCCATTTAAATCTGTGACTTACATAGATGCCTCAAGTTTTCAGAAACAAGGCTTAAAGTAGATAAATCATAGGCAACTAAAAAGAAGAATGGCTGATTTTTAAATAATTGAGTTAAAATTTGAGAGTGTTTCTCAATTGAGCAATTAAAAACTGAGCATAGTGAGTCTGTGCATCAGTGTGTTGAGGTAGACCTGGAGAAAATACGTAGAACACCTGACAGTCACATGGCCTTCTTTGATTGGTGTCCTAACTATGAAAGAAAAATAATCCCATTTGTTGCCAGGACTGCTACAGGAAGTATAGATGGAAAGTCTGTAGATTATCAGAAAATAATTTCCTTAAGAGTCGAAAGATTTAAGTACAGATAATGCATATGCTTCTTTCAGTCCCTTTGAATTATAACTTTTCACCTCCATTTTTAAAATTCGAGAAATGCATTCCACAACATTGATGTCAGTGATGGATGAGGGAATGTATAGGAAGAGCTGACAGGTCAGTTCATGGCTCCAGGACTGGTGCCTTCCACAGGGCTTTGGGTTTTACAATCACAGCTTGGAATGCAAGGTTCTAGAGCTGTGAGTATCAAACAGGTTACACGTCTCAGAGTGGAATAAGGAATCTGGGTCAGGAGTTGGCAGGGCTCATTAATAGGGCTTTAAACTAGATTTGAAGGAGGAAGGGGTTAATAATCTCATGCCTGCCTGTGGGACAGTGGGGTAGAGAGATGGAGTAGGGGCTATCAACTTGTTGCCCTGAGGCAAACTAGGCACAATGCACCAAGACACCAATGCACCAAGAATCAAGGGGAAATTACCTAAGAGGGTGAGTGACCAGCCCAGCTGAAGTGCCTCTGTGTGAATGCACACAGCTTGGGCAGGATGAATTAAGGGCCACTGTGCTGCTGGAAAGCCATGACATAGTGGCTGTTACTGAAATGTGGGTTGATTCCCATGACTGGAATATAGGGATAGATGGGTACAAGCTCTTTAGGAAGCACAGGCAGGGTATAAAGAGTGGTGCAGTGCCCTCTGCAGCAGTGACCAGCTGCTCCATCTGGAGAAAGAGGATGAGTTGGTTGAGAGCATATGAGCTAAGAAGACAGGGGAAGGTGATGTTACAGTAGGTGTCTGCTACAGGCCACAGAACCAAGCAGGTGAGGCAGACAGAATTGGCTTCACATTCGCAGGCCTTGGTTGTCTTGGGGATTTCAATCCCCCTGACATCTGGAGTGACAGCACAGCAAGGCACCAGCTATCCAGGATTCTCCTGGAATGCATAGATAGTAACTTTCTCTTCCAAATAGTGGAGGAACCAACAAGAAAAGGTGCTATGCTGAACCTTGTTTTCACGAACAGGGAAGGACTGGTGACCACTATGAGGCTGAGGGACAGCCTTGGGTCCAGTAACCGCGAGACACTAGAATTTAAGATTCTCAGGACACCTAGGAGGATGCATTCCAAGTTTGTGATCCTGGACTTTAGGCATGCAGACTTTAATTGCTTCAGGGATATGCTGGCCAAAGTATGGTGGAACAAACACAGCTCCAGAAGGAAGTGGGGCCCAGGGCAGCTGGTCATTATTCCAGGATCACATACTCTTGCACCCAGGAGCAAAGTATACCCACAAATAAGAAGGCAAGAAAGAAGCTCTTGGACACATTGTCACACAAAAAGAAACTGTACAAGGAGTGGAAGAAAGGACAACTAGAATGGGTGAGTTGTTTGGTGGGTGGGGCAAATAAAAAGCTGTCTGAGCAGTAGGAGATCTGGTTAGAAAAGATAAAACTCAGTTAGAATTAAATCTATCCAGGGAGATCAAGTGGAACAGAAAAAGTTTCTACAGGTACATTAATGGTAAAAGGAAGACTAAGGAAGGAAATAAGAACTGGTGACGAGTGGTGTGGATCAGGCTGAGGTTCTCAATGACTTCTTTCCCTCAGTCTTCACTGGCAAGGGCTCCAGCCACGCTCCCAAAATCACAGAAGATAATGGCAGGAGCTGGAAGAAATAACTGCCCATTGCAAGTGAAGTTCAAGTTCGTGACCATCTGAAGAACCTGAGAGAATCCTGGGAAGTCCCCACTGACTGGGAAAGGGGAAACATAGCTTCCATTTTTAAAAAAGGAAAGAGAGATGATCCAGAGATCTATATGCCAGTCAGTCTCACCTCTGTGCCCAGTAAGATCATGGAGCAGATCCTCCTGGAGTCACTGCTGAAACAGAAGAATAATGACGAGGTGATTGGGTACAATCAACATGGCTTCACCAGGAGCAAACTGTGCCTGACAAACCTGGTGGCCTTCTATAACAAGGTCACAACAATAATAAACAAGAGAGAGCAGCCAACATCATTTATCAGGACCTGAGCAAAGCCTTTGGCACTGTCCTACATGACATCCTGCTCTCCAAGCTGGTAAAATATAGGATTGATAGATGGACCACTGGTTGATAAAGAACTCACTTGACAGCTGCACCCAAAGAGTGGCTGTCAATGGGTCCATGTCCAAGAGCAGGCCAGGGACAAGTGGAGTCCCTCAAGGATCAATACTGGGACCATCTTTGTTTAACAACCCTGACAATTCTGTGATTGTGTGAAATGTGGCTCTAGTAGATATTTCACAATTCAGCTCTGTAGGATTGAGCTGTCCTTAGAAGGAATGTAGAGAACCATCACAGCACACAATTTCCACAAATTAATTTATTTCAGTAGACCTACAAACACTATGAAGCAGAAATACCTACTTAATAACCAATCTCTGAAGAGATTGTTGGGAAAGCTGTGCTATTTTGGTGGCCTGTATTTTTCACATAAGTCTAACTAACATCTTTGGAAGAAATAGGATGTATTTCCACACACCAGGTCTTGCCACAAACGTGTATTATTTGCTGACGCAACAGTTAGTTCTTTAAGCATCTACTCTCTGTTCCAGTGGGTGTGTTCAGACAACAGCATTTATGGAACAAAATGAGGCCTTCCATCTTTGTGTTCTGGGACTACAAACATCCTTTGCCTTCCTAGTGTCTTCTCCTGCTGTGACTTATCACTACATTGTATCATATTGACAGTGAGTATTCACCAGAAAACAACAAAGGAGCACATTGGAGGAGAAAAGTATTTGTGCAGATGAAAAGCTGTAATAGATCATACAGATTTTGCTTTAGGAAACAGGAAGGTCAGAATACAAAACGTAGTTTAAGGTGGGGGATTATTGTCCATTGCTGCAGCTTCTCTTTAACAAACTCCAATTTAAACGAAACAAACCATCCCAAAATTCTGATTTTGCTTTTTCCCTTTAAGAAGTGGGATTTAAAACCAGTAATATTAATAACAACATTGACAATAACAATATTGACAGTTCTTCCCCAGACAAACGTTGGGTTTTTTCCTACTAGTTGCCTCTCTTCATTCTATTGATAACATTTACTTAGCTCACATAATAGTCAGACTGTGCCAAATTGTTTTCTGATTTTCTCCTTAATTTTTTTGGCAGTGATGTCTTCGGCACTGATTTCTTCCTGAGCTTTTCCTTCTAGTCATCTTTGCTCTTCTTCAATTAAAGGCTAACTAGTCAATGGTTCTTGGAGTATGTCCACTAAGCAAGCCACTAGCATATGGCTTACTTAATACAGAGAGTTTTTTAATACTTGCTAATCCAGTAGTTACTTCTTTAATAGATTCCTGAGTTATTTTGTGCTGCTTTAGTATAGTGCTAAGTTATCTAGTGAAAAAAATCACAAATGTTTTATTATATTATCCTATGATTTAAGAGAAACTACCTCAATTTAAATTAGATTGGCAATTTCCAACTAGTATTTTAATGTAAGTATGTGGGCATGATTTTTAATATACAGTATCAACTAAAACTTTATGCTTGTATTCACAGCCACTTCATTAATTCAGAATATCATCACAATGGGGATAAAATAATTTAAAAATAAGCCTGCCCCTACACAAGTGTGGTCATGGGGTTATGGCCTGGTGGCAATTACAGACATGGTGGGACAGCTCACATGACTGGAATGTGGTCATGGATGGCTATGTTCTTTTTAGGAAGGACAGGTCAACCAGGCAAGGTGGTGGAGTTGCTCTTTACATGAGGGAGCAAGTAGAATGTCTTGAGTTCTGCCCAGGGCTGGACGAGGGACGAGTTGAGAGCTTGTGGGTTCAAATTAAGGGAAAGGCTAGCAGAGGTGATACAGTTGTGGGTGTTTATTACCAGCCACGTGGTCAGAATCAGGAAGTTGATGAGGCCTTCTACAGGCAGTTAAGAGCAGCCTCGCAGTCACAGGTACTGGTTGTCATGGGGGATTTTAACTCTCCAGCTATTTGCTGGAAGGCCTCCTCAGCCAGTCACAGTCCAGGAGGTTCCTCCAGTGCATCGGTTATAACTTCTTGATGCAAATGGTGGAGGAGCCAAGTAGGAGGAAAGCACTGTTGGATCTTATGCTTACCAAGGAGGGTCTGGTTGAAACAGTGGAGGTTGAGGGCAGCCTTGGCTTTAGTGATCATTAGATGGTGAAGTTCAAGATCTTCTCTGGTAGGAACAGGATATCAAGCAGGACTACAACCCTAGAATTCAGGAGGGCAAACTTTGTTCATTTCAGGCAATTGCTGGGTGAAATCTCATGGAACAGGGGGCCCATGATAGTTGGCTAACATTTAAGCTCAAGATCAGTGCATCCCAGCAAGCAGGAGACCAAGAAAGGGAGCCAGGAGACCTGCATGTTTAAGTAAGGAGCTGCTAAACAACCTTAAGTGGAAGAAGAGTCTACAGATCATGGGAGGAGTGGCTGGGCACCTGCGAGGAATATAAGACTGTTGTCAGAGGATGAAGGGAGGCAACTAGGAAGGCTAGGGCATCATTTGAACTCAACCTTGCAAAGGAGGTCAAGGATAACAGAAGGGATTCTTCAAATACATTGCAGGAAGAGCTAATGTTAGACGTAAGGTAGGCCCTCTGCTGAATGAGGTGGGTGCCCTGGTGACAGAGGACACAAAGAAGGCAGAGTTACTAAAGACTTTCTTTGTTTGTCTATACTGCTGGAGACTCTCCTCAGGAGTCCCTGACATCTGAGGCACCAGAGAAAAGCATGACAAAGTAGTCTGGATTGATGAGGACTGGGTTAAGGAACAGTTGAGTAATCTCACATCCATAAGTCCATGGTTCCCAATGGCATGCACCCGTGGGTGCTGAGGGACCTGGCACAGGTCACTTCCCGACCTCTTTCCACCATCTTCATTAAGTCATGGCAGACAGGAGAGGTGCCTGGGGACAAGAGGAGGGCAAACATCACTCCAGTTTTCAAAAAGGAGGGTAAGAAGGAGGACTGAGGTAACTACAGACTGCTCCAACTCACCTCAGAACAAGGAGCAATGGGTGTAAGTTGTAGCACAAGAGGTTCCACCTCCATAAGCATGGGGAACCTCTTTACTGCAAGGGTCACAGAACACTGGAACAGGCTCCCCAGAGAGGTTGTGGAGTCCCCTTCTATGGAGACTTTCAAGACCCATCTGGATGTGTTCCTCTGTGATCTGAGATAGATCTAGGCAGCTCTGGCAGGGGGGTTGGACTTGATGATCTCTTTGGGTCCCTTCCAACCCCTGACATCCTGTGGTCCATGCCTGGAAAGGTGATAGAGCAACTTATCCTTGGCTCTGTCCTTAGGCATATCAAGGACAGTGGGGTCATTATGAGCAGTCAACATGGTTTTACCAAGGGAAAGTCATGTTTAACCAACCTGATAGCTTTTATGGTGACATAACCAGGTGTGTTGATGACGGTAGAGCAGTGGATGTGGTTTATCTTGATTTCAATAAAGTGTTTTACACTGTCTCCCACGGCATCCTTCTGGCTAACTGAGGCAGGGTGATCAAGTAGTAAGGTGGATTGGGAACTGGTTGAAGGAAAGAAGCCAAATAGTTGTGATCAATGGGATGGAGAGCTGTAGATAGTGGAGTCCCTCAGGGGTCAGCACTGAGACCAGTTCTGTTCAATATATTCACCAATGACCTGGATGAGGGCACAAAGAGCACTGTCAGCAAGTTTGTTGATGACCTCAAACTGGGTGGAGTGGCTGCCACACCAGAAGGCTGTGCTGCCATTAAGCCAGACTTGGGCACAGGCTGGAGGGTTCAGCAGGAAGAGACTTATTGGAATTCCACAAGGGCAAGTTTAGAGTCTTGTACCTGGGAAAGAACAACCCTGTGGATCAGTAAAGGTTGGGGACTGACCTGTTGGAAGGCAGCAAAAGGGAAAGGATTTGGGGGTCCTATTTGATGGGAGGTTGACCATGAGGCAGCAATGTGCTCTTATGGCCAGGAGTGGCAATGCCATTCTGGGGTGTATTAGAAGAGGCTGTGGCCAGTAGGTGGAGAGAGGTTCTCCTGCCCCTCTAACTCTGCCCTGGTGAGGCCACATCTGGAGTACAGTGTCCAGGTCTGGGCCCCACAGTTCAAGAGGGACATAGAACTGCTTGAGAGAATCCAGTGCAGAGCCACAAAGAGTATTAAGGGAATGGAACATATCTCTTACAAGGGGAGGGGGAGGCTGAGGTAACTGGGAGGCTTTAGCTTGGAGGAGACTGAGAGGTGACCTCACCAATGTTTATAAAAAATGTAAATGGTGAGTGCCAAGAGGATGGAGCTAGACTGTTCTTGGTGATGCCCAATGACAGGACAAGGGGCAGTGGGTGGAAATTGAGGCATAGGAAGTTCTGTTTAAACATGAGGAGGAATTTTTTTCACTGTGAGGGTGACAGAACACTGGAACAGGCTGCCCAGGGGGTTGTGGAGTCTTCTTCTCTGGAGATATTCAAAACCCACCTGGATGCATGTGTTCTGGTATAGGTGATCCTGCTCTGGAAGGGGGGTTGGACTAAACGATTTTCAAGGTCCTTTCCAGCCCCTGACATTCTGTGATTCTGTGAAATTGGAGCTGAATCGCCTTAATTTTGACCTGACTAAGCAACGTGGAAAAAAAAGCCCCAAATTTTTACAATTCTGTTAACAGAAGGGAGAAGCCATAAAGCTGTACCAGCATATGTGAGTACTATGGCTTGGATTTGATTAGCAAATTTTCTAAGAAGTCACCCAACCCTGTGCTTGTAGCATTTCAGGTGAAAGCTCTCTAGGAAGAACTACTGGCTCTTTAAATGCCTCCTACAATTTCCTCCAAAGCTGAAGAAGCAGGTCTGGTAAATCCTTTGTGGCAACTCATCCCTGGCATGTTTCTGCTAGGAAATAGCCTAGAATATCTGGTAATACATTAAGCTTCCCACCATTGGTGTCTCTTTTATGAATACTGACACCAAAGTAATGCCTATGACTGTTTGTCATGGAAGGCCTAAACAGGCCAAAACAGGCCTGACAAATTTGGTGGCTTTCTATGATGAAGTCACAGCAGCAGTGAACAAGGGAAGGGCAACTGATGTCATCTACCTGGACCTGAGTAAGGCCTTTGACTCTGTCCTACAGGACATCCTGGTCACCAAACTGGAAAAACATGGACTTGATGGGCGGACAACTCGCTGGGTGAGGAATTGGCTGGATAGTGGCACGCAAAGAGCAGTGATCAATGGCACAATGTCCACCTGGAGACCAGTGACAAGTGGCATCCCTCAGGGGTCAGTGGTGGGACCAGTGCTGTTGAACATCTTTGTCAGTGACATGGACAGAGGAATGGAGTGCACCCTCAGCAAGTTTGCAGATGACACCAAACTGTGTGGCACAGTTGACTTGCTGGAGGGGAGGGACCCATCCAGAGGGACCTGGACAGGCTGGAGAGGTGGGCCCAGGCCAACCTCATGAAATTCAACAAGGCCAAGGGTAAGGTCCTGCATCTGGGTCTGTGCAATCCCAAGCACAACTCCAGGCTGGGTGATCAGTGGCTGGAGAGCATCCCTGAGGAAAAGGACCTGGGGGTCTGGGTGGATGAGAAGCTCAACATGAGCCTGCAGTGTGCACACACGGCTCAGACAGCAACTGTGTGCTGGGCTGAATTAAGAGCAGCGTTGCCAGCAGGGCAAGGGAGGGGATTCTCCCCCTTTACTCTGCTCTTGTCAGACCCCACCTGGAGTACTGTGTGCAGCTCTGGAGCCCCCAGCACAGGAAGGACATGGAACTGTTGGAGCAGGTCCAGAGGAGGGCCACGAAAATGATCAAAGGGCTGGGGCAGCTCTGCTATGAGGACAGGCTGAGACAGTTGGGGCTTTTCAGCCTGGAGAAGAGAAGGCTTCCAGGAGACCTTATAGTAGCCTTCCAATATCCAAAGGGGGCCTACAGGAAGGCTGGGGAGGGACTATTCACAAGGTCTTGTAATGACAGGACGAGGGGGAATGGGTTCAAACTGTCAGAGGGGAGATTTCAATGGGATTAGGAGACAGTTCCTCACAGTGAGGGTAGCAAGACTCTGGAACAGGTTGCCCAGGGAGGTTGTGGCTGCTCCCTCCCTGTAGGTGTTCAAGGCCAACTTGGGTGAGGCCTTGAGCATCCTGATCAAGTGGGAGGTGTCCCTGCCTGTGGTGGGGAGTTGGAACTGGATGATCTTTGAAGTCTCTTCCAACCTAAACCATTCTATAATTCCATGATTCTATGTCTTGGCTTACCCAGACACGTTTTTCTGCTCTCTGTCCTCCTGTTGTTGGGAGAAGGAACTGTGGGAACAAAGACAAAAGGGCCTGGTGCTTCTGTGTCTGTCCAAACGTGTTTACAGGGTACCTGCACATATTTATACACTTGATTGTGGTCTGCCCTAATAGGTAAAAGCAAGCCCTGACTTCACCTAATATTGTTAAGCTTTGCAAAGTGCCATTCTGATGGGCTAATCTGTGTCCAAAGGCCCATTAAACTTGGGCTACATTTATCAAAGTGATGAGTAGGTAGAGACAATGTGCTTGCTGCTGCTGCCATTGCTTTCTGCCATATCATGCTCCCTGCTTTTGGCAGTGCTACTGCCTTACTGCATCCTGCCATACTATGCTAAGCTATAAGCCAGCCCTGCATTTACACTACAGTAATTTATTGATTTTAACTGAGCATAAGGAGGGTCTCTGTGCGGAGAACTGCAGAACTTTCGAGTCCACAGAGAAGAGTTGTTATTCTTGGTTGTTTCTAGGGTAGTCTGACCCTGGATGCTGGCTGCTCTGATTCAGTGCTTTGTTCAGGCTCCATACTGAGAAGCTTGCATATAATAAAAGCAGAACTTAAGTGGGTGATCTCAGCCCTTAATTTTCAAACGGATACTCAGGAAAATAAATAGGCTTTAATGGAGCAGTTATTCAGTAACCTGTTAACTTCCAAATCTATCTTTTCAATGGTACAGAAGATAATTTATCACTGATCAGAGAAGTCAGAAGCTGGATGAAGTGTGAAACAAAGGTGCACTCAGACTGCATCCAATGGTCATACCAGAAGCCACATCTGCAGTTTTATTTCTATACTCATCAGCCAAAAGGCTGAAGAAAAATGATGTAGACAAGACTCCTAGTTTTCTTTCTGTTTCTTCTCACCTCAATCCTACAAACCAAACAATATCACCATTTTCAATTCTGTTGTTACTCATATGGTAAATGAAGAATCAGGTCATAGATAGATCTCAGCCACCAGTGACCAGAGGTGCGACAGCTGGACTGAAAGGAGAAGAGGAAGCACATAAAACTTGTTATCCTGTTTGTCTTGCAGTGAAATGGATGGTTTGGATAAAATAGTGATACAAGAACTTTTACTGATGGAGAAAATATGAGACCTATTTAATGATTAGAAGTGAAGATCTATATTGATGTTGGGTTGAATATCAATGTGAGCATTAATAATGCCTTTCATGTTTTCTTTTTAAACTAACAATGATTTTAATTCCAAAATGTGTGAATCTATTTAAAAATCAAGGCTGTACTACAGTGCAGTCCTAAGTAAACACTGCAGGAAAGTACCTTAAAATCCCAATGAGGCTTACCGACAGAGGTCGTCTCTATGCCCCCTTTCAGTCTCTTGCACTTTGAAAACCTAACTACACATTTTCACCAAAACAGACTATCAGCAATTTAGAGCTTATATGTGAAGGCCAAGTGTTGTAGTCTACACACTGCAAAACAGATACAGTACTTTTCTAATTGTTGACTCAGTTAATTTCATTTACATGGACCTTCTTGCAAGGAATGTTGCAAACTACGATTGTACTTCTCTGGTTATGAAAACGTACATATTTAATTATCAGTCTTGAAATATAAAACCGAAGGTACACATAATACTGAGTAAAATGCATATTTTGATAATGCATTTTTATTAACATTTTAAAATTATAAAATGTATACCACCATTTTGCAGTTAGTATAGTCAAGGCAAGTCACTGTTTAAACATCCTAGGTGATCCTGAAAACTCTTAGCTTTTTTCATACCTTCACTGTATAGAAGGCCTGAAATTTTCAATCTGTGTAATCAAATGTAGAAAGTACTCTATTTTGTACTGGTTTTACTCACTTCCTCAAATTTGAGATTATACATGAACAGCTTACATTGTCCAAAAAGACATAAATCCTAGTCCTACTGTTCTGCCCAAAGAAAGTTTATCATTAAAGGAGCACAAGATAAAAGTTTCATTTGGAATTTCTTATTCAGTTAGAAAAGTTTTGTAACATTAATTAAATATCTACAAATCAAGATGGAGAAAGCTTTCATTAAGCCTTTCAAGATGTAACCTATTAGTTATGACCTCTTCTGTTAGCCACAGGAGACTGAAGTTTAAAAAGTATCTCTTCAAATGACCCATTTTAAGCAGGTATTTTTTCACTATAGTAGATCACAGTGCTGCACAAATTGTGACAAGTTTTTCATAGAACATAAGCAATATGGCCTCCATATGTGAATATCAAATACCCACAACTCTTGATGTGCAAGGAAATAAGTTGTTAGTCCATATGATTCATAGAATGGTTTGGGTTGGAAGGGACCTTAAAGAATATCTAGTTCCAATACCCCCTGCCATGGGCAGGGACACCTTCCACTAGATCAGGTTGCTCAAGACTTCACCCAAACTGGTTTTGGACACTTCCTGGGAGTGGGCATCAGTGACCTCCTTGGGCACCCTGTTCCAGTGTCTCCCTGCTCTCATTGTAAAGAATTTCTTCCCTATCAAGATATCAATATCTTCCCTAGTCAAGATATACTCTCTTCAAATTTGAAGCAGCTCCCTCTTGTCCTGTCACTACAAGCACTTGTAAAACATCTGTTCCTGACTTTCTTATAGGCCCGCTTCAGGTACTGGAAGGCTGCTATGAGGTCTCCTTGGAGCCTTCTTTTCTTCAGGCTGAACAGCCCAACTTTCATGGCTCCTTCCCATAGGGGAAGTTCTCCAGCTCTCTGATCATCTTTGTGGCCCTCCTGTAGACCCCATCCAGTAGTTTGATGTTCCTCTTATTCTGGGGACAGCAGAAGTGGATGGAGTATTCCATGTGGGGCCTCATGAGAGCAGAGTAGAGGGATGATATACCTCCCTCACTCTGCTAGTCACATTTCTTTTGATGAAGCCCAGGACATTTTTGGCTTTCTGGGCTGCAAGCCTATATTGCAACCCTTTTTTTTGTCAACTGACATCTCCAATTCCTTCTTGTCAAAACTGTCCTTGAGCCACTTCTCATCCAGCCTATACTTGTACTTGGAATTAGCCTGACCCAGGTGTTAGACTTTGTACTTGGCCTTGTTGAACATCATGAGATTGGCTTGGGCCCACCTCTCAAGCCTGTCCAAGTCCCTCCAGCATGTCAACCAGACCATGCAGCTTGGTGTCATCTGCAGTCTTGATGAGGGTGCATTCAATACCACTGTCAATAGCACTGACAAAGATGTTTAACAGCGTTAGTCCTAGTAATGACCCCCGAGGGATGCCACTTTTCACTGGTCTCCATTTGGACATTGAGCTGTTGACCACTACTGTCTAATTGCAGCCATCCAACCAATTCCTTATCCAGCAAGTGGTCCTTACTTTTCTTATTTTGTGACCAGGATGTCATGCATGAAACATTGTCAAATGCATTACACAAGTCCGGATAAGTGACACTCCTGAAGGTGACAAAGTGACTGTAAAAGAGTGGCTGACAAGCAGAGTTTCTCTCATTTTCTGCCTGTTCTCTGTATATATTTTTTAGTATGGGCCGCAAGCAAATTAATTTTAGTCTGAGTGTAATTTGTGCCCTGTACCTCACAAAGCAATATGATTTTGATTTTATCAAGGGTAAGAGAAGTCTGTAAAAGAGATAATTCTCTTTTTCAGTTGTCACGATGTAGATACAGCCTTTAATAATTAACTGAAAAGAGTAGCTGATGTAAATATTGGTGTTTTCCAAATTTGTTTTACTTATGCAAAATATGGATTGTTAAAAGAGGAAAAATATAGGCATACAAACATACAGGCCTATTTAAAGAGTGTTGTACAGTAGAGATGGGGTTTTCCTTTTTATGTCCTATCTGAAATCATAGAATAATAGAACATTTTGCATTGAAAAAGACCTCATTTAGTTTCAACCGCCTCACCATGGGTAGGGATACTAGACAAAGTTGTGCAAAGCCTCATCCAACCAGGACCTGAACAGTTCCAGGGATGGATATCCACACCTTCTTCAGGCAAGCAGGTACAGTATTTAACCACTTTCACAGTAAAGAATTTCTTCCTAATGTGTAATCTAAATCTACATTCTTTCAGTTTAAAATTATTCCTGCTGTCCTATCACTACATTTCCTGATAAGAGTTCCTTTCTGTAGCCCCCCCCTTCAGGTATTGGAAGGACGCTATAAGGTCATTTTGGAGCCTTCTCATCTCCTAGGCTTAACAACCCTAACTCACTCAGCCTGTCTTCACAGGGGAGGTACTCCAGCCCTCTGAGCATCTTTGTGACTCTCCTCTACAGCCATTCAAGCAGATCCATGTTATTCATACGTTGGAGACCCCGGAACTGCATGCAGTACTCCAGATGGAGTCTCCCAAGAGCAGAAGCAGCCCAGGATGTGACTGGCTTTCTGGGCTGCAAGCACATATTGTTGGCTTATATTCAATTTCTCATTCTTTAATTCTTCAGGGCCTTCCAGTAGTTTCCTGGATTGCCTGCAGTGTGCTGTGCTGCTTTTCCAGCAGATGCACAGGTAGCTGAACTCCTCTGTAGAGAGTAGGGACTGTGAGCACAATACTCTTCATCAACTGCTTCCTGATTGGTTGGCCTACAGTGCACATCAACATGAAGTTTGTTGTTTTGGCATATTGTAGCTGCTCTTGTAGCTGCTATATTCTCTCGTTGCCTGCATTCTCCACCGCTTGTTGCTGCCAGTAATCTGACAAATGCAATGACACACTTTGGATTGAAGCAGGTGCACTTTGTTCCAGGCCAGTGCAAGCGTAAGGCCTGTGCAGGACGGAGGACCAAAAGCATAAAACCAAAAAGGCCCCATCACCCTTGCAGTGACTGCTTTTATCCCACCATACAAACAATGCACTAACGTAATTCAGGCGAGTACAGCCCAGTCTTTTACATACATCATGTCTCGTTTTTCCCATGGGCCAGATGTCCCTCTATCTTCCCTCCCCTGTGGGAGGCACCCTGAAGCTGTGGGAATGAAAGTCAAATTCTTTATACACTGCTCATTATTATTCTCTCTTACATTGGATTCCCACAGCATATTTTCACCCATAAACTCTCAAACTCTGCATTAGTCTTCCTCAAAGATAGGTCCATGCAATTAATCTTAGTTGGCATGAATGGCGGTTGCTCCACCACTCCTTCCTTGCCTGTCCCTTCTGAATATTTTTTAGATGTCAATCACAGCATTCCAATCATGCCATTCATTCCACCATATTTCTGTCATGGAAGCAATTTTTCCATCTGGGCAGCAGCTCCTCCTGTTTGTTTCTCATGCTAAATGTTTTTTGGTATAGAGGCATTTCAGCCAGGCTATCAGCCACATCCTTGTTTTAGAGGAGCTTGCCCTGATTACCTTGAGGCAATTCATGAGAGTTTCACAATTGTTTCCTAATACCTCAGCAGCCTCAGAATATTCTTGAGTGATCAGCATACCAGCCCCTTCCCACAACAAATCTAGTTTCTAAGTCCAGCCAGCTCAGGATACTCTAGCTCATGGTTGGGTCAGTTGAACCCTGTCATCTGTCAGCAGGCCTGGTTTCTCAAAGGCATGCTTGAGATCATAGAACCCAAGCTCTTGGGCTTGGCATCAGCTATGCAGCCAGTCATTAACCTGTTCAGTTTATTTCCTTTTTCTTGATTCTCCTTCTGTGAATGGAAAGTAGAGAAGAACACCAGCTTTACTTCCAATATTTTTAATATGTTTCAAGGAACGTAAAGTCTCCTTTGATATTTCTGAGTCATTGCAGCATCATTTGATCCTACTTAGAACAGTAGGAACAGTGATAGTCTGCAGGCTTTACTAGGCTCCACAGCTTCTCAGCGACACAACAAATGTGAGATCCTAGCAGGCAGCGAACGCTGAACATATTGTCTGGGTAACAAATTAGTGCTCTGATGCTTCTCAGCAAAGAGCCTCCCATTACTAACAAGGAGTCTCCCATTACTAACCCCTGGATGGGGATCTGAGCAGTCTGATCTAGTGTGAGGTGTTCTTTTCCATGGCAGAGGAGTCAGAGGTAGATGATCCTTGAGGTCCCTTCCAGCCTTGACAATTCTCTGATTCTGTTGTTAGTTAGTGGTAAGACCAGCTTTGCATAGTTGGCCTTTCATGGTTTGCCCATTACTCTATCTCTTTTCATTCTCCATCCTCAGCGCATCATACCTGTTATGTAGGGGGACTCTGGGGGAAGAAGACTACCTCTCTTGCCCTGAGACTACCTCTCTTGCTCTGCTTTGTCTTGTGATTTGGTAGTGTCTGTCACCTCAGGATTGGAAGGAAACCTTCTCTTTCCAAAATCTAAATGCAGGGCTGTCACTCAGATTGGAATCACAGAATTATTTTTGTGGGAAAATACCTTTAAGATCATCAAGTCCAATCATTTTCTAGCTCTACCATGTCTGGTAGAGTCCTTTAGCACCATGTCCCGTCATGGCATTTGTACCTCCGGGGATGGTGATTCAACCCTCCCTGGGAAGCCTATTCCAATACTTATTCATAGAATCATAGAATAGTTAAGGTTGGAAGAGACCTCAAAGATCAATACACAGATGAGCCCATGACAGACTCAGTGGAGGGTGGCAGACCAGCAGGGAATGAGGAGCACTTAATTTAGCCTCTGAAGCAGGAGGGGGAGTACTGGGAGCCAGCGGCTTGGGACATCCTTTCTGTCTCTCTTTCTATTTAGAAGTTATCAAACTTTATCAGCTTCCTTTTCTGCAAATTAGCGAGGCCAGAAGAGAAAGAAAAACAGAGAATCTATCAGCCTTATAGAATCAGAATCATATTATTGTGACGCTGCATGATATGATTCATCAATTAATGCCCAGATAATGCATTGGCTGTTAAGGTCTTACTGTACCATGGCCACTTGCTTGAAGAGTTCCTTCAGCTGGACACACTTGCAACTGGTAACATCCATCTCTGGCTTTTGACCCTAGCTGGAATTCCAAGCAACTTTGGATTTGACTAGCTCATTCATTTCCTGGGAGCTCAGACTGGGTGTAGGAGTTCACTTAGGGAGGTTTAAATCACGCTTAGGGAGGTCTAAATCACTTTGACTTGGTTTTCAGTCACAGTTCTGAAGTTGTAAGTAAACCCCATTTTATTTCAACAGAAGTGTACCTCCATATTGGTCCCAGAAGAAAAAAGCCTGTTTTATGAAGACTGTCCTTCCTTCTGTGCCTTTCCACACAAAATGAATTGCAGGACAAGAGAAAAAATGCTATTTTATAATGCATCACCTCAAATACTCAAAAGCATAATTTATTTTCTTAAACTGAGGCTTGACATGTACACCCATAGTAGAATTTATTAAATAAATGTGAACTGGGGTCTGGTCTAAGAAGGAAATAGAATGGAGTAATTTTTACGTTCAGATGTATCTTAGATTTTGCTATCAGCTACGATAATGCCACTCATCAAAATAAACCTATTCAAGAAGGCACTGCGCACCATGTAGACTAGTGATTTAGTTTTTAATCTTCCTTCCATCTCAACCGTGTGTTTCTGCTGTCCTTTCAGTACTGAGAGCAGTACCTTGAGTGGAACTCAAGTCCAACAAGAAGGAATGAAAGCATGGAGTAGCAAATTAATTCAGTTGGATCTACAACCTCGCATTCTTTGCACGTAGTTTATTTCACTATTGCCAAGTTTTTTGTATATGTGACAAAATCTGAAGGGATGCTCCTGACACTGTCACATGCTTCTGCCATTTTTGTAAATGAAATGTAGCTTGTTATTGAAAATTTCCATATAATTTCCTGTAACTGATAAGAAACCTTTGAGTTAGTCTTTTATGCAAAATGGTGAAGTGCAGTTTTGCAATGATGATTTATGTTATTATTAAATTACTTTTATATTACATATACACATCTTCACTTACATGTTCTTTGGCACTGCATTTGTAATACACAGGGCCATTTATGTAATATATGTTTAAATAATTTTCAAAGCTGTAACTATGAGTTAGGTATTATGTCTGTTTAATATTTATCTGTCCAGCTGATCAAGGGAGGTTCTCCTCCTCCTCTACTCTGCCCTGGTGAGCCCCTATCTTGAATACTGTGTTCAGTTTTGGGCTCCCCAGTTTAAGAGGGACAGAGATCTGCTGGAGAGGGTCCAGTGGAGTGCTATGAGGATGATTAGGGGACTGGAGGGCATGCCTTACGAGGAGAGGCTGAGGGACCTGGGACTTTTTAGTCTGGAAAAGAGAAGACTTAAAGGGAATTTGATAAATGTCTATAAATATCTGAGGGCTGCTCAGGAGTAGAGGGACAGGCCCTCGTCCCTGTGATAGGACGAGGAACAATGGGTGTAAGTTGCAGCAAAAGAGGTTTTGCCTCAACACAAGGGGAAACTTCTTTACTGTAAGGGTCACAGAGCACTGGAGCAGGCTCCCCAGAGAGGTTGTGGGGGTCTCCTTCTCTGGACACTTTCAAGGCCTGTCTGGATGTGTTCATCTGTGATCTGTGCTAGATTGTATGGTCCTGCCCTGGCAGGGGGGTTGCGCTTGACCTCCTTGAGTCCCTTCCAACCCCTGACATCCTGTGATCCTGTGAAAAGTAATTTATTTCATGCTTTTACCTTGCTCTCGTCTAACAGATGTAAAAAAATAATTAACTGAAATTCTTCAACTTACAAAGAAATCTAAGTTCCCATCACCTTTTCTCTTTGAGATCTCTTGGGTGCCAAGGACGGTTAGGGGGCTGGAGCACAGCGCTACAATGAGAGGCTGAGTAGCTGTGGTTATTCAGCTTAGAGAAGAGGGGGGTCAGGAAAGACTTTATTGTTCTCTACAACTACCTGAAAGGAGGTTGTAGTCAGGTGGGGGTTGGTCTCTTCCAGGCAACCAGTGACAGAACAAGAGGACACAGTCTCAAGTTGTGCCAGGGCAGCTTTAGGCTGGACATTAGAAAAAGTGATCTGCCATTGGAATAGGCTGCCCAGGGAGGTGGTGGAGTCACCATTCCTGGAGGTGTTTTTTTTTAAAAAGAGACTGGATGAGGCACTTAGTGCCATGGTTTAGTTAATTAGAAGGGTTAGGTGATAGGTTGGACTCAATGATCTTGAAGGTCTTTTCCAACGTGGTTAATTCTGTGATATACAAATTTATGAATCAGAGTCTGTGATTTCAGTTTAATTAAGGCCTGCTGATTGTGATACCATCCAGAGGATCCAAAACTCACTCTTTTGGACAAACTTAACTCATTCTGCTTGCAAAATATTTGTACAAAGGCCAGCTACCAGACCAAGTTTGTGAATTGTCATTAGTGGACAAAGAAACTGAGAATGCCCTTCTGTCTCAAATCTGACACATATCAAGAAATACCTTATATAAATAGTTCCTAATTCAAATTATCCTGGTTTTGGAATTAAGATAATATAACTGTAGTAACCAAATATATCTAGTGGTTGCTCACTTTTTTCTCAGTCAAAGATTTAACTTTGTAAGATCAATCTTTGAGTCACAGCTAGTTTCTTTGTTTCTCTCATTCTCTTTTTTCCTCCCTTTCTTTCTTTCTTTCTCTCTCTCTCTTTCTTTCTTTCTTTCTTTCTTTCTTTCTTTCTTTCTTTCTTTCTTTCTTTCTTTCTTTCTTTCTTTCTTTCTTTCTTTCTTTCTTTCTTTCTTTCTTTCTTTCCTTCTTTCTTTCTTTCTTCCTTTCTTCCATTCTTTCTTTCTTTCCTTCTCTCCTTCCTTCCTTCTCTCTTTCTTTCTTTCCTTCCTTCTTTCTTTCTTTCTTTCCTTCCTTCCTTCTTTCTTTCTTTCTTTTTTTCTCCCTTTCTTTCTGTCTTTCTATCTTTCTTTCTTATAATCTTTCTTTTTTAGTAATGAAACATTACTTAGAATCCACTGGTTGTGTAAAGAGAACTACTACCAACTGCAAACTAAACAGTATTCATACCACTGCCTGGAAAATGTGACTCATAGTGAGAGGAGCCCCTCTTCTGGTTGAAGCATGGGACACCACACAGAGAAGCACTGAACAGCTGACAAGGAGTATTCCAGCCTGGTCTCAGACATGGGAGAGAGATGCCACTTCTAAGGAGCAATTCATCTCACTTTAAATGAGACATATAACATGAGTCAGTTTGCACATTTGCTTACTGACACTGACAATAAGGGCACTCTAAAGAGCTGACAAAATAGATTATCTTAATCCTAGATGTCTAAAGCAAGTAAGAAAATTTCTGTATAAGATGTCTGTTGTTACATTAAAATTTCTCACCCCCCACCATCTAATTTGTCTGCAAAAGGAACAGTCAGCATATTGTTGCATACTTGGCTGATGTAGAAGATATATGCCCTTGATATATATCAGCTTCTTTCAGCAGATTTTCCTAAAGGGATTCATATGCATATAGTGAGTAGAACAAGCAATATTTTGGTCATCAACTTCTACATCACTTCTGAGTTTCACAGTGTCTTACTTTTTTTTTACTAATTGATTTTCTTCCACATTTGTGCCTCAGGGTTAACTTTTTTTAAATGGTAAATGGGAGAATTCTGCTCTTGCTAGTGCAGTCACTTGGCCTTACCAAGTCACTTCTTATCTTTCTGCTGTCACATTCCCTGTAACTTCTGCAGTTGTTCCTTTTTACTTCATTTTCACCCTTGTGCTTGTTTGAACTAATTAGAGGATTTGAATAAGAAATTAGACTATAGTCTGAGAAAGGAAAACACTGATGCTACTTCACTCTGGTTTACTGAGAAAGAAAAAAAAATTGTTTAAGAGTTGTAACCCAAATATAGATAAGCCAGACTGCTTTGGGCCATGGCTGCTGTTGTTGCATGGCTCTTTCTCCCTGCCTTTCATAGCTGGATCTGAATAATTTCACTAACTTTTTCCTACTGCTAATCCCCCTGGCCGATCCACATTCACCCATCTGCTGCATAAGACAGATGGCAAGATAAGACTGGGGAGGGGGGGGAGGTGGTAGTGGTGGTTAAAACCCCCTCTTAGGGACTTTCATCTCTGGGAGGGGTGTGGTGTTTCTGTACTACCTGTACTACGTACAGGTAGTACAGATACTGTACGTATCTCTAAGTATCTGTTATATATTGTAAATATCTGTAAGTATCTGTTATATATTGTAAATATCTGCTTGTATATTGTGCAAAGCTGTAAATATAGAGCTTCATTTATTAACTTCCAGCTGACTGAGTCCTAGCCTGGGTTATTTCAAAGTGTGGGGGAGCAGGTAACTGCTGAACCACCACAACCCTTTCCTTAGTTAGTGTCTTTCCAAAGACACTTTTCTCAGTAAGATTAGTAGCATAAACTCTTCATCTTAAGTGTCTGATTTTTCTTTGGACAGTTTAGTGGCATTTCACCTTCCAATCACCTCGTTTGTTACACTATTAGTGTACTACAAGTTCCACCTGAGATTGTTAGCTCAGCCATCTGGATGATGTGATAGTGCTCTACCTGTCTGGTGTATTATTCTGGATACTCCTTGTCATGAACTCTTGAGAACAGCACAATCATGAGAATTTCTCTGGAGATCTGCATAAGCTACATTTCAAACATTCCTCAGAACTCAAAAAATTCAGTAGCATCTGAAAGGGTTTTCAATCACTCTGTGGAGAGCACAAAAATTGTTTGTAATATGCCTTCCTTCTTTGCTTTGTGTTGTAGTGTTTTACTAGGATTCTATATGCCTCAAGAAAGCATCTATGCATACTTTGGAGCTTATGCCATGAAATTTGTTGCTATGGAAATATCAAAACTAGTCCATGACTAAGAACAGGCAAACTCGTCCAGACAAAATCACATCAAGGCTCAATATCCATTCAATGATCAAAATGAATTGTAGCCATTTTCATGCTTTATAGTGTCTTAATATCTTTCCTCTATCACTGAACTCTTTTATCCACTTATACCCAATACACAGAAACCTCAGCACACTCAGTTCCACGTATAATTTGGGCACAGCAGTTCCAGGAGCATCTCTGAAAAATCAATTTAAACTGAATTAGATTAAATTATCCTTAGTATTCTTTGCCTTCTCTTGCCTCCTTTAAACTTCTTGGCACAGAAGTATTTTCTATATTAATTGCAGCACTGACACAATCACCTTCCTTCTAAACATTAGAACTTCAGACGATGCATTGCTTCTGACACATAGAGCAGAATTTAAAGAGCAGTGCCATCTTTCAGAGGAGTGTGTATTGGGTCCAGCTGGCTGAGCAGGTTCTGGTGCAGGAAAGATGCTGACCTCAAGAAAACAACTGTGGCAGAGTGTGTATGTAGGCTCGATCTGTGTTCACTTGTCTATCTTCTGTTCTTGATACCACATTTTCTTTGACTGTCAGGGATTTTACAATATTACAGGCTTTCTAAACTTAGTCCCTTGGAATCAAAGAAAGAGAACTATTTTCCAGTATTTCTGTCCCCACTTAAGATAACAGACTTTTGGATAACTGCATTGTATGAGACAAATCCCACAATTAAAAGTATTTGTTACATAAGCCAGCAATGTGCCCAGATATCTTAGAAGGACAACAGCATCCTAGCCAGTATCAGGAATAGCGCATCCAGGAGGAGAAGGGAAGTGATTGTACCTCTGTACTTGGCATTAGTGAGGCGGCACCTTGAGGGCTGTGTTCAGTTTTGAGTGCCACAGTATAGAAGGGAGATTGAGATGACGGAGCGGGTCCAGAGAAAGGTAATGAAACTGGTGAGAGGTCTGGAGAACAAATTATATGAGGAGTCACTGAGGGAGATGGGATTGTTTGATCTAGAGAAGAGGGGACTGAGGGGAGATGTTATTGCTCTTTCCAACTACCTGTTTGTAGTGAGGTGGTGTTGTCTTCTCCTTAGTAACTAGCAATAAGACAAGAGGTAAGGGAGCTCAAGTTGTGCTAAGGGAGGTCTAGATTGGATATTTAGAAAAAAAATCTTTCCTGAAAGAGTGGTCAGGCATTGGAGCAGGCAGCCTATGGAGGTAGTGGATTCGTTATCCATGGAAGTATTTAAAAAAACATGTAGATGTGGCATTTCAGTGCATGGTTTAGTGGTTGACTGTTTAACTTGATTCTAAAATGTATTGTGGAGAGTAGTTTGAAAACAACATTTAAAATTGCCTGTTAAAGTAATGTATTAACAAAGCATTATGACTATAACTGATGTAAATATTTATCTGTCATCCCTTCCTATTTATTTAATTATCATGAATTTAAGCATGAATCCGTAACTCTTAACTAAAGATGCTTTTCTTTTAATAGAATAAAGATTTAACCCTAGGTTCTCTGATGGGCCCTACAAAAAAAATGCTCAGATTGTTGGAACCATCCAACAGCCACTATGAAAACATATCTAGTTTATGTTATTCAAGAGACTTGGAGGGAGCAAGTCTATCAAAGCATCCACACTTAAGAAGAAGACAAAAGTGCTTGTCATTGCTACTTCTAAAAAGGTGTTGAGGATCCTATATGCAGACCAGATCCACTCTCTAGGGAAGCATGTTCCCTCCCTGGGCCCAAGGCTAAGGATGTAGTGAGAAAGCTTCCTACCGTGGTCCACCCAACAGACTGCTACCCCTGGATGATTTTCCAAATGGGCAATGATAAAAGGAGATGTGGCATAGACGTCTGGTCTGTGAGGTGGATTGAAAACTGGCTCCAAAACAGAGTTCAGAGAGTTGTTATCAATGGCACTGAATCAAGTTGGAGGCATGTGGCCAGTGCTGTTTCCCAGGGATCAATTCTGGGTCCAGTTTTGTTCAATATGCTTATCAACATCCTGGATGAGGGCATTGAGTGTACCCTCAGCAACTTCACTAACTGGTGTGGGTGACTGACAGCTTTTCAGACTATGCTGCCACCCAACAAGATCTGGACAGGCTGGAGAGCTGGATGAAGGCAAACCTCATGGAGTTCAGTAGGGATAGGTGCAGGTTCCTGCATCAGGAGAGGAATAACAGCAGGCACTAGTACAGGTTGGGGGCTGCCCTCATGGAGAGCCATTGTGTGGAGGGAGACCTTAGAGTCCTGGTGGACAGCAAGTTCTGCATGGGCCAGTAATGTGCCCTTGTGGCCAAGACAGCCAATGCTGTCCTGAGGTGCATCAGGAAAAGTGTGTCCAGCAGGTCTAGAGAGGTTCTCCTCCTTGTAATGCAAGGATTTTGCCTTGGTGTAGCTACAGAATTCTACACCCCAAATGATCCCAAATCTTTCATCTCAAATGAAAGATTGATGCATTCCTGATACAAGGTCTTTCTACTATATTTCATAGCAAAATAACTGAAAAACTAAGAAAGGTAATCATGACACAGACAGCCACTGCTATGAGGAAAAACGAAATGCTAGAGAAGAAATTATAATCAGGATAAGACAGAAACAAGAAAGCTAACATGATTCAGCACCACAAGTCACAAATTTGATTCACTGCATCACTTCATTTCTCTTCAGTAAAACAGATACAAGGATAAGAAAAAGAAAATATTATTTTAAGAAAATGCAGTTTCCACTGAAATGTTTTTTAAAATAAATGGAAAAAAAGGGAATTAATTACTGTTTCAGAAAGGAATTTCAGTCATATTCATTCTTCTTACCTGTTATAGTTGCTTTGTTGATAGATGGTTGGTTACACATTGGTGATCGCCTGTTTAAAAGAAAAGAAAAAATGCATAAGTCTTATAAATTCACAGATAAGTGAGTCCTTGAACAATATAATAGCAAACACTTTTCATGGAGAAAGTAGTTGGGACTGGAATACCTTGGCATCAACAAAGAGAAAGTTAATTTAGGACACATTTAAAAATTTTTTTTTTTTTTTTTAAATTTAGCAGAGAATTC
>VWZI01017470.1:3795-20782 GCA_013396835.1 Psilopogon haemacephalus | reverse complement strand
AAATGTAGCAGAGAATTCACAACTGGTCCTGAAACCAGGGAAAGGAATATTTCAGGAATTTACATTTAAAACCTGCCTAATTATATTCAGACCTTACATAAAAATATATGTGTTTAATATTCTAACATGGCTACCATGTCCCACATTCCAACTTTATTTTCCACGCTGTCATTTTTCTTTTATAATTCGTACACTATTTTGCATATAGATTTCTTAATAATCTTTAGTGTAAAGGCTTTGGGGAGACCTTATAGTAGCCTTCCAGTATCTGAAGGGGGCCTACAGGAGGGCTGGGGAGGGACTATTCACAAAGTCTTGTTACGACAGGACGNGAGGGGTTCAAGACCAGGCTGGGTGAGGCCTTGAGTGACTTGTTCAAGTAGGAGGTGTCCCTGCCTATGGCAGGTGGTTGGAACTGGATGATCTCTGAAGTCCCTTCCAACCTAAACCATTCTTCGATTCTATGAAACAGTTCAGTGGATTGCTTTGCCCCCTGAATAAAGCTAGATGTTGTTGGACTGACGCAACTGCATAAAGATGTGTGGATGACTGCAAGCAGAGGTTACATTGCATATTCCAATCACAGGTGCAGAAAGTATCTTTTAGGAGCACTGCATGTGCAATGGTAGGCAGCTGTCTTTTGAATGCTAATTGCTTCTAAGTTCTAAAGATGCCTGTTTTGGGTGAAGGAAATGACTCCACTACAAAATTTGCCTGTGTAGCTAACAGGATTGTTAACTGTGATGTTACTACACAACTGTAGAAAGATCATCTTTATAATGTCTCATGAATCTTTATCTACTATAGATAGATTGTCTTGGATATCTTAGGCAGAATTCTGCGTTCAGATCATGCAAATAGCTCACAATGTGTGTAGCTGTCTGCTTATTTTGGTTCATATTTGTAGAAGGAGCAGTTAGTAAGCAAGAGGGCTGTTGTCTCAGATATCAAGTACAGAATCTTCAAGGGATTAGGAAGGTTATTACTCATCCACATGTTTTGTGCATGTTTGATGGTGCAGTCTGAAATTTGTAACATGTAATTTTATTCTTAATTTAAATTTTTAAAGTATCACTGCAAAAAGTTTGGTGACCAAAAACTGACACTCACTTGCTGGGTGCACGATCTTGTAAATTTGTTAGTGCAGCAAAGTTATTCCGTACGGTACGCAGGCTGGCCAGCACCTGGAACAGATAAAATGGTCTTAGTCTAAATTTTTTTCACAGGTGAGACTGATTTATCTCTGGTCTACAATGCTGAAAGAAAAAGGACACTGTAAAATAGCTGTAAGTTTTCCAGGTTTGGTTTGTCTGAAAACTTTGACCATTGCTTAGCAATAACATATCTATAATACAAGGGCAATAGTTTATTTCATTTTTTCCTAATAACTCATTTTTTGTTTAAAGGCAGACTTCCTTGAAGAGGAGGAAAATTCCCCACAGAATACTACTTAATTCTTTAAAATGACCATAAAAGCATTCATATTTGGAAGATAATAGCCCATTCAAGCCTAATAGTTCATGCATAAGAAATGATTACAGAATATTCCATTTGCAGTTCGGCCTCCTACAAACTTCAAAGGACAAAGGGAAAGAGATTGCCTAGGCTGCAGGAAATATAAAAGCACCTCCTTTAAAGGATGTAGTTTATTTGAAGACTTAGTGCAGAAGACCAGAGTAAAAGGAAGGTATCATCTAAGCAGGAGGGAAATGTCTACAAGCTCTTAAAAGCTTTGCACGTAGGGAAAAATTAACTATTTCCTTTCTGGGCTTAATGTCATGCAAGACAGCAGCTAGTGGAGGTGGTAGAGGAAAGCATGGCATACACACTGAAGGCAGGTGGATAAATGCAACAAATTTTCTTCTGTGGAGAGATAATAAGATGCAACTCTCTGACTGTATACAGAGATGCATTTCAGCTGATGTTGGAGAGGAATCATGAATTACTTAGAACCACACTGGTAACAGGAGGAAGCAGCAACACTAATATTTGGTGTCTCTTTACAGCAGTTGCCTATTGTAGTGTCTCAGATCAGACTGGATGGTTCTCTAGTGAACCCATTTCAGGAATAACAAAAATGAAAATGGGAATTTGGGTTCCAGAGGTGTGAGTTGAGGAGGATGCAACCCTCCTGTCATAGTCCCTTAAATTTATACATGAGGTAGGAATTGGGTAGGAGGTTGGAGAGAAAAGAAGGATTTAGAGAAAGCTTGAAACAGACAAAATATTCGGGAGATAATAATGACTGACAGCATTGAAGCTATTGTACGTAATTCCCAAGTGAGTTAGGATAATAAACATAAAAATAGATTTGTTGCTTCATTAGGCAGTATTAATTTTATTATGTTTTCTTTTCCAAAGACTATGAATCAAAATCATTTTCTATTCAGCATGCAATAAAATTAATTATATATGCCATCAAACTTGCATGCCTAGGCTACAGTAACACAAGTGTTGTATTTAGATGTCGGATAAACATGGATGGAAATCAAGCATGAACTAAGCAGAAAAGGAAAGATCTTGGAGCGAAAAAAAAATTAATATCTAAACTAGAAAGAAAAACTATTGAATTCTGAAAATATTTCAAAAGGAAAGGGTGAGTTGAAGGTGGAAGGAGAAGGAAAGTATAAACTAGAAGATTGGGGCTTATTAAGGTAAAATGCATTTTAGTGATTGCAGTTCTTTTTCAGTTGTCTTCAGTTAATATGCTTGGGTTCAGGTTATGTACACCAGGATGGTAAAATAGTGTGTATGTGCTAGTGATATCAGAGAGACATTTATATTGACTCCCAGAGCTGTCTCAGCCCATGAAGTAATATAAATGTTTCTTCCGAATTCAGGTAAATTCAGGTGCACTGAGAACTGGAAGCACATACAAGATGGCTAAGTGACTCCTTGGTGAATGACTTAAGGTACAGACATTATGGAACCTGCAGGATGGCCAAAGGATCAGGCCCAGCCAGCAAGGGTTTAGGAACGGCAGGTCCTGCCTTTCCAACCTGATCACTTTTTACAATCAGGTTACCTGCCTGGTGAATGTGGAGAAGGCTGGACTACAGGCTGGAGACAGAAATTCTGGAGAGCAGCCAGGCAGAGAGGGACCTAGGGGTGCTGGTAGAGAGTAGGCTGAACATGAGCCAGCAGTGTGCCCAGGTGTCCAGGAGAGCCAATGGCATCCTGGCTTGTATCAGGAATAGTGTGGCCAGCAGGACAAGGGAGGTTATTCTTCCCCTGTACTTGGCACTGGTCAGGCCACACCTTCAGTACTATGTCCAGTTCTGGGCCCCTCAATTCAAGAGAGATATTGAGGTACTGGAACATGTCCAGAGAAGGGTGACAAAGCTGGTGAGGGGCCTGGAGCACAAGACCTATGAGGAGAGGCTGAGGGAGCTGGAGTTGTTTAGCCTGAAGAAGAGAATGCTCAGGGGTGACCTTATTGCTGTCTGCAACTACCTAAAGGGAGGTTGTAGCCAGGTGGGGTTGGTCTCTTCTCCCAGGCAACCAGCAACAGAACGAGGGGACACAGTCTCAAGTTGCGCCAGGGAATGTATAGGCTGGATATTAAGAAGAAGTTCACAGAGTGATTTGCCATTGGAATAGGCTGCCCAGGGAGGTGGTGGAGTTGTGGTTCCTGGAGGTGTTCAAGAAAAGACCGGATGGAGCCCTTAGTACCATTGTCTAGTTGATTGGATAGGGCTGGGTGATAGGTTGGACTGGATGTCCTCCAACCAGGCTTATTCTATTCTATTCTATTCTATTCTATTCTATTCTATTCTATTCTATTCCTGGACTACAGGGAATGACTCTGTACCTGTTGCACATAGCTGAGTTTCAGGAAGGTTAGGAGGCTAGGCAGAATGCCATAGGAAATAAGAACTTTGCCAAGCTATGTGTTGGATCTGTGGACATTTAGCATCTAGGGTGCTAGGAAAAGAAGTGTACAAAGCTGCAAGGTTGCTCAGAGCCAGTTATGAGTGAAGATTAATGAGCCTTGCTAAACCCATGCTCAGGTCCCTGAGGAGCTATGTGGAAGTCTCTTTACTGTCTCCACCACTATGCACGTTAACCATTTTTTTTCCAGTGTCTGAGCTGTTATGAATTTCTCCTTTTTCAGAAAGCAGAGACTTGGCTGGTTTGTACACCCTTCTATTTGTTGTTCTGTCAGGTGAGATAACTGTCTTGTAGGTCCAGAGGTGAAGTGCCCAATATCTGCCCAACATCCCAGCTGCTTTAGCATACACAAATATCTATTGAAAGTTTCTGCAAGTGCAAGGTATCCATACATATACAGAAGTGAATGTAAAAATGACAACAAAAAATTTGGACACTGGCTACAGTGAAACTAAACTACTTCATTTACTTTATAAAGATAGAAATATTTGACAGTCTATTACATTATAATATAAAATCATAAAATGATATTTCAATTTTAAAATTATGATTCATTTTAACTGTCTACAGAGGTTCCACTTAGGCTTAACACTTACAAGTTAGATTTGTGAGCAAAATGTTATGAGTCACTTGCAAATCTTTACAGTTTTAATCCCTAATTAAATACTATTATTTTCAAAATTAAGTTATATAGAAACATTGAATTAAATATACAGTGGTTGCTGTATATTACAACGCAGAGAAGTGCCATTAATAATATCCTTGGTAAAAATAGTAAATTATCTTGTTCTGATTCTGTATGGGGGAAATAGGATGCCACTCTGCCTCCAGTTAATGAATGCAGCCACACTGCCATGGTGATGTGCTGAATAAGGAGTTGATCAGTCAGTGTCTTATAAACACTGTGTCTGTTTACAATCTCATTAAAATAATGTATGAAATAAATATTTATTGTTTTAACACTTTATTATCAGGCAAAAGCAACCTGCATACTGAGACTGTAGTTGTACACCTTATTCTTGAGACTGCTGTGTGACTCAATACGTCTCTTGCCATTCACCTCCAATCACATATAACTTGCATATTTTTCCTCCCCTTGAGTTACACAGAATTAACTTCAATTGTTAATTAATCTATTACAGTGTAAAGCCTACTATCATGAGTTGAAGTAATATAAATTTTAGCTGCTCATGCATTGTAAGACTAAAATCTTGAGGAGTTTTGATATAAATTATATTGAATTTTGAGCCGATGCTTTATAAATCAGAATCTTAATGGAAAAACAAACAAGTAGAGCTGGTTTTGTAAAACCAAGTAACTATTCTTGGGTAAAACTTATCTCACATCTGAGTATCACCTTGTAATGAAAGCACAAAACAAAGGAGAAATTGTAACTTTAAAAAGCAGGAGAATAATAGAGGATAAAAATTTGTCTTCATCATGACTGTTGGCTACAACATTTGAAAAGAGGTAAGTTGAAGGTGTTTATCATGTTGTTGCATTTCTACTTCCACAATAACCGAAAAACATTAAAAAGGAGCAGTAAAAATAACAATAGTTGGGCTTTTACAACTTGCTGTTTCTCCTGTTTCCAGAATATCATATATTAACAATGGAAAACAACTGCTTTGGCCAACTGAACTTTAAATTGCAGGACCACGTGAGAAATATGACAAAATTGTGCCTACCTGAGCAAATGGTGTCACAATCAAGTCGTCTCCATGTCTGAAAAAAATGAACAGAGTTTTAAGGCAGATATTAGTGAAAGCTTATCTCACTGCTTTAAAAGAAAGAATATCAGGTTTTACAATGTACTGTGGGTAACCCCAGTTCAGTCTTTCTGCAGATACTCACTGCTGCTGCATTACACATTCCCTGGAAAGTAAATATGAACTTAGTTATTGTCCAACTGGTGTGTCCATGGGATGGCTGATGAACCAGACCGTTTCTGCACTACAGGTAGGGCAAGTGACTGCCCACCGAGGTCAAATCTGGAGAGATTTCATCTAAAGAATGGAGGTGAAAATATTGAACGTGACCTCATTAAGGGTTACCACCAGGTTTGCTAGCAGTGAATGGGTGAGTAACTGCAGATGGCTGGGCAGCACGTCACAGATGAATAAAAATCTACTAAAGCTTTCCAACAGACTCACACTTCTGTAGCTATAGTGGGTGTGACTGTGTGTGTGCCGTTGCCATGGCAACCTCACTCACACTACAGGATGATGTATTGGCAAGATGCCAGGACAATGTACTATAGGGGAGAAGGGAGAAAGGGAAAGAGGGATTTCCTTTGATTCAGCACTGAAAGCTGCCCCCAGGATTTTAAAAAATATAGTATTTTAGGTACAAGTAGGCTGAAGGGCTCTTCATCTTAAGACTGGCATTTGTAACAGTGAGGATGTGGAGCCAGACCTTACCAGAGGATCACAGTGAAATTAAAGCTTGGAGTTTTCAGTTATCATACCCAGTATATAGCAGCAATCATGATGAAAATAAATTCTCCAAAGACAGTAATCCAAATTATTCCATTTAAAATTTTCCTATATTTTGCTGGACTGAATTTATTGTGATGAGTTACAAATTGCAGCTTTCAGCAGAAATTACCATTGATTTGGTGCTATTTTAATCTCTAAGCATAAAATATGAGTATTTAACAATTCCTTTCAAGTCCATGAAAATCTAATCAGCAAAAGGTTTTATGATAAATGGAGAAATATTATTTGGTTTGAGTTGCTATAGCATTGTTCTTATGGTTTACATGCTGTCCACAAGACAGCAATATTTTTGCAGGTACTGCAAGAACCTAATTTTAAAAAGCAATGCGTAAAACTGAAGAGCCCGTAATGATGATACAAAACTCCCCAATATTCAACATTATGATCATGCTTAAAGCATTTGTAGCTGCTTTTCGTTATCATCTCTTTTATTCCTGTTAGTTGAAATAGAGAGACAGACCCTGCATTTTTAACAAGGTCTTTGTTTGGAATAAGGTCTGACTTCGTGTGCACCTACAGTTCTAGCCTGGCCGGAAAGCATTTAAACCTGATCCTCATAGCACCAGAAGTATGACATCATGGGAAGAACTCAGGGACTTGGATATCCCAATGAAGCCAAATGCAATGAGTTATTACAGGTATCATGAATCAGCCCAGGGCATTATAGGGAAGTGAATAACCATTTGGGTTTAGTATCTATTCACATCTCATTGTGTCATGAAAACATCAGGAATTGCCCTAGCCTATAATTTCTGATCAGGATCAGTTAATGTAGCTAGACAAAGGTTTCAGCAGAAGATAAGCCATTCTTTTTCTCTTCTATTCTTCACATAATATCAATATGTACATTAACTCACTTCCAGAAAAAATATGTTCTTATGTCTTTGGATTCTGTGAAATGTTATTACCTGCTGTGTAACACTTGGCTTAACTGTTCCTTCACAATAGCTGTTAATTTCTTCCCTTTTATAAGGAATATTTTTATTAGTTGTGTACAGGTACTCAGTTTTATCTTCTGTTTTGACACTTAAAAGAGGCACAGCTGTGTAGAGTAAGGAATCATGTATTAGTCAACTCAATGATTTCTGCACAAATGGAAGAGCCTAGAGCCTCAGGTAAATTATTTGGCCATTTTCCTCAAATTTACCCACTTCTTCAGGAAAAATAAATAAAAGCTGAGCAAATTCATGGGAACAACTGCATTTTCTGAGTGACCAGGTCACTCATAGAAGCTATGCCTAAAATAAATATGTAAATATTTTTTTTTTCTGACCTAGTTTAATTCCCATGATTGGAAGGGGCAGAAGCTTTGTAAGTAGCAACAGCTCTGGACAAAGAACAGAATTTTTTTTTTTTTTCCTATCTGTAAATACGCTGGATAGAGTAGACCTATTTCCTTCCAGTGTCACAAGCACCTGCCAGTTGAAAACACTCTGAATGGCCAGTATATGACACAAATGCACAAAATGTTAACCAGTGCATAAAATTCAAAGTGCAGATTGGCAAAACTATGAAAATAAGATGGTTCTTCTTCTCAAAATATCTTGAGAATATCACCTTACTGGTGGTGAACATTTTCTTGCCCTTCTCTTTCAGTGTCTCCATTTGCCACCCTTTGAATGCTGAGGCACTTGTAAGAGACAACAAGTACACATGCCTGGGTTTTAGCTCTGGAAGTGTTTGCTGAGTTTTGTTTGACCATGGTCATCCGATTTTGAAATTTCATTCTACTTGAGGTGTTGGTGAACTGCATTTCGTTGAAGAATATTGACAAAATACTATCCCTTAATATTTTCAGAGGAGGTATAAAATATTTAACCCAGGATTTCATTTTCACTTTTCAAATGCCCTTTGTATCAAGACCAACGATTCCAGAAATTAACATTATTTTGGTGAATGTGTGACACTGAAAGCACAAACATTTGCAGCTTTCGTAGAACAGTTTATCATGCACTAGACCTATGTAAATAGAAAAGCAATTGCAAGTGTGTTGATTAATCTTTAATTCTCATCTGGAAAAGGTGAGAGTGCTCAGAATGGGAGCAGACATGTCTTAAGTGACTGTGTTTTTTTTTTTTANTAGTAAACACTACAACGTGTAAGTGTCCTGCTGTTTTCTTTTCAGATGATATGAAAGCTGATTCTGCCTGGATTCTGGGTAGGAGAGTGTCACACATCTATATATGGAAGCAGCAAGAGGGAGTGTGAACCCTGTGCAATATATCACAAGCTTCTAAATATGGACAGAACTGTTAACCTTTAAGGTTAGAAAAAATTCCTCACATCAGTGTTAGACTTTGCTTACTAGGATGCCTGGCATACTTGCTCATGTCTTCATTTTTCAAAGGAAAGAGAAATTTGAAAGCATAATGATTTTCACTTATCCCCAAAATTTACCATTATTAAATCTGTCGCCACCAAGAAAAGACTGTTAAAGCACACAAGAGTACATGAGATTAATTTCTGTTACATAAAACATGTGCCAAATTTCCATTAGCAGACCAAAAATTATACAGTGCATTGCAAATTATTCACCACATTAAAGTGATGAAGCCTGGCCTTTCATAAATTTTCTTTGTTTTGATTTCTAACTGTTGCTATGAAACATACTTGAATTCACCTCATACAATCTATGATAGTGCCTACCCTGGCGAAGAGATGAAAGTTCTATGTGTGGAAGACTGACAAGGGACTTGTTCTGCTTTGTCTCAAACAACTTAAGCTGTAACTGTCTTAAGAGGAAATTCAAGAGAGAGATAGATTGAGTTCTGAGGAGGCAGAGTGGTGAGCTGCTTTTCCCTACTCCCTCATGTGGTCGGAAAACATCAGTCAGAGAATGCACCTGCTGACAAGTCAAACTTTGGCCTACTGTTGCCCTCTTGAACTTTCTCATTCAGTTTACAGTTGCTGCCCCAAAGGTGGTCCCAGACTGACTAAGATAGGTAAAATTGAGTGTGTGCATTTACCTTTGTTGAACCACCACTTGCAGGTCAAGCAAGACAACAACACTGGATCCAAGGCTGCCAAAACCTCGGTTTCCTACTACTCTCACTCTCTATTTTACTCTCTCTGGCCTCTCTCTTTTCTCTCTCTTTTTTTTTTTTTTTTTTCCTTTCCCTTCTTGATAGATGTCGCCTAGTTTGTTCTAAATTAGTTGACTGACTCTTCTGCCAAACTGCCTTTATCTACAATACTTGCTGATAGTTGCTAAAAAAAACCAAAACAATAAATTTGTTGGTATTTTTCTCAGGGTCATTGTTGTGACTCTACTACTGTTCTGGCCCTGCCATGTAAGGATAGCCTTCATTGTTCACTGAGTGGGATGAGGCATTTAATTTTTGTATTGCTCTTCAGAGTCACTGTTGTAATTCTTACTGGTGTTGCAGCCTTGCCAAGCAAGGTTAGTACATTCAGGGGATTACAAAAATTCACCCTCCTCATCATCCATCAAGTGAGATGAGACACGATGCTAAGACAGAAGTTAAATGTACTTGCTCATCTGATTCTTGCCAAATAAAGTGCAAAAATTCTGCTTCCTTTCCTCACGATTGGCATTAGTTTATCTCTTTTATCCCCTTACAGGACACTAACTTACTTTGGTCCCACTGAAAAGGAACTTGAGAGATGCATGCATGGACAGAGAGAGAAGCAGGCAGGAGGGTGACCATATAAATCTTAATTAAACTGGGATGATGTAATGACAATAAAAGAAGCAGCAACAGAGATAGCCTGCAGACCTGCTAGGATACAGTTTAAGGAGTGAGTTTTTTCAGTGTGGTCAGAGAAATGTCAAGATATCAGAATTGTTTCAGATAGACAAGGCCTTTAAGGTCATCAAGGCCAACCACTTTCTAACTATGCAAAGTCTGGTGTGGAACTGTAGATCTTAGCATCATCCTGGATAGCCTGACAACTGTTTTGGTGAAGAAGTTTCTTCTAATATCCAGTCTAAACCTCTCCTGGTGCAACTTGAGGCCATTTTGTCTTGTCCTATCACTTGTTACTGGTAAGGAGACTGACACCCACCTCACTACCACTTCTTTCAGGCAGTTGTAGAGAGCGAGGTTTCCCCTTAGCCTTGTTTTCTATAGGCTGAACAAATCCAGTTCCCTCAGCTGCTCCTTATGAAGTGAGTCCCAGATCATGGAGACAACAAGAAATTTGAGTCTGCATTTGCCAGTGTGAAGCTTAGCAGGGAAGGTCCAGAATAAGGTTTGTCTTTGTAAAGGCTATGATAAACTCAGAATCTAAGACTTTCTAGACAAATGCAAAGAATATCAGAGAATATATGAGGATACATATTGCAGATGGGAGACATAAATGGGATAAATAAAAGTCCTGTCTAAATAGACGGGAGGGGAAATGTAGAAAAGATATTTATACCAATTTGACACATAGATATTCATGGAAAAGACAGAGTCAAAATAAAATAGCTGGTAAATATTGATACAGTTTTTATAGCCTAAATTATAAGACTGCTGGAAAGAATCTTGTTTCTCTGTAACAGTTTGAAACATGGTCATCCTGGGTTGTCACACTCCTCCATTTGACAGAGAAATTCACTTCTTGAGGATAAGCACTGGTCAAGGATGTTGGTCTGGCTTTAAATCCATCTGGCATAACCTGTGTTAGATGCTCTGCCTACACACTGTCCTGCAGCGACCTATCTGAAAGAATGAAGCTGCGAACTGGCTTTGAAAAGGCCTATGGGACAATGATTCTCTGCCATCCCTGAACTGTGCTCCACAGCAAGAACTAAGGCTTTTACTACATTGCCACAATAATCTGCTCCATTTTTACAGAGGGTTTTTTTTTTTGTTTGTTTTTTTAATAGAAACATAGCAAGCATAAAAGCAAATGGAAATTTGTATTTTCTATATACAACATACAAACCAGAAGATGAACAGAAAGTAGTTTTCTGTTTTAACCAAAAAATCTGCATCCTCCTTTGTTATTTGCAAATATCTACATTTGGATTAAACATAATATCCACTCATTTAAGTATGCACAGCTGAGTCAAACATACTGTCCAATAGCATGCTATAAATGCAGCTCATATAAGATATTCATATTTTGCTTCCACATATGCTGGCACAAATATAACACATGTCAAAACACAAATGGAGAGCACAGTAAAGTGATCATTGCTATGATTATTTTTTTTCCCAATAACATTTTACAGGTGAAGCCAAATAAGCACACCAGAAACATATCAGTTTGGTGTGCTGAAAAATCTGTGTTGCACAGATTCAGATTTTAGTAGCCATGAAATCTGATAGCAGATTGCACTCTGACAGAATAAGGAAAACATCACAGAGTGATACTAGTCAGCAGAAGCTGTGCTCTAAGAGCAGCAAGCAGTAAGCGTGTCTGGCTGCTCCACACAGTTAGTACTTTATCATCATCTGCATCTGGAGAATCCAGATGGGCTGGTTCGTAATACTATTTTGCAAAGTCAGAAATCACAGTGCTCCAAGTTGCTTTCCTTGTGCTTAAGTCATGTTATCTCAATTCCTAAAGAGGCACCTCTCAATGTAGTACCCACATCACAGGATATGACAGAAACTGGCTTACAGCTTTCCCTGGAAACTAAATTGTCAGTGATTTTCATCTCATTGGAAGTTTGAGTGCCATTTGGAGAATTGGGCAGGTGCTAGAGACTACAGCACTGTCTGCAGATGGGGATTTGGGATTGAAAGAGCAAGCAATTAAAATTGTTCATAGAGTCGTGATCTACAGAGGAAGAAGTTCTTTTTCCCAAACCATTTATTTATTTCTGGAAATATGTACCTTAAAGGATTTTACAAAGAGCTACTTGAAACCACTTGTTCTATTGCACAGCAGACAGAAATGAAGATACTGAATGAAACAGACTCTTCTCAGCTATTGTCTGAGTGATTCTGAACACTATGTTTTTCTCTAGCACTGTCACTTATGTCCTTCTGATACTTCTTTTTAACACAGCAACAGAGCTTACCCTGGTTAGTCAAAGGTATTGCTGTAATAATGAGATTTCTGGAGCGTTCAACTTACTTAATTTGATCTTAAACAGATGGAAGAGGATTGTCTCAGAAAAGCCACAGTCCCTGAGAAGTCCATTATCCTAGCCACAAGAAAGGCTGGTTATAATAGTTCTGCTTGGATTTTAAAAGTTAGACTTAGGAAGAGACATCAAAGGAAAAAATACTTCTCCAGGATAAATCTCATCAGCAAATACTTCAGATGTATTTCCAAACACACCAATTAACTTCAGATGGAGCACAAATCTAAATTAATGAACATAAAAAAACGGGTCACCTTATGATCAGAGATCTTAAAGACAGCTCAAAACAAATGTGGATTACCACACATGGCTAATACATACCAAACTATGCATACTTGGAGCTTTCCAAGAATAATGGATATTTTGTACTAGAAAGTACTTTAATTTTTGATGCCACCTTTTTAGCATCCCAGTTCCTGAACACAGTTTGTTGTGTTTGAAAGAAACCTTTGAATTCTTGGAGTTTGCTCTACTGAAGTCTTCAGTGTTAGGTCAAGGAATTTGCTATTTTAGTTCCAGATGAACTGGATTAGCACCTAAGGTGAGGTTCTCTCAGGGCTGAAGAAGACAAAAGGATCATATCTATTACAGTTTGAGGGATCGGAAAGGAACAGTTGAAGCTTGCACTGGATGATCTTCAAGGTCTGTTCCAGCTAGATATTCTGTGATTCCATGTGACCATGTGATAGTATAGCAGGCCATTTAGGTGCTGGAAGAATGCTTGACAACTGTGAGCAATTGACCTGTATCAAGTTTTATGGAATTATTCAGTCCTAAACAGAAACGGAGCATGGACTTGCCAGTACGCCACACAATCATGGTCATTCTTCTAAAATCAGAAGGCAGTCTGACTGGAGTCACTGAGGCAACAGCATGAGAAAAGAAGCTATTAAAGTGCAAGGATTTGGTCTGTGTGTTGAAGAAAGGGCTGGATTAAGCCAAAGGATAAGGACTTTGAACCAGAAAAGAGCTGGACTCAGTCAGAAGAGTACAGGATAATTCAGCAGTGTCACTGCTGAACTGTTCATGCAACAGAAATCCTCATGTAGCTCTTAGCAAGGCTGTAAAACAAGCATCAGTGACTAAAGGATAGGTTTGTTTTCTACTCAAGTTTGAAAAAAAAAAAAGAGAGAGGGTGTGCATACATGACTGGAAGCAATCAAGTTAGTGCATCTTAATGACTTACTATTAATCAGATTTGATTGCATTAGCTAACACAGATAAACTCTGTTGCTAATAAAAGTAAAATGTATTACTTTGAATTGCTTTAAGCAGCAGACATTTGGTTGCTTGCTTTTCCCTGGCCCATATGCTTAAGTGTTGAGAATTGATATGCTTGTGTTACTTTTGAAGAATATGAATACCTATTTTTCCTATGTGAATCTCCTACTGATGCAGGCTGAAAGATTTTGCCTAGAAAAACAAGGTAACTTCTCAGTCTCAGCAAGCTTGCTTTCAGTCAGGCACAGGAAGATCATGTCAGCTTCAAGGTTTAGAAAAAAGTGTTCCCTAACCAAACTCAAAGGTCCCTAAATATATGTATGTAAGAAGAAACAAGACTTCCAGAAAAAAAAACAATGCAAACCCATAAGAATTTCATATTGTCCATTTTCAGGGAATTAACTCTACAGCTAACAGTATTAGCACCACTGCAAGTATACAGGGTGTTGAGTCCCTCTTTACAAAGTTCCCGATCACAGGATGTTAGGGGTTGGAAGACCTGGAGATCATCAAGTCCAACCCCCTGCCATAGCAGGACCATCTAATCTAGCACAGGTCTCACAGAAATGCATACAGACAGGTCTTGAAAGTCTCCAGAGAAGGAGACACCACAACCTCTCTGGGGAGCCTGTTCCAGTGCTCTATGACCCTTACAGTAAAGAAGTTCTGCCTCATGTTGAGGTGGAATTTCATGTGCTGTAGTTTACATCCGTTGCTGCTTGTCCTATCACAGGGCACAAATGAGAAGAGGCTGTCCGTTCCTTCTTGAAACCCAGCCTTCATATATTTATATACATTTATAATATCCCTATCAGTTGTCTCTTCTCTATACTAAAAAGCCCCAGGTCCCTCGGCCTTTCCTCATAAGGCAGTGCTCCACCCTGCCATAATAACTCTTGTAGCCCTCCACTAGACTCAAGTAGATCCTTGCCCCTCTTGAATCCTGGAGCCCAGAAGTGAATGCAGTATTCTAGGTGGGGCAGAGTAGAGGGGGAGGAGAATCTCTCTCATTCTGCTGGACACAGTACTTCAGTGTTGCATGCACACACAAAACACTCATCCTTCCTTCCTTCCATTGCAGATTGCATAGCAAGTGGAGAGATGACTAGTGTTGTAATGTAGCTGAAATTCCAGTTAAGAATTTGGTTTAGTACCGTTGTTCTTAATAATATGCCACCTTTGACTTAAGAGATTTAGGAATTCAGACTGCTTTGTTCACCATAGGAGCAGCAACTTGCCATTTTGTTTCAAACACCCAGTATTTCTTGCACATCCTCATTTAAAAATGTGTGAAAGGGAAGTGATGTGTTTAATTGAGAGCTATATTTGGAAAATAATTAGGTTTTAGCATTTGTACATAAACCCAATACTGATTATGTATTGTCTGAACTAAGAAAAAAAAATCAATGTCAATTTAATGAAAAAAAAAAAAAGAAGAAAGAAATCCTGATTTGACAAACATGTAGACACATACAAGAAGACCTTAGGATTTTCTGAATTAAAAAAACAGATAAACGAAGACTTCTTAATGTGAAAATATTCTCTTTATGCTTTCATCAACAACTAAAGTTAGTACAAGCCAATTATTTAAACTGGATACTACTACTGTGTTCATAGTTTTGGATTCCATTTGTAAAATCTCCTAGGTAGTTAGAAAGTATTTTTAAATGTTTTTGTTTATAACAAAAAAAAAAAAAGATGGAAGTGAGTTACTAATTGCTTAGCATAATGTAAACTGTAACCTGTAGATTTAGTCAATTTAAAAGATGATAAGAACAAAAACAAATGAACAAAATAAAAGCAAAACTTAATGCAGCAAAATACTGGACTATTTGTTCTAAAGACATGTAAGTACATTTATTTCCATGGCCAAACAGCTCATGCAATTCAATGCTTTCTTTTTTTTTTTTTTTTTTCCATTAAAAATTGTTTCTAAACTGAAATGCAAATAGAAAATGCACCTTTTAAAACACTTTTAAAATGCAGGCTGGACTCTTGGTGTTACTGTCTCTTTTTAGCCATTAATATCTGCGACATAGTAAACATCACAGGTTCTGAGAGGAGAATATGATAAATCATGAAGAATTTTAAACAGCCATATTCTTGGAAAGACAATTATTTCTAATTTGTTAAATCGAGGCGCAGATATTCTGCTCAGTAACTGCATGTCTTTTCTGCTCTGCTAGAGTTTCGGCCATAATTTTTCAGAGAAAAGGGCTTTTTTTTTTTTCTGTCTGTAACTTCAGATGCATACTCACACATTTTATTAATAAATCCAGGCCTTCTTAGCTCAGAAACAGAAGAACGAGGTGTATCACTAGTAATACGGCTTCCTGTTTTGGATTAGAAAACACATCCTCATTTCATTATTTTATTGGCATATTAAAGGCTCAGCTGAACCTTTATTAACTCTCCAGGTCTGCTATATTTGTTTGCAATTATTTTAAGCTACGTTACCTTTATGAATGTGATCCAGATTGAATACAATGCAATTTATTGAAAAGCTGAGCAGACTGCCAGGAATTGNATATACACACACTCACACATACACACACACACACACACACATATATATATACATATAAAACTTTTCCAAATTACACATTATTTTGACTTCATTTTTGGAAGAAAATATCCTCATTATTTACAAATCTCACTATTATTTTTCCAGATTTTGAAGAGGGGTACTGGTTTAAGTAGAGTCTGCAGAGCAGGATATCCTCTAGAAGGCAGGAAAATATAGTAGTTGTAGGGGACAACCCTAGAGCAAATTGCATCTCTTGACATTTGTTTTACTTTGGAATGCAGCAGAGGGATACTACCACTATAGAAGGTATTGGCAAAATAGCAATATGTTGGCTGGTTTGGGGAATGTGTGTACTGGTGGTGCACTTAGTAGGTTACAAAGTCAATGACCCTGTAATTCCTTGCATTCAGTGTTCCCTTTCTGAGTTCTGGTGCTAAAAAATGGAAGCAATTAAAAAATTTTATGTAACTTTAGTAATTACAGCTCATAATAACAGTTCCTCTGATCTGGGTAACAGTGCTGAGCCTCTGTAAAGAAGCCCCATACCAGATACGTTTTGACTGGGTAAGGTTCAATTTGCCAGGTCTTGGAAAGTCCGGCATGTTGTATTCAACCTGTGTTCAGTGACTTTGTGGACATGACAAATGGGTAGACTTNTGGTAGTGGTTCTACATGCCAGTTAAAGGGATATTTCAGGACATTTGCATCTTTAGGTCTGGACCCAACCCAATCTGTCACTGACAGATAAACTCCCTACCTTGTAATTGCTCTTTAAGGTAATGTTTGTAGCCAGAATATGTATATATA
>VWZI01017466.1:1232-15794 GCA_013396835.1 Psilopogon haemacephalus | reverse complement strand
ACTATAAATGGAGGCAAACTGGGAGCACTGGGAACTATAAATGGAGCCAAGTGGAGGCCAAACTGGGAGCTGTATTGGGACACTGTGAACTGTCAGTGGAGCCAAACTGGGAGCACTGGAGGCCAAATTGGGGTCACTGGGAGTCACAACGGGACATTGGGGACTGTAAATGATGCCAACTGGGAGCACACTGGGAACTATAAGTGGAGACAAGTGTGAGCACTGGGGCCCACACTGGGAGCCATACTGGGACACTGGGAACTGTAAATGAAGCCCACTGGGGGCTATACTGGGACACTGGGATCTATAAATGGAGCCAAACTGGGAGCACTGGGTTCCATTCTGGGACACTGATAACTATAAATGGAGGCAAACTGGGAGCACTGGGGCCATAATGGAAGCACTGGAAGCTGTAATGGGACACTGTGAACTGTGAATGGAGCCATACTGGGAGCACTGGGAACTATAAATGGAGGCAAACTGGGAGCACTGGGGGCCAAACTGGGAGCACTGGGAGCGATACTGGGAAACTGGGAACTATAAATGAAGCCAACTGGGAGCACTGGGAGCCATATTGGTAGCACCGGGAGCCATACTGGGACACTGAGAACTATAAATGAAGGCAAACTTGGAGCACTGGGAGCTGTACTGGGACACTAAACTGTGAATGGAGCCATACTGGGAGCACTGGGAACTATAAATGGAGCCAACTGAGAGCACTGGAGGCCAAACTGGAAGCATTGGCAGCCAAATTGGGAGCACTGGGAACTGTAAATGGAGCCAACTGGGAGCACTGTGGGGCAAACTGGGAGCACTGGGAGCTGTACTGTGACACTGGGAACTATAAATGAAGCCCACTGGGGACCAAACTGGGAATACTGGGAGCACAACTGGGAGCCATATTGGGAGCACTGGGAACAGTAAATGGAGCCAAACAGGGAGCTCTAGGGGCTAAACTGGGAGTACTGGGAGCTGTACTGGGACAGTGGGAACTATAAATGGAGTCAAAAGAGAGCACTGGGGTTCAAACGGGGAGTACTGGGAGCTGTACTGGGACACTGGGAACTATAAATGGGGTCAAACTGGGAACCCTGGGGGTCAAACTGGGAACACTGAGAGCCATATTGGGACACTGGGAACTGTGAATGAAGTCAACTGGGAGCACTGGGGTCCAAACTGGGACACTGAGAGGGAATTGGGAGCCATACTGGGAGCAATACTGGGAAGCAGTGCAGTGGGGGCTGCACTGGGAGCCATACTGGGAGATATAGTGGGACACTGAGAAGTGAGTGGAGACCAAACTGGGAGCTGTATTGGGAGCAGTGTGAGCTGTACTGGGAAACAGAGGTGAGTGGGAGCCATATTGGCTCAGTACTGGGAGACTGAGTGGTAAGTGGGGGCTGCACTGGGAGCCATACTGGGAGATATAGTGGGACACTGAGAAGTGAGTGGAGACCAAACTGGGAGCTGTATTGGGAGCAGTGTGAGCTGTACTGGGAAACAGAGGTGAGTGGGAGCCATATTGGCTCAGTACTGGGAGACTGAGTGGTAAGTGGGGGCTGCACTGGGAGCAATACTGGGAGCAGTGGAGGCCACAGTGGGAGCACTGTGAGCTGTAATTGGGACACTGAGAATTAAGTGGGGGCTGCACTGGAAGCCATAGTGGGACACTGAGAGGTAAGTGGGAGCCATACTGGGAGCTATACTGGACACTGAGAGATAAATGGGGCCCAAACTGGGAGCTGTACTGTGAGCCATAGTGGGACACTGAGGGGTGAGTGGGGGCTGCACTGGGAGCCACACTGGGAGCTGTACTGGGACACTGGGAGGGAAGTGGGGGCTGCACTGGGAGCTGTAGTGGGACACTGAGAGGTAAGTGCCAGGGTCTGGAGGGCAGAGGTGAACATTCTGTGTGTGCAGAGCAGCAGGAGCTGTGCTGAGAGGTTCCTGTGCTGTGCAATGAAGGTGCAAGGCAGAGCAGGCAGCACCACACAGCTGTTTGTAGAGGGAGAAAGTTGGACAAGATGGAGAAAGAGAGGGAAGAAGGGAGAGATGAGGAGAGGGAAGGAGCAGGGGAGGAAGAAGAGCAGGGATTGTGTCACCATCAGCAGGAGCTGGGGGGTGAGAGAGAAGAGTGTGTGGCCCAGGGGTGTTCCGCAGCACTCCTCAGGAGTCCTTCTGCTGGAGTTGTTCTGGGGGAGCTGTTCTGCAGGGGGTTGTTGCTGTTCCTTGAGTTCTCCCTTGGCAGGCATTTCTCAGGTCTTTTCAGAGTTTTTCCAGTCCCAGCCTTATCCATGTCCAGGTGCATTCTCCTGCCTTAGCAGGGCTCCGGTGGCAGCACCGGGGAGGGCCTCAGCCCCCTCCCTGCTCTGTTCATAGGGTGACCCCATAGGGTCACCTGTTCATACCCTGAATCCACATCAGCCTTTTCTCCTCAGGGTAGCTGATCCTGGCCAGACATCCAAGCCAGGCTGAAATCTGGGAGGGCACCAAAGGTGCTGCCTCTGGGGATTGGCATCTCTGAGGAGTTAGCAGGAACCGAGGCTGAGTCAGGGAAAAAAGCCAAGGCAAAGCTTGGCTGAGGATCAGAGTGGCACAGAGCACTGGGAGCTGGAGTGGGACACTGGGAAGTAAGTGGGACCCAAACTGGGAGCAGTACTGGGACACTGAGAGGTAAGTGGGGCCCAAACTGGCAGCTGTACTGGGACACTGAGAGGTAAGTGCAGACCAAACTGTGAGCTCTATTGAGAGCACTGGGAGCTATACTGGACACTGAGAGGTAAGTGGGGCCAAAACAGGGAGCCATACTGGGAGCTGTAGTGGGAGCCATAGTGGGAGACTGAGACATCAGTGGGGCCCAAACTGGGGGGTGTACTGGGAGCACTGGGGGCCATACTGGTAGCACTGGGTGCCATATTGGGACACCAAGAGGTAAGTGGGGCTCGCACTGGGGACCATACTGGGAAGTGTGGGTGCCAGGGTGGGGCCCCTGGTGCTGCCCTGGCTGTGAGCTGCATGGGAAGCTGCCTGCACGCAGGCACTGATTCAGCCAATCCAGAGGCACAGGAAAGAGCACTGCAGATCTGTTTTCCTCCTCTTTGTCCTCAGCCTTCATGTTTGTCCTCTTCATTATCCTCCTCTGCCTCATCATCCTTTGCCTTCTCTTCCTCTCCCTTGAGGCTGCACTGAGAATCACAGAGTAAGAGACTGGTTTGGGTTGGAAGTGACCTCCAAAGGACATCCAATCCAACCCTCTGCAGTCAGCAGGGACATCCTGCACTAGATCAGGCTGCCCAGATCCCTGCTGAGCCTCATCTTGAATGCCTTCAGGGATGAGAACTCAACTCCCTGAATTGATTGTGAGCAATTAATGAGGCAGGAATTATAAAATCTGTAGTTATTTCGCAAAAGTCTCTGTCCACAAACTCTGCCCAAAGATTCTAATTGGGTTGGGAAAAATCTTCCCCAGGATGCTTCTCAGGGCAATTCATTAATTAAGGAGAATCAGAACATTGGCAAAGTTTAGCCACAAAGTGGCTTTGCCTCACTTCTAAACAGGCAGCCTGGAGCCTTAGGGAGAGTCCGTGCTGCTCACAGCAGTGGAGTAGAGTTCAGAGCTACTCCCTGGCTCCTTTGTGGCAGTGTTGGACCTGCTCAGCATCTGCATAGCCATGGAGAGGCTTCCAGATCTTCCCAGGCTCTAGCAGGGCACTGGGAAAGAGGCAGATGAGCTCTGACCTGCTTTTGGTTCCTCTTGACAGGGAGGCTTGCAGAGGTCTCTGCAGGACCCCTTGCAGATGTGCAGAGAGCAGGGTGTGGGTGGCACTGCTCACCACAGCATGAGGCACTCAATGCCTTCTCCTGGGAAACTTCAGGCACTTCAGTTTCCAGGTCATTCAAGCCCAAAACATCAGAGCTAAGCTGGTCTGAAGCAGGAGGCAGAACAGAACAAGTAGGCCAAGCTGAGCAGTGCATAGAGAAGAATGTAGAACAGAGCAGCAGAGACTGAGGCAGACCAGTGAGGCAGGAGCAGCAGAGACTGAGGCAGACCAGTGAGGCAGAGGCAGCAGACAGCAGCACAGACTGAGGCAGAAGCAGTGAGGCAGAGGCAGGAGACAACAGCACAGACTTAGAGCAGAGGAAGAACAGAGCAGCAGAGACTGAGGCAGACCAGTGAGGCAGAGGCAGCAGACAGCAGCACAGACTGAGAGTAGTGAGTTAGAGTCAGCACAGAGCAGCACAGACTGAGGCAGATGCAGTGAGGCAGAAGAAGCACAGAGCAGCAGAGACTGAGAGCAGCGAGGCAGAGGCTGCACAGAGTAGCAGAGAGTGAGGCAGAGCAGTGAGGCAGTGGCAGCACAGAGCAGCACAGAGTGAGGTAGAGCAGTGAGGCAGAGGCAGCAAAGAGCAGCAGACACTGAGGCAGAGCAGTGAGGCAGAGGCAGCACAGAGCAGTTCTACTGCTTGCAACTTGGCTCAGTTTCTATTCCTTGCCCGAGTGCAAAGGCTCCTTTGGCCACAGAGTCACCAATCACAATGGCATTTGCCAAGCTGACCATATTAGGTGACCCCAGGGCTTACACTTACTTGGACAAGACACTCACAAGTACCTAAACACCTGTGGGTACCTGTTAATGATTTTGGGAGGGGACATAATGGCCCAAGCCTTTGTTTTCCTCCCACCCTTGCTTCCCCCATCAGCAGAAGGATGAGGCAAGCCAGGACATCTAGTAGGCCTATTAGCCTGCCATGACAACCCCTTCATGTATTGGAAGGTCACTATTAGGTCTCCCCAGAGCCTTCTCTTCTTCAGGCTGAACACCCTCAGCTCCCTCAGCCTGTCCTTGTAGCAGAGCTGCTCCAACCCCTTTAATCATTTTCATGTCCCTCCTCTGGACTCTCTCCATCAGGTCCATGTCTTTCCTGTGCTGAGGGCTCCAGAGCTGGATGCAGCACTGCAGGTGAGGTCTCAGCAAAGCACAGTGGCAGAATCTCCTCTCTCCATCCACTCTTCTGCCCAGTTCCTCATCTACAACATTTTCTACTCCACCCTTCCAACTCCATTGGAGTTGGGAGACACAGGGCTGGGGGCCAGTGAAGACACAGGGACATGGATGGTCTGGGAATGAGGGAAGGGTCTGGGAATGGTCAGGAAGGATTTAGGTCCTGACCATCAAAAAGGGAAGGGGATCAAGGGCCCAGCTGCAAAATGTGTGTGCAGGGAACGCCAGAGTCTGGCAGCATTTCAGGGGATAAAAGGAGCAAATTCTGCTGCAGCTCTGCATGTGCCAGCTGGGAGATTGCCAACAGAGCATAGGCACTGTGCCCTCACAGCAAACCTCATTTTCTCCTGGGGATTTGGAATGGCAGCTCCAGGAGAATTCTGGAGAGCAAAGTGCCAGAAATGGGCAGGGAGAGAAGGAAAGAAAAACCTTTCAAAGGAATCTCTCTAGGCTGCAGGTGTGTGGATGGTGCTGGAGGTGTCAGGTTTGTCCAGGAGACTCCTCCAGCATCACAGTGAGGTCTGAAGAGGTATTGCAAGAAGCTGACCAAATCCCTTCCACCTTTGGTGCAGCTGCAGAAAGCAGTAGCATCCCTCTCTGTGTCCTCAGGGCTTCTCTGATCCTCTCTTGGGCAGTGGCTAGCACAGAGGTGCCTGCAGGACAGAGCTGAGCACAGAGTGGGTGCTGTGGGGGCAGGGCCAGGGAGGAGAGCTGGGGCCATAGCAACAGCTCCTGGCAAATGCAGCTGCAGGCAGTGGGAGGAGGCTGCAGCCAAGGGCTGGGAGAGGCTGTGTGGAGGCAGCTGTGCTGTGATGCTGCCCTGCAGCTGTGTGCTGGGGGCTGTGTGCTGGGCAAGGAGCTGTGTGTACACTTCTTCAGCCCTCCCATCTTCAGCAGCCCTGCCTGGCTGCTGTGCCCATGCTGCTGTGCTTGGGAGTTGCCCTCAGCAAGGTGCAGTTCTGGTGCATGGTCCTGGGCAGTGCTGAGCCATCCCTTGCTGCTGAGGCCTCTCCTCTGAGCCCTTTTCATCTCTCTGTCAGGGGCTGTGTCCTTCTCTCTCTCCATCAGTCTTTTCCATCCGGGCTGGGGAAGAGCGAAGTTTGCAGATCTGCCCCTTGGAACAGCCAAGCAGGGAAAGAACCCAAACTGGGGGACAGCAGGACCCCAGCTCGTTGCTGATCCATGTGGCACTACCCAATCTCCTACAGACCTTCCTGCCCACCATATTTCATCGTTCCATGATGTCTGAGGGAAATGAGCTGTGGTGGGAGTCTGGGGGGCCCCTCAGGCTGGCAGGGGTCAGTTGTGTGGTAGAAGGTGGAGATTAGGAGTGGGATGTTGAAGGTGCACAGGAGAATATTGGAGGTGGTTTGCTCTTCCCGGGTGAGTGCTGCTACCTCTGTTGTGTGAACCAGGAGAGGTCAAAGGGCAGGATCTGGGCTGGGAACCACCCTGCCAGTGCTGCCAGGCTTGGGAACAGGAGGGATGAGGCTGCTGTGTTAGTACCAAGGTGTCTCAGCACCCCCAGCACAGGGACCTGGTGCCTGAGCACAGGGATTAGGGGTCTGACCCCCATCATGGCAAGAGGTGTGGGATTTGAGGGTCACTCTCCACTCCTTTCCCCAGCTGAACATTGGGTGACGGGAGGTGTCATAAGTGAGGCAGGATATTAGAGTTTGATCTCCTGGGCTCAGGTGCTTTCATCTTGCCTAGAGCACAGCAGTGACCCCTTCCCCTACCAGCATGGCCTCAGAGAAGGATCTGGACAAGACATGGGAGAAGCAGCAGCCAGAGACCAAGACGGAGGAGTCAAAGTGCAGCCCCAAGGGAGATAATGAGGAAAAGATGGAGAATGACAATACTGAGAAGAATGATGACTGTGAGAATGAGTATGAGGAGAAGGAGATTGATGATAGTGAAGACAAGAAGTATGAGGAGAATGATGTCATGGTAGCCCCCTCTGTGCTACCCAAACAGCCAAATAAGTGCCCAGAGTGTGGGCAGAGCTTCCCACCTGGCTCAGATCCAGTGAAGCACTGCTGCCCCCACCCTGGCACCAGGCCCTTCATCTGTGGTGATTGTGGGAAGAGTTTCACTACAAGCTCCACGCTCCTCTGGCACAACCTCATTCACACTGGAGAGAAGCCTTTCACCTGCCGTGACTGCGGTAAGTGTTTCCGCCAGAGCTCACATCTCAGCATCCACCACCGTGTCCACAGTGGTGAAAAACCCTACAGCTGTGCTGACTGTGGCCAGAGTTTCAGCCAGAGGAGCAGTCTAAACCAGCACCGTCGTAGCCACACTGGAGAGAAGCCTTTCACCTGCCCTGACTGTGGGAAGAGCTTCAGACAAAGCAGCACCCTCAGCAGCCACCGCCGTATGCACAGTGGTGAAAAACCCTACAGCTGTGCTGCCTGTGGCCAGGGCTTCAGCCACAGGAGCCATCTCATCCGCCACTCTCGTATCCACACAGGAGAGAAGCCTTTCACCTGCCCTGACTGTGGTAACAGTTTCCGCAACAGGAGCAGCCTCAGCAGGCATCGCCATATCCATACCGGTGAGAAGCCTTTCACCTGTGCTGACTGTGGTCAGAACTTCAGCTACAGGAGCAGTCTCAATATCCACCATCGCATCCACACTGGAGAGAAGCCTTTCACCTGCCCTGACTGTGGCAAGAGCTTCAGACAAACATCTGCACTCACCCAACATCGCTTCTCCCACACTGGAGAGAAGCCCTTCAGCTGTCCTGACTGTGGCAAGAGCTTCACGCTGATTTCTACTCTCCACATCCACCAACGCATCCACACAGGTGAGAAGCTGTTCCCCTGTGCAGTGTGTGGCAAGAGCTTCACCACGAGCTGCAGTTTCATCAGGCACCAACTCACCCACAGTGGTGACAAACCCTACAGCTGCACTGACTGTGGCAAGAGCTTCAGCCGGATTGAGCATTTGACCCGACATCATCTCATCCACGCTGGTGAGTAGCCCACGCTGCAGGAGAGGCACAAATAGATCCACTCAAGGTCTCTTGGGATAATCCTGATCCCTCTGTGAAGGTCTTCTAACTTTTCCCTTGGCACACTGAAGCAAAAATAAGATGACAGAGCCTTGCTCAACCAACTCCTTGGTTCCATCTCCATTTAATTTGAGGGATGCCTAAAAGAACCTTCTCTGCTGAGAGAACAGGTAGAGATAGAGCATATTGAAGCCTTGAACCTCATGACTGAGACTCATTGCAATGACTGAAGGGCACTGGTGGGGCAGCAGCATTCCTGATGAAAGCACAGAGTCCACAGTGAAGGAGCAAGGCCACTGCTGGGGTGGTGACAATGTGTTTATTTCTCATCCTTGTAGGCCTGATACACTGGGGAAGTTGTGCTGGGGATGTTATAATTTCTTTCTCCTTGCCTGAAATGTATATAGAGAATTTTATAATGGAAGTCCCCAAGTTTTTGATTCATCCTTACCTGAGCTCTTTAATACTGCTGATCAATGTCACTGGCATGTAACAGGCTTTGTGGAGCCTGGTGCCATGATGGCATGGGAGGAGGCAGCCCTTGGGTGGGGACATATTCAAATGTGCCCTGAGGGGATGGTTGGAAGGAGGAGTCCAGAGCCCTGGAAAGGACACAGTCTGCCCAAGAAGGAATTGAGGCCAGTTCAGAGACTGTGCTAACCTGAGCACCCTTCCAGAGCCCTGGGGAAACTCCAGAAGCTTCCATCAGGTCTCATCTCACCACCAGCAACCCTCCAAGTGTTCTGGACACTGCCTGGGACTATAATGTAGCCCTGGGGATGAAGAGGTACCAGTTTGTGAGTGAGTATTGTAAAGTGCCTCTCTGTAATTAAAGCTTTTGCTTTGGGTTCGTTCTGTTCTGTCACTCATTGATTGTGCCTTCTGCCTTAGCAGAAAGGAGCCTCTTGAGTTGTCGTCTCCCTAGAGGGCAAGAGGCATATTGCACCTCAATAATCTATTTCCAAAAGCTGCACTTAATGTTTGTGTTTTGCTAGTTTGGCTTAGAATCATAGAATCCTAGAATGGTTTAGGTTGGAAGAGACCTCAAAGATCATCCAGTTCCAACCCCTTGCTATAGGCAGGGACACCTTCCACTAGATCAGGTCACTCAAGACCTCATCCAGCCTGGCCTTGAACACATCCAAGGAGGGAGCAGCCACAACCTCCCTGGGCAACCTGTTCCACTGCCTCGCCACCCTCACTGTGAAGAATTTCTTCCTAACACCCATTCAAATCTCCCCTCCACCAATTTGAACCCATTCCCCCTCGTCCTGTCATTACAAGACCTTGTGAATAGTCCCTCCCCAGCCTTCCTGTAGGCCCCCTTCAGATACTGGCTTAACTGTTCCCATTATCTGTTCCCTGTGTAAATACTCACACCCTGTGTATCAACCTTATTTGTTGGTGATATTTAATAATAAATAAATTTCATAGCTAATTAATTTTTGTCTGTTTATAAACAATAATATTCATAATCCAATAATGCTAATTGATCCATATTGCATCACCTCACAGTACAGACAGGACAAGTCTTATTCTAAACTTTATCCCTTGCTCCTCTCCAACTACAGAATGGCCTCTGCTCCATTACCATTGTCATCCCCTGGGATCCAGTAGAGTCTGGTTTCTGCCCAATACAAACTTGATGCTTTTAACCCCTCCCAGCACAGATGTGGCCTTTTCCCTGTAGAAAAGGGATTGAATTCCTATCTCCCAGTATACTCTGGGGCCCATCCCAGTACAAAGTGCATCCCCTGGAAACTCTGATTTGACTCCAGTACAGACTGGGCCTGATTACAGTGCAAACAGGACACTCTGATGCCATCCCAATTCACACTGTGCTCTCCTTCCTGTGAAAAAGAACCACTTTAAGCCCTCCCAGTACGGACTGTGCAAGTCCCAGTGCAAATTGCATGCCCTGGTCTGCTCCCAATACAGACTGGGTCTGGTCAGAGTACAAACTGGATACCCTGAGCCCATTCCAGTATCAAGGAGCTCTTGTTCCAGAGATACTGGGTCCCATTAACATCTCAAAGTATGGATCTGGGATTGTCCCAATATAAACTGGTTCCACTGGTCCACTCCCAGTACAGATTGGGTCTCCCTTCAGTGCAAAGTGGATCCCTGTCCCTTTCCAGGAGTGACTGTGTCCGTTACAGTACACACTGCACATCTGACCCCATCCCAGTATGATCTGGGCCCTGTCCCAGCCCTAACAGTGTCCCTTTAAGCCCTCCAAGGACAGACTAAGCCTTGTCCCACTGTAAACTGGATCCCTTTATCTCTTCTCAGCACAGACTTGGCAACATCTCAGTCAAAGCTGTGCCCCATTATCTCCTCCCAGTAAAGACAGGGCAAGTCATGGTGCAAACTGAATCTGCTCTTCCTTTCCTTGTACAGACTGGACTTCATTTCAGTACACACTGGTCCCATGCCAGTACAGTTAAGCCTCATCCCAGTACAAAACTTAACTCCCTCATATGAGTACATACTGGATCCCTGTAAACCCTCCCAGTTGTATTTTGGGAGTTTCCTGCCCATGTCCTCCCACGGGTTCACCAGACTAACTCATCCAGCTGGAAGTTAAGGACTGAAGCTGTATTTACAGCCTGGTGCAGATACCCGAGCACATACCCACAATGCTCACAGCTATTTACACCTATATAAAACTATATACAAGTTCAAAGTAATACAAAAGCACAAAACCCTTCCCACAAAGCAGAACCAGCAGCCCAGGAGGGCTTTCAAACTCACTCCCCTCCTGTTTCCAACCCTCTCCCTTACTTCAGAATCTCTTACGTGCAAGGGGTGGGATGTGGAAAGCCAAATAAGGAGTTAGAAGGAAATGGTTGGATTGGGTTAGGCAGATTCAGGCAAAGAAAGTTCATGCAGCAGCAGCAGGCGGCAGAGACACACTAACACTCTTTGTTTATAGTTCCTCTGTCTCTCAGCAGAACCTGAGTGACAGAGACATCACTTTTGTTTTCTTTCCATGGCCAATGGTCTGATTTCTCTTATTGAAATATTCCAGTTAGCTCCAAACCAGCACAATCCTCCCCTCTGCATCACTCAGTGCTTTGCTGAGAATTATCTGTCTGATCTAAGACAACATTTACAATAATGAATAGCACAAGTTCAGGTTGTTTTCATCTTACACTGTGTTCTGATTGACTCAGATGTAGGTGGTTCAAAAGCTCAGAAAACAGGAAGCAGTTTGTCAGCTCACAGATGGCACCCAGGGCCTCCCAAGTGACAGTGGGTTCATCCTCATGTACTGTAGATTCTCTCACTGGAATCTACATTGTATCTATACCAGAAATTCCTCACAGCTTCTATTGTACACTTTGAATTTAAACTCTCTCATCTAAGGTTGGATTTCTCTGTGGCACTCACTGGGATTCACCAATCTGCTGCATTACCCAGTCTGTGTGAGCAGGACCTTCAGCAGTGAACCACCCCTCGGACAGGTTTCCCTTTGCCCCAAGGAGAAAATACCCAAAGAATTTATCCTAACAGATTCTTTTCACATACAACAGGAACTTTATCACCATCCACTATTTTTACCTAAAATCTGATTGTGCAGGTCCTGCTGTGTTTATTGCACCACACTGTATGGTGTCACACAGTGCACTCTATGATGACACACAACCCACTCTGTGATGTCACACAATGCATTCTATGGTGCCACACAGCCAAGTCTATGATGTCACACAACCCACTCTATCATGTCATGCAACCCATGCCATGATGACACAGAACCCACTCTAGGATATCAAACAAACCACTCCATGATGGCACAGAAAGCACTTTATGATGCCACAGGATGCACTCTATGGTTTCATACAACACACTCTATGGTGTCACGCAAATCACTCTACGATGCTGCACAACATACTCCATGATGTCACTCAACACAGTTTATCATATCACACAACCCACCTCCATGATGTCACACAATCCACTCTATGATGTCAAGCAACCCACTATATGGTGCCACACATACCATTTCATGATGTCACACAACCCATGATAAGATGTCACACAGCACACTCTATGATGTCATACAACACTCTCTACAATGTCACAGAATGCGCTCTATGGTGTGTCACACAACCCACTCTATGTCATTGCACAACTCACTCCATGATGTTATGCATCACACTCCATGATGTCACACAACCTTCTCCATGATGTCACATAACATGCTCTATAATATCATGCAACCCAAACTATGGTTTCACACAGCTGACTCTGTGGTGTCACACAACACACTCTATATTGTCACACAACCCAGTCTCTAGTGTCCCACAACCCAATCTCTCTTTTCATAAAACCATGCAGGTTAATATGTAGTTACTTTATTTCCGCAAAGCCCTGCCCACAAACTATGTACAAAGCAGTTAAATTTGGGCTCTAATTCCAGCAGGAAAATCTTCACAAGGATGCTTATAGGCAGTTCAGTAACTTGGGAAAATCAGGAAACTGGAAAAGGTTTAGACATCAAACAGCTCTGCCCCACTTACAAACCAAAGGCAGCCCAGAGCCCTACGGAATGTCTGTGCTACTCATGGTGGTGGAGTAGGAGTTTCCAGATGGTCTCTCGGCTCCTGTGGGGCAGTGTCTTTCCCAGCAGTGTTTCAGCAGCGCTGCCTGAAACTGCAAATTATCATCTAGCAGTGGCCCAACAAGGTACAGAGTCCAATGGGAGTAAACCCACCAAAGCCAAAAATGACTGTGGATGCTCCCTCCATGAAGCCAAGATCATGGAGCAGCACAGGGCAAAGCCAGTGGTGCTCAGCAGTGTTCCCAGGAGCAGTGGCAGTTTACAGCAGAGGCAGGTCCCTGCAGCAGGCAGCCAGGATATGGCAGTCCGAAAGCAGGGACCCTGCGCTTTCTCCTCATTGTTCTTCCAGATGCTCCTCAAGATCCCCCTCAAAGTCCAGCTAGACAATGTGTCCAGTTGCCATATTTATGCTGGGGTGTTTTGTTCCTTCTCTCTTCAAACCCATGGGGGCACTTAATTCTTTCCACATTCCTAATCCCTGGAACTTGAGGTGGGGGGGGTGGAAAACAGTTTTGTGCCCCATTCCAACCTCTGGTGGGGCAGGGACTTGGTTGTGCCCTACCACAGGGGATTGTGCGATGTCATTGATCAGGATATGTGGCACCATATCCTGTGTGATATCACAGAGTGCATTGTTTGCCATCATAGAGTGCATTGTGACATAGTAGAGTGTGTTGAAGGACATCATAGAGTGCACTGTGTGACATCTTAGCTTGGGTTCTGTAACATCATAGAGTATGCTGTGTGACATCTGTCCCAGGTTGGGAATTATGGGGTTAAAACTCCTCTAGGGACTATGAGGAGAATGTTATTCAATCCCATAATTCTGCTATTTCCTTATAAGCTCACATCAATGGCAGTTCACTCTCCTTTTCCTCCCCCTCCAGCCGTGTTTGGGTATGTAGTCGGGTAGGCCTGTTTTGGGGCCTAAAGGAATGGCAAAAGCAAGGTGGGGGGAGGACGTGGAGCATGGGGATTTGTAGGTTGAGTTATGGGTGGGAATAAATTCATGGGGTTGCTATAACTTACATATCTGCTTTGTAACTCTTTCATGTATCTCTCTATCTAAAATACAATTCTGTTATTTTTCTCCAATTGTTTAAGAGTTTTCATTCTGTTGGTGATAAAACCATGACAGATTTTTGGTGGAGAATGTGGGCAGGAAGTTACTGGTTTGAGTTGGAGAAAAAAAATACAGAATTAAAGCTTAGAAAAAAATGGTGCCTTTTGTTGGGATTTTGATGGAGAGCTGGAAGCAAATTCAGGCAGATGTTAAAGAGCTGGGACTATGTTTTGCTATGTTTATGTATGTGTTTATCCTGATTGCAATAGTCTGGATCGTGAGAAAGTGCTGTGCACTTCTGAACTCGCTCCCTGGGCTGAAGTGGCAGGAGAGTGAGAGGGAAGCCTGCAGAGAGAAAGTGCAGACTTTACCTCCTGCTGATGGCCAGTGGCCTGTGGTGACCATGAAAGCTTGGAAAGAAGTGACTTGGAGAGATGAGCCTCTCCTGTTGAGAATTTTTGTGGATGAATGGTTAAAACAGAGAGGACATGGGCATTGTATAAGGATAGTAACTTTGAAGAAGAAGTGTGGAAAGCATAACTGAAGAATGGCTAAGAGAAAAAGACACCATAAAGCTAATTGAGGTTTGAAAGGAGCACTGGCTCTTAGCAGGGTCACAGCAGGTTCACAATAGCCTTGAGCACAGATGTTGTTTAAGAAAGAGGATCTTCAAACAGCTTGGTATGCTAAAAGATAAAGAGGTGCTAGACAGCTTGGTATGCAAAAAGATAAAGAAGTGCTAATTGCACCTAACCGCAAAAATGTGTTTTTCTCGCATTGACGCGAATTGCCTATTAACCAATCATGAGCTTAGCTTTTGCAATATGTATTAGCTAATTAAGAGTACTATAAAATAGAGTGCTTTGCCTTAATAAAATTGAGACTTGCTGGAATCGCCTTGTTGTGCTTGTCTCCC
>VWZI01017465.1:0-10834 GCA_013396835.1 Psilopogon haemacephalus | reverse complement strand
AATACATCTTTAATATACTACATATAAATATATATTTATATAACTGTTATAAAATACATTGATATATTGTTTATATATTCTAATATTATTATTGATGGCCTACGTCTAGCACTGAGCTGTTGTCAGAATGGGGGAAAGCAAACAAAAGCTGACAAAAATCTCACCCAGCTATCTGAGCTATGATCTTGCCCTGAAATTGGATTGCAGCAGAGCTTGCTGCTTCCAGTGACCCCCTTCAGAAAGAGACAGACAGCAACTGCACTAAGTGGAGACCTGTGCTGGCCTCTGCTTTCTCTGGGTAATAGATACCCTGGAGAAAGGAAATAACTCAGGGCATAATCAAGTTGAGATCTGTAATTTCTAGGGCGTTTCATGCTGTCCTTTCAGCTGGTGTAAGGTCAGGAGATAAATCCCAACAAGGGAAATGCCATAAGAGACATCAACCTCGTCTCCTGCTAAAAGGGATCTTGACATAATCCCAAACCAAAGATTTCTAAGATCATGTCCTTGCTGATGATGTTCCTCAGTTTAAGAATCCAAGTGTCCCACAGGAGTCTGACACAGAAGACAGTCCACATGGTTATGAGCAAACTGCTGACATCTTCAGCTCTTCCTGTTTTCTTCCCAATCCCATTGGCACTGGTCTGGTGGCAAAGTCAGGGTCTGCAATCTTGGACCAAATTCTGAAAGGTAAGGAACCTCCATATGGAGCATTCTTCTCTGGATGCCTCAAACCCCCCTGGATGTGTTCCTGTGCAATCTGGCCTCAGTAGATCTGCTATAGCAGGGGGGTTGGACTAGATAATCTCCAGACCTCCATCTAGATTGGACTTCCAACCCCTACCATCCTCTGATTCCAAACAGCAGTGTGGATACATGGTTAATATTAAAGGAGACCCTTAAAGCTTTTTTTTAAAAAAACATATATGATCCTTAATTCCAAGTCCTCATCTTTTTAAACATCTAAGGTGTTCCTTAATTTCAAGTTCTCATCTATTTAAACTTCTATGGTGTTCCTTAATTTCAAGTTCTCATCTTTTTAAACATCTATGGTGTTCCTTAGTTTCAAGTTCTCATCTGTTTAAACATCTATGATGTTGCTTAATTTCAAGTTCTCTTTTTAAATACCTGTGGTGTTCACTAATTTAAAGTCCTCATCTTTTTAAACATCTGAGGTGTTCCTTAATTTCAAGTTCTCATCTATTTAAACATCTATGGTGTTCCTTAATTTCAAGTTCTCATCTTTTTAAACATCCATGGTGTTCATTAATCCTTAATTTCAAGTTCTCATCTTTTTAAACATCCATGGTGTTCACTAATTTCAAGATCTAATTTATTTTCATTTATTTATTTATTTAGGTTCAAAGTTAGAGACAAATTTTATTTTGTTCTAAGGTCATAGAATTATAGAATTGGTCAAGGTTGGAAGGGACCACAAGGATCATCTAGTTCCAGCCCCCCTGCCATGCCCAGGGACACCTCACACTAGATCAGGCTGTTCACAGCCTCATCCAGCTTGGTCTTAAACACCTCCAGGGATGTGGCTTCTACTACCGCCCTGGGCAACCCATTCCAGGCTCTCACCACACTCATGCTGAAGAACTTCTTCCTACCATCCAGTCTGAATCTCCCCATTTCCAGCTTTGTTCCATTCCCCCCAGTCCTGTCACTACCTGACAGCCTGAAAAGTCCCTCCCCAGCATTCTTGTAGCCTCTTTCAGATACTGAAAGGCCACAATAAGGTCACTTCAGAGCCTTCTCCTCTCCAGATTGAACAGACCTAACTCCCTCAGTCTCTTCAAATTTAAAGTCTTCAGATTTGGCTTTTAGTCTTCAGGTGAGATAAGGTAAACACCAGGATGAGACAGTTCCAGTTCTCTGGTACTCACTGGCTGTGTGACACTGCTGAAGTCACCTAGGTGATATCACCTATTTTCACTTGAACTTCAGGAGAAGCTTCTTTCCTTTGAGTGTGGTGGAGCACTGAAACAGGCTGGCCAGAAAAGTTGAAGTCTCCTTCTCTGGAGGCTTTCAAACCCACCTGGACATGATGCTGGACAACCTGCTCTAGGTGAACCTGTCCTAGCAGGAGGGTTGGATGTCAGAGTCCCTTCCAAACCTATACCATTCCACAAGCCTGTGATTTATGGCTCTGTACCTTGTCTGCTCAGGATGGGTTTTACTCTGGCACCACAAAGAATCATTTTCAGTCCTGAACCCCTGCACACAGTGGTTGCCCTGTAGGCCACTTACAGAATATTTATAACCTTACACCACACACTGGGACGATTCCTTTATGAGTACAACAGGTCTTGGCTTTGGACTAAGCTGCTTTTTCCTAGCTTAGGCAGAGGGCACAAGCTTTTTAGAGAGCTTGGGAAAGTTCGGTGAGGGCTCTGATAAAAATCAGGCCCTTTGAAGTCCATCAATTGCTCTTTAGAATACCAGGAACAAGGAGCATCCTTTCCTTTTCATTAGCACTGCCTGGTGGATGAAGCACTAAGAGATAAACTGTTTGTTGGAGCTGAAAAGTACACACAAGAAGCCTGAGTCGGTATTGTTAAGGGGGGAGGGAGGATGCCCGAATGAATAACAATGAAAACTGCACAGTGGAAATGGTTTTATTTAATTAATTGTGTATTTTATTTCCCTCTCCTTTAATTCTAGGGTGCCACAACGCAGGCTCGCCTGCTATGGGGAAGCCTTTTCATATATAATTATACTGTTTGAAACCCCTCAAAAAAAAAAAAATCCACAAAAAAACCCCAAAACAACAAAAACCCAAAAGACACCAAAAAAAAAACCCCAAAAACCCCCCCAAAAAACCCCAAAAACCCCCAAAAAAACCCCCAAAAACCCCAAAAACCAAACAAAACCCCCCCAAAAAAACCCCAAAAACCCCAAAAACCGAACAAAAACCCCAAACAAAACCCAACAAAAATCAAAATTGCAAGTTCTGAAGGGCAGACCAAATGAATGGTGAATTCCACTGAGTGTTTTATCAGCTCCCTGCCATTCTCTGAACACTGCCAGATAAACCCCCCCCCCCCCCGCCCTTAACGGNNNGTCTCTGAAAGGCTGTGCAGAAGCTTGTAAAATGTGTCTTAATTATAGAAAGTACATCAGAGTCTCCTCAAACTTCCTTTGCTCCCAACAGCAGCAGCCTCTCTACAACATCCCTTCAGGTAGCTGTAGACAGCAATGAGGTCTCCCCTCAGCCTCCTTTGTTTCACACTAAGCATCCCCAGCTCCCTCAGTTGCTCCTCATAAGATATATTCTCCAGGCCCTTCCCCAGCTTCCTTGCTCTCCTCTGGACCTGCTCCAGCATCAAAACAGGGTTTTCCTAAGTCTTCATTATCTTTCTTCTTACTAATTCTGCTGTCAGCATCACCTAACAGGTAAAGCAGAGAGTGAAGCCTTCAGCTGGCCAGCTTCAAGGGGGCTAATTTGATTTTCATCTTTAGCCTGTGGCCAGGCACCAGGAGGGTGAGTCACCATTTGGCAAGAGAGCTGACAGCTTCAGCTGGGCACCTCAGGCTTTCTGCCTTCATAGAGGCACTTACCTGGGTCAGGACCTGGGGTGGAAGCCTCAGATCTCAGCAGGGGGAACAGCTCTGCCTCTGTGCTTCACTTGTAGCTGGTTTCCTGGCAGAAGTTAATTTGATTGCAAGTTACCATCTGCACTTTCAAAATCAGGTATTGGGCTTGGGTGGCTCTGCTAATGTCTTGTAAACTCCATTTACACCTTGCAGGTCTTAGTGGGAGCTCAGTGGTCACTGTGAGCAATGCAGCATTTGCCTGGCTCACAGATTTTGGTGCTTTGCCAGAGATGCTCCAGAAAACATGTCCAGAAACTGCTTTTCTGTTCCTGTTGCCCAGTGGCTCCTCCCTGGAGACTGAAAATGAGGATTCAGAGATTCGTAGATTGGTTTGGGTGGGAAGGGACCTTAAAGCTCATCCAGTTCCAAACCCCCACATAGGCAGAGACACCTCCTGCTAGAACAGGTTGCTCAAGGCCTCATCCAACCTGCCCTTGAATACCTCCAGGGAGGTTATGGAGCACAGAATCACCAAATGTGATCTTGGATCACATTTGGTGATTTTGTGTTCCTGGGCAACCTGTGCCAGTGTCTCAGCACCCTCACTGTAAAGAATTTCTCTCTCATCTCCAGCCTAAATCTGTCCTCCTCAAGCTTCAGTCCATTCCATCTCCTCCTATCACTACAAGCCCTTGTAAAAAGTCTCTTTCTGCCTTTCTTCAGATGCTGCTCCAAGGTCTCCCCAGAGCCTTCTGTTCAGGCTGGGCAGCCCAGTGGTGTTTTCCCTGGCCTTACCTGACTGCAAAGACTCTTTTGCTTTCGGATCATCTACAGGTGAAGAAGGTAGGTGAACTCTTAGCTAAATTTTGTTGTGGCTGAGCGTAAATTGTAGAGATACTTCAGGTATCTCAAGTGTACTTTGGACACTTCTCCAGGCTGAAAAGCCCAAACTCCCTCAGCCTGTCCTCATAGCAGAGCTGCTGCAGCCCTCTCAGCATCTTTGTGGCCTCCTCTGGACTCTCTCCAACAGTTCCATGTCCTTCATGTGCTGGGGGCTCCAAAGCTGCAGACAGTACTGCAGATGGGGTCTGAGGAGAGCAGAGCAAAGGGGCAGAATCCCCTCCCTTGCCCTGCTGCCCACAGCTGCTCTTAATGCAGTCCCTTGACTTTTGGTTTGGGAAGGTGTTGGTTTTTATTCATTTCCCTGACCAATTATTTGTTTCCTTCCACTTGGACACACCAGAAAAAAAAATTATATATAAAAGGGAAAAAAACCCACTAAAAAGGAAAAAAGGAAGCATTGTAAGGATCTCTGGAAGGGTCAATAGCAGCACTGCTCTCACTGAACTCCATCTTTGCCTCTGCCTCCCCCAGCTGGAATGCCCAACAGCTGTCTCCATTATCCCTGTCCCTCAGGATTGGAATAGTTTTACATAATTTGGGCTGGAGTGGGGACCCCAAACTCTGGGCTGCTCCACTAGCAGGTGGCCAACTTCAGCTTTTAGCACAGGGACACAATTGCTGCTCCTACTGGGATTTTCTTTTTGCTGCCTCTGGATTTATCATAAGATCCAGAAGGACCATCCCAGATTAAGCTTCTAATTGCTGCTCCCACTGGGAATTTCTTTTTACTTTCTCTTGATTTATCATCAGATCCAGAAGGACTATCCCAGATTAAGCTTCTAATTGTTGCTCCCATTGAGATTTTCTTTCTACTTTCTCTTGATTTATAATCAGACCCAGAAGGAAGATCCCAGATTAAAGTGTGTGGTGGGGTGGGGAGGTGTTCTGATGGTCAGAGGGGTGAAGGCACAGAGGGAATCTGAGCCTGCCCTGCTCTGGCAGTGTCAACCCAGAGGGCTGGACCAAGTGCCCTGTTTGTGACCCCTGTGCTGAGGAGGAGAAGGATTTCAACTGCTGGGTCAGCAGCTGACATGAGCAAAGGAAAAGCTGCTGCTCTAATGCTGGGGTTTGGGTTTTAATTATCTTTTTCTTTTTTTTTTTTTTTTCTCTATAGAAATGCCTGTCTAGCTCCTGCTGTTTCCTCAGCTCTGAGCCTCATCTGTATAAATATTTCTAAATCATAGAATGGTTTAGGTTGAAAGGGACCTCAAAGCTCAGGCAGTTCCAAGCCCCCTGTGCCATAGGCAGGGACACCTCCCACCAGAACAGGTCACTCAAGGCCTCATCCAATCTGGATCATAGAGGGCTGGGGGTCAGGAGGGGGTGGGACAGGCTCTGCTCACTTGCTCCCTGGGATAGAGTCATAGAATAGAATCCTAGAATCAATCAGGGTTGGAAGGGACCACAAGGATCAGCCATCCCAACCCCCCTGCCATGCCCAGGGACACCCTACCCTAGATCAGGCTGCCCACAGCCTCTGCCAGCCTGGCCAAAAACACCTCCAGGGATCTGGCCCCAAACACCTCCCTGGGCAACCCATTCCAGGCTCTCACCACTCTCATGCTCAAGAACTTCCTCTTCACCTCTACTCTCAATCTCCCCACCTCCAGCTTTGCTCCATTCCCCCCAGTCCTTTCAGTCCCTAATAGCCTAAAAAGTCCCTCCCCAGCATTTTTGTAGATCTTTATGCCACCTTCATTTGCTTTGCCAATTTCAGGCTCCACCACCTTTAGCACAGACCAGGCATGGTGGGAGAGGTTTTATGTATGAGGCAAGATGTATTAGCTGCCTTCTTATGGTGTGTCCTCTTTCTTTTGCACAGAGAATCCCTGCCTCAGACATCTTGGGAGCTCTCCCTTGCCCTGCTGCCCACAGCTGCTCTTGCTGCAGCCCTGCACACAGTTGCTGTCTGGGCTGCACTCACACTGCAGCCTTATCTTGAGCTTTGCATCACCCCAGACCCCCAGGTCCTGTTCCTCAGGTCTGCTCTCAGCCATTCCCCGCCCAGCCTGGAGCTGTGCCCTTGATCCCCACTCTCTGCATGCGTCCAACTAATTCCTTACCCAGCAGTGTTCCACCCATCCAGGCTGTGTTTTTCGCTTTGGTGCCCAGGATGTCCTGTGGGACAGAGCCAAAGCCTTATTCAGGTCCAGATAGATGACATCAGTTGTCCTTCCCTTGTCCACTGTTGCTGTGACTTCATCATAGAAAGCCTCCAAATTTGTCAGGCAGGATTTGCCCTTGGTGCAGCCATTGCTGGGTACCACCAATCACCTTTGCTTGGTTTTCCATTTGCCTTAGCAGAGCCTTCAGGAGGATCTGCTCCATCACCTTGCCAGGCACAGAGGTGAGTCTGACTGCTCTGGAGCTCCCAGGCTCATGCTTTCTTCTTCTCTTGAAGAGGTTCTGTTTGCCCTGTTCCATTCAGCAGGAGCTTCAACAATCTGCCATGAATCCAGAAAGATCATCTGGGCCAACCACACCACCACAGCAGGAACATTTGATTTAGTTTTTTTTCCTACAGTCCAGTTTTCATTTTTATAACTTTTTTTTTTAAATTCCCACTTCTCCCCCATCTCTGACCTTTTTTCTCCATGGATTTTCTACCCACTTTTCCTCTCCATCCCCTCTCCTTGCCCACCCAACTTTCTTCTCCATCTCCTCTCCGTTCTGGGTCATCTTTCCCACCCATCTTCCCTCTCCTTCTTTCCCCTCCGTCTCCCTTCCTTTCCCCACCGTCTCCCTTTCCCTTCCTTTCCCCTCCATCTCCCTTCCTTTCCTGTCCCCCTTTCCCCTCCATCTCCCTTCCTTACCCGTCCCCCTTTCCCCTCCTTTCCCCTCCATCTCCCTTCCTTTCCCATCCCCCTTTCCCCTCCATCTCCCTTCCTTTCCCTTTCCCCTCCTTTCCCCTCCATCTCCCTTCCTTTCCCTTTCCCCTCCTTTCCCCTCCATNCCATCCAGGCTGTGTTTTTCGCTTTGGTGCCCAGGATGTCCTGTGGGACAGAGCCAAAGCCTTATTCAGGTCCAGATAGATGACATCAGTTGTCCTTCCCTTGTCCACTGTTGCTGTGACTTCATCATAGAAAGCCTCCAAATTTGTCAGGCAGGATTTGCCCTTGGTGCAGCCATTGCTGGGTACCACCAATCACCTTTGCTTGGTTTTCCATTTGCCTTAGCAGAGCCTTCAGGAGGATCTGCTCCATCACCTTGCCAGGCACAGAGGTGAGTCTGACTGCTCTGGAGCTCCCAGGCTCATGCTTTCTTCTTCTCTTGAAGAGGTTCTGTTTGCCCTGTTCCATTCAGCAGGAGCTTCAACAATCTGCCATGAATCCAGAAAGATCATCTGGGCCAACCACACCACCACAGCAGGAACATTTGATTTAGTTTTTTTTCCTACAGTCCAGTTTTCATTTTTATAACTTTTTTTTTTAAATTCCCACTTCTCCCCCATCTCTGACCTTTTTTCTCCATGGATTTTCTACCCACTTTTCCTCTCCATCCCCTCTCCTTGCCCACCCAACTTTCTTCTCCATCTCCTCTCCGTTCTGGGTCATCTTTCCCACCCATCTTCCCTCTCCTTCTTTCCCCTCCGTCTCCCTTCCTTTCCCCACCGTCTCCCTTTCCCTTCCTTTCCCCTCCATCTCCCTTCCTTTCCCGGCCCCCTTTCCCCTCCATCTCCCTTTCCCTTCCTTTCCCCTCCATCTCCCTTCCTTTTCTGTTCCATCTCCTTCCTTTTTTTTCATCCTCTTCTCCATTCTTTTCCTCTCCACCTCCCTCCTTGCACCGGCAGCACCTTCCCTTTTCCAACATCTCTGCCTCTTTCCCATCCCACTTTCCCCTTTACTCTCCCAACCTCCCCGCCCCAAACCCACAGCCCCTGGGCATTAGTGGAGTCTCTTTCCACCCCAGGTGTGGCCACTTTGTCTCCCTGCCCACAGCCCTTTATAACTGGCCCCAGGAAAGGCAGAAGCCAACTGGGCAGAGGACTCCTGCTACTGTCACCACTGCTGAGTCCTTGAGTGAATGGGAGTGGGACAAAGCCTGGAGGTGCCCCAGTTAGGCAGGAGAGAGACTCGATGGTCACTTTAACCTTACCCATGGGCGCTGGCTGGGACTTCTGGCATGAGCCTGACTGCTTTGCAGTTCCCAGGGGCTTTTTTCTTACCTTCCTTGAAAATGGGCAACAGGTTCCTCCTTTTCCATTCAGCAGGAGTTTCAGCACTCTACCATGAATCTATGAAGATCACCTAAGTCCAACCACACTGCCTCAGCAGAAACACTTCATTTTGTTTACAGTCCACTTTTCTTTCTTTTTTTTTCCCCTTCTAATCCTACTTTCCCATTTCTGTCCTTTCCTCTCTATGTATTTTCCTCATCCTCTTCCTTTCCACCCTTCCCCTGCTCCATCCTCCTCCTTTTTACCCTGCCCCATCCACCTCCTTTCCATCTTTCTCCTGCCCCACTTTCCCCCTTTCCATCCTATTCTCCATATCCCTGCTTACAGCAGCAGCAGCCGTAGTAGGAGCAGCAGCAGTCATAGAAGGAGAAGGAGCAGGAGCAGCAGCATCACCTTCCCTTTTGCACCATTTCTGCTTTTTTCCCACCCCGTGCCCCATTTCCCCCTTTTATCCCTCCCTCCCAAACCCACAGCACCTGAGCATTATTGGAGTCTCCTCCCACCCCAGGTGTGGCCACTTTCCCCACAGCCCTTTATAACCAGCCCCCAAAAAGGCAGAAGCCACTTGGGCAGAGGGTTTCTTCTCCTGTCATCACTGGTGAGGCTTTGGGGTGCATGAATGGGAGTGGGACAAGGACACTGGGAGTCCCTTAGTTAGGTAGGATAGGGGATTGATTGTCACTCTAACATCACTCATGGGTGTTGGCTGCTCCTCCTTGCTCCTCCTTGCTCCTCNCTCCGCCTGGCACCGCCTTGCTCCTCCTTGCTCCTCCTTGCTCCTCCTTGCTCCTCCTTGCTCCTCCTTGCTCCTCCTTGCTCCTCCTTGCTCCTCCTTGCTCCTCCTTGCTCCTCCTTGCTCCTCCTTGCTCCTCCTTGCTCCTCCTGTTCTTGGGGTCTTCTCTTTTACCCTCCTTGAAGCTGTGCATGATGTTTGCCTTTTTCTAGCCAGCAGGATTTTCCCCTTACTGCCATGACCATTTCTGTAAAATGGATTTACTAATCTGAGCTTCTAAGGAGGCCTTCACGCAGGGACCTTCAGGTGCCACATCCACAGAGCTAATTCGTTCAGAAGCTGCCTGGGGGCTTTATGTAAGCCTGAGAGGAGAGAAATTTTGGGGTCCTTATTATAATAGGGATGTGGAGATGCTGGAGGGGTGCAGAGCAGGGCCAGGAGAATGCTCAGAGGGCTGCAGCACCTCTGCTGTGAGGATAGATTAAAAGAGTTGGGGCTCTGCAGGCTGGAGGAGGCTCCCAGGAGACCTTCTTGTGGTCTTCCAGGATCTGAAGTGGACCTACAGAAAAGCTGGGGAGGGACTTTAGAGACTGTCAGGGAGTGAGAGGACTGGGGGGAATGGAGCAAAGCTGGAGGTGGGGAGATTGAGGCTGGAGGTGAGGAGGAGGTTGTCGAGCATGAGAGTGGTGAGAGGCTGGAATGGGTTGCCCAGGGAGGTGGTTGGGGCCAGATCCCTGGAGGTGTTTTTGGCCAGGCTGGCAGAGGCTGTGGGCAGCCTGATGTAGGGTAGGGTGTCCCTGGGCATGGCAGGGAGGTTGGAACTAGATGATCCTTGTAGTCCCTTCCAACCCTCACTAATTCTAGGATCCCAAGGCAAGACAGCAAAACCAAGTGCCAAGAGGAGAGTTCAGGAAGGTATTTGGCTCCTAGCAGTGAATTTCTACCTGTGACCTATTTGCCAGGCACAAGCAGAGCATCACTTCATAATATTCCTTTCTTAAAGGTTTGACATGTTCCAGGGGTGAAGTTTTGCAGCTCAGGCTGTTGCTGTCTCTTTCAAAGGGCTCCTGCTGAATATTTTTGCACTGTCAAAAGCTCCTTTGTCAAAATAAAGATTAAACTCCTCTAGTAAAACCAAGAGGAACTCCAAAGAACATCTATCAGCAGGTGGGGGTGGGGGTTGGGGTTTGGCTCTTCTTCTGGCAGTAGAGAGGGTTGTGAGGAGGACTCGTGGCAGGGTAGAGGAACTTTCGTCCACACTCAGGTTGCAGAGACGCTGGAGGAGCTGCCGGAGTATGCAATAAATCATATAAAAAACAAATGGTGTCAATTGTGTCCTGCTTCTTGCTGCTCCCTCCCACTGCTGCTGCCCAAACATCTCTGTCCTTCCCCATATCTCCGACCGCCCTCCTCTGGCCCCCTTTCTGTCCTTCTCTCCTCCCTTCTGCTCCCCCTTCCCTCTGGCTCTTCCCTCCCTTCTG
>VWZI01017463.1:56065-69392 GCA_013396835.1 Psilopogon haemacephalus | reverse complement strand
TGGTGATCACTTCTACTAGACCAGGTCGATCAAGATAACCCATGCGTGCTTGTTGGTTTATCAAAGCCATTCATTTGGACCAGGTTGCATCTGTGGCATGATGAACCTTTGCCTTTGAACATGCAGTTTAGAACAGGCAATCTAGGAGCTAAAAGCAATTGTGACTCAGTTCCAATCACTTCAGAAACTGCTTTTACTCCCTCATAGGCTGCTAATATTTCTTTCTCTGTTGCGGTATATTTTCCCTCTGAACCTTTGTAACCATGTCCTCAGAAACCAAGAGGACGTCCACGTGTTTCATTTGGAGCTTTCTGCCAAAGACTCCAAGTTGGACCATTGTCACTCGCAGCCGTGTACAGAATGTTTTTAATGTCCAGACCAGATCGTACAGGTCCCAAGCCTACAGCATGGATTACTTCTCGCTTTATCTGATCAAAGGCTGCCTGTTGTTCAGGACCCCACTTGAAGTGGTTTCTTTTATGAGTAACATTATACAGAGGTTTGACAATTTGACTGAATCCAGGAATGTGTAGTCTCCAGAATCCCACTGCACCCAAGAAGGATTGAGTGTCCTTTGTGTTTGTGGGAATTGCCATGGAGGACATTTCATCTATCACATGTCACAATGGTCAGGAACCGTAGTCTGGGGCATAATCACCTGGCTACGTGCTGTGGAATAATTAATGTGGCTAATATTTCCTGATTTATTAAATATTTCCTGATTTATTAAAAGCATAAAAAACAACATTGGATGCTAATTCAGTTAAATTTAGCCCTACGTAACCGAAAAAATAATCTCCATCCAAATCATCTTTTTAAACTTCCACCAGGCCATATTCCACATATAGGTACCAATTGTTGCCACAAGCCATCTATTCAAAAACCAGAAAACCAGAGAAGGAAAAAGTGAACACAGTACCCAGATTAGCTTAATTTTTAACTTCCAGGATTTAATAACAGTCANGCAGTGACCTGTCCCCCCACCTTTTGAAACCCCGGCTAAAACTCAGAAAAACACACTGGAAGTTAATAAATGAAGCTTTATATTTACAGCAATACAAATATACAAGCAAATATTTACAAGATATAACAAATATTTACAGATATATACAGTAAAAAGGTAATACACACACACCACACCCCTCCCAGAGACCAAAATCCCCAAGAGAGGGTAACCAAACCCCCCTACCACCTTTCCCCCCTTTCCCAGCTTTATCTCACCACCTCTTGATGCTGAAGATAAGCTGAAGATCAGAGAGATTAATGGTAGGAGAAAAGGTTAGTAGGTTTAGTGATTTTATTCTGAATCCAGCCAGCAAGCTTGAGAGACAAAGGAAAAAAAGCTGCTGGAGCTAGTTCAGACCCAAAGGAGACTGGCTATCTGGATGTTTGGAGAACACTTCTTAAGTTTTTTTTTTTTTCTTTCTCAGTGAGACTTGGTGAAGTGACACACTGTGTTTAACTCTCTCTCAGCCAATAGTCTAATTTCTCACTCACATTCTCCAATTAGCTTAAACCAACACATCAGGGTAGCGAGCAGAAAGGGAGGATAATGTGGTCTAAGAGAAGCCAGGACCAGGTGCTCTCTGACAGCTCTCTCTCCAGTGGACCTAAGGACTTTCTGAATGAGCAGACTTGTGGGGGAGTGGAACGAACTGTGCAAGAGCAGAACTAGAGTGGAACTGCACAGAACAGTGCAAGAGCAGGAACGGTGCACCTTCTTCCTCACTTTATTTATAATCCTCCCTAGACAATGTGTCTGTTGATATATATATACTGGGCATGAAGAACCCAGCCAATCACCAGCTGATTCCAGTGCAGGCTTTCCCACACATAAGTATATGCATGAAAAGGACACATTTTACTCTTCCCCCTTCAAGCCCACAAGGTGGAGGAAGCAGTTTTGCACCTTCTTCTTGCCCCATTCATAGAATCATAGAATCAGTGAGGGTTGGAAGGGACCACAAGGATCATCTAGTTCCAACCCCCTGCCATGGGCAGGGACACCTGTATTGGCTTTAAGCTAGCCCACCTGAGCTCAAAAGCCCAACAAATACTCAATTCAATTTGGAAGTAAAAAGGCATAAACTTTAACAATAAATAGAAGGTAAGCAGAGGTATATAGGATGGGGAAAAGGGAACCGAAATACTGGATATGGAAAATGAAGGGGGAGTACAGAGGATAAAGGAGAAAAAGGGAGCAAAATACACTATGACAGAATACAACTTATGAAATGGTAGTTGAGTCCAAGTGCTGGGATTGATGATTTGATGGTGGATGAAGCAGGATACGGGATTTTAATGGTGAAAATGCAGTTAATTAGAGTACCAAAAAGAAAATGGTTGTATCACTCTATGTGTTTGCTGGGGAGTACATGGTGATCCAGTAGCAGGGCAGCAAGGATTTGGTGAGGCAGAAAGGACCAGAGAGAGGAAGAAGACAAGATGTGCCCCCTTTTCTAGCAGTCTTTGGCAGGAAGTGGGAGGGAGGCTAAACATGACACATGGGGGCAGGTCAGACCATCCCCAGGGAGGAGTCAAGATAAGGCTCTAGGTAGGATTAACCCTTTACAGACACCCTACCCTAGATCAGGTTGGCCAGAGCCTCTTCCAGCCTGGCCTTAAATACCTCCAGGGATGTGGCCCTAACCACCCCACTGGGCAACCCATTCCAGGGCCTCACCACTCTCATGCTGAAGAACTTCCTCCTCACATCCAGTCTGAATCTCCCCACCTCCAGCTTTGCTCCATTCTCCCTAGTCCTCTCACTCCCTGATAGCCTAAAAAGTCCCTCCCCAGCTTTTCTGTAGGCCCCCTTCGGATACTGGAAGGCCACAAGAAGGTCACCTTGGAGAGTCCTCTTCTCCAAACTGAACAGAGCCAACTCTTTCAGTCTGTCCTCATAGGAGAGGTGCTCCAGCCCTCTGATCATCCTCATGGCCCTTCTCTGGACATTCTCCAGCATGTTGTGGCAGGGCACACCAAAGTCTCTGCCCCACTGGAGGCTTGAATGGGGTGTAGAACAGTTTTCCTCGCCTCCCACATCTGTCACCTGAGGTTTGGAATGTGGAGTAAAGTAGGTGTAAAGTACCTTCTCCCACCTCCCCCTGGGCTTGAAAAGGGAAGGAACAAATCCTCCCAGTATATATATGGTAACTCTGTCAGGAGAAGCACCATGTGAACAAATGACCAATCAATTTGATTTATGCAATTGCTCCATTTATTAGCGATTTTACAGGTCTTATATAGCCAGCAAATGGGGGGCGTTTGTGAATGCTACAATATAATTGGTAGAGGGGATCATACGTGGAAGGTGCTAACTGGTGGTATAATAATAACAAATGACCACATCTCTATCGAGAAAGTTCAGGCAGAACTCCAGAAGCAGGAACTTGTCTTATCTCCGTCTCTATTTTCCTTCCCTCTGTTTCCGACTTCACTTTCTCCCCTCAGGCGTTCCGTTAGTGCCTCTGTCTTCAATGACATTCAGTGGTGCTTATCTTCAAAGGCATTCTTTCTCAGGCTGGGTTGTTCACGGTAATTAGGCTGTGCCCTTTCTCGCTTAAGAAATCTCTCTACAGTAACGCGACAGATTGGAATTGGACATGGACTGGGACCTGGAGTCGGACTTTGAGTTGGACCTTGCACGGACCTTGCAGGGAACTTGAGCCAAATCTTGAGGAGCCTCTGCATGACTGGTGATGAGAAAGCTCACGGTTGCAGCTTTTGCACCATCACATCCTGGCCTCTTGCTGCAGGACCTGCCTCTATGGTAAACTGCCGTCATTTGTGGGAACACCACGAAGCAACCCAGCTTTCCCCTGTGTTGCTTTGCAATTGTGGGTTTGTGAAAGCCATATCTACAATCATTTTGGACTTTGGTGGGCACTGGACTCTGTATGACGTTGATCCATCTGCCGGATTGCAACTCACAACTCCTGATGTTGCCACAAAAGAGACTGTCTTCTGTTTGTAAGTAGGGCAAAGCTGTTTTATGCCCAAACCTTCCCGCATTTTCTGATTTTTCCTAAATTACATGAAAAGTGTCCTTGTGAAGACTTTTCCAAACGAATTAGGACCAAGATTTAAACTAGTTTGTACATAGATTGTGGGCGGGGCTTTTGGAAATTATAAAAACTACATAATTTATAATTCCTGCCTCTTTAATTGCCCACAATCAATTCACATGTCTGTATCCCTCTTGTCATAGGAGCTCCAAAACTGGTTGCAGTACTCCAGGTGAGGTCTCACCAGGGCAGAGTAGAGGTGTAGAATCACCTCCTTTGACCTGCTGGCCACACTTCTCCTGATGCAGCCCAGGATGTGGTTGGCTTTCTGGGCTGCAAGTGCACACTGCTTGCTCATGTTCAGCTTCTCTTCCACCAGCACACCAAAGTCCCTCTCCTCAGGGCTGTTCTCCAGCCCAAACTATATTTGTGCTTGGGATTGCCTCGACCCAAATGCAGGACCTTGAACTTGGCCTTGTAGAACCTCATGAGGTTGGCTTCTGCCCACATCGCCAGCCTGTCCAGGTCCCTCTGGATGGCATCCCTGCCCTCCAGCGTGTCTGCTGCACCCACTAATGCCTTTAATCACAATATTTTTGGCATCTATGACAGAAGTAGTCAGGCATTAAATCCGAAGCTCTCTTACTAGAGTGCCTGGAGGTAACTAATCAATGTGGCAAAGATCTTCTGGGTACAGAAGATGTATATCACACCTTAGTTATTAGTTTGTCAAAGCTACAAGATTTATGAGTATACTTATTTAATCTGTCAAAAGGATATAGTGGAGCCTAAAATGTCATCATCAAACCTGATGTAGCAGAAAATGTCTAACTATTTATTAAATTCAGACATTCATTTTAATCTGAACATCTCCTTCAGTGCATCAATAGGTCAAGTAGCTTATGAGTGCAGCCCAATAACATTGGAATCTTGAGTCAGCAAATTAAAACACCTAAAATTATTTTCTCCTAGAATGACTTTGAAAGCAAAAGGAAAATTACTCTAAGTATCGCACTACAAATTTAGGTTTTGTTCAGATTCACTATGTCTCCTCTTTCTTGGTTCAAATCCTATGTGATGCAGAAGGTGCAGGCAGCTATTTCAGGTCTTACATTCATTATTTCTGAGACAAAATTAAACAAGTTACTTTTGTTTACTCTAAAGTAATTAATCAATTTGAAAAAGTCTCCAGTATTAAATGATCTGTGGTCTCTGTAGGTTAAGTAAAAACAACAAAAAAAAGCAAAACAAGACAAAAAAACCCCCCCAACAACAACAAAACCAAACAAAAATAACCAGTGAGAAAGTAAATATGAAGCTTAAATGAAAAAAAAAAAAGATAAAATAGACTTCTAACTCCCCACAAAACCTACCTAAATATTATACATTTGGAGTATTTTATTTTGAAAGGAGAGAAATCTTTCAATGTTTTGTGAGGATTTGGAGTTTTGTTTGTTTGTTGCTTTTTTTCTGAAGAGAATAATAAATTGCTTACTGAATTCACTTTGGAGAATGCTGTACAATTCATCATCCCATGACCATAATGCTATGTTCCTTGTTTATGCTATTATTATTTTCAGCTATTTGGTTAGGTAAAATGTTATAATGTGTGCATTTGAATTTTACTTTGGTTTTCATTATGTGTAATTGATAACAGACTCCAGAAAAATTTATGCCATATGGTCCCTCATAATCAACTGAGAAATAACCCATTTCCTTTATTTCCTCACCAACAGTAAACTCCTTTATACATCAAATTTTCCATAGCTGGGAAAAAAAAAAAAAAAAAAAAAAAAAAAGTTTTCCTAATTCAAAGTTGTGTGTTTTTTTGGTGACACTCATTTTACACACAGGAATTGAGTGGGAGGATCAGCCTGTGACTTTGACTTGCTACTACTCAGGAATAGGCTGCCAAAATAAAACCGGAATGTTTGGGCTACGTCAAAGGGGAGAGGCGTAGAAGAGGGAGGTCAAAGAGAGATGCTGTATGCAGAAAGTAAGAAAGAAAGAGACATTTGTGTCAGCAGGTATTTTTGATGCAGCTTCAAGTAAAGCAGTGGCAAAAGAGTGTCGTGTCTGCCAGAGGCGTTTTGACATAGCCTGTTGTTGTGGGGTGCTCCGAATCCGTTCTTCCCCCTCCCTCTGTCTCTAAGAGGTTTGAATGCTTGGTGTTTGGATCCAATCATCATGGCTTTACCAAGGGCAGATCCTGCCTGACAAACCTGGTGGCCTTCTATGAACAGGTCACAACATGAATAGATGAGAGGTGAGAAACTGATGTCACTTACCTGGACCGTATCAAAGCCTTTGACCCTGTCCCACAGCACATCCTGGTCTCCAAGCTGGTGAAACATGAGTTTGATGGGTGGACCACAAAATGGATAAAGAACTGGTTTGATGGCCGCACGCAAAGAGTGGCTGTCAATGGGTCCATGTCCAAATGAAATCCAGTGACAAGCGAAGTCCCTCAGGGAGCAGTCCTGGGACCAGTCTTGTTCAACATATTTGTGGGTGACATGGACAAAGGCATTGAGTGCACCCTGAGCAAGTTTGCTGATGACACCAAGCTATGTGGTGCANAAAGGCATTAGTGGGTGCAGCAGACACGCTGGAGGGCAGGGATGCCATCCAGAGGGACCTGGACAGGCTGGCGATGTGGGCAGAAGCCAACCTCATGAGGTTCTACAAGGCCAAGTGCAAGGTCCTGCATTTGGGTCGAGGCAATCCCAAGCACAAATACAGTTTGGGCTGGAGAACAGCCCTGAGGAGAGGGACTTTGGTGTGCTGGTGGAAGAGAAGCTGAACATGAGCGAGCAGTGTGCACTTGCAGCCCAGAAAGCCAACCGAATCCTGGGCTGGGGAGGGACTTTTTAGGCTATCAGGGAGTGAGAGGACTAGGGGAAATAGAGCAAACCTGAGGGTGGGGAGATTCAGACTGGATGTGAGGAGGAAGTTCTTCACCATGAGAGTGGTGAGGCCCTGGAATGGGCTGTCAAGGGTGGTTGTTGCGGACGCTTCCCTGGAGGTGTTTAAGGCAAAGCTAGATGAGGCTCTGTCCAGCCTGCCCATGGTGTCCCTGCCCGTGGCAGGGGTGTTGGAGCTAGATGATCCTTGTGGTCCCTTCCAACCCTGACTAATTCTATGATTATATGATTCTAACATTTACAATTTCCATTTTCTGCACTGTAGCACATTGAGAAAGTAAACACAGCCTTATAGTGAATGTTAGCTGGCCTAGTCAAAACTAGTCTACAAAAGCTGAAATCTGTGTCCTCCGAGACTTCCAAATATACAAGCTTATGAAACCATAGTATTCTAAGTTATGAATTAGCAATTTTGTAGACATGACTAGAAAAAACATAATAATAACCTATTTAAAACAGATGAAAAGAATAAACCAATCTTTTGATACATAGGTATGACAAGACACTTGGATCCTTGTTTTTCTCTCTGTGCAGTAGAAATTCTACATATTTTATTATCTGTTTTATTTCAGCATTTTTTCATTACTTCATTACAGAGGTTTGAAAATGAGTTCTTAACCATATCTTTCCAATTGACTATAGCATTTCTTTAGAGAACTGATGAAACATCTCTGTCACATTACTGTCTGTAACTGCATCCAGAAGTACAGCATTTTATTTTTAAAGATATAGAAAAAGCTAAGAGAATTGTGCAAATCTTGAATCTACGGAGCAAGTTATTCTTTGAACTTTTTTTCCTTTCTCACCTATGTGTAACAGCAACGAATCATGCTATCTGTTATGGCTTATCACTACTGCAGATCAGCCCTGCAAATCATGACGCCATGTAACAGGGTAACTTCAATTTGTCTTGCTCATGGAATAAATCTAACTTTTTGGAATGTAATGCTTTGACAAGCCAAATATTCTAGGAGAAGTCTTTGATTTTTTTCCCTGTAATTCCAGGAGATTATGATGTCTGAAGTTACCATCATAAAGAAACTTGCTTACAACATATAAGTCTGGCTAAACCTATTCTTGGAGCCTTGAAGTTGTCCAGAAATTCAGATCAAATTATGAAAATGGAAAATGAAAGGCAAACCTGCCAGACTGTATCAAGAATGTACTGCTAGAAAGTTAATTCCTATTCTAGTGAATTTAGTGAAAATGCTATAATATATATCTTTTCCCATTTTTATTAAATATAGGCATTCTTAATTTTATGCTCTGTGTTGAGCTTTTATTTATGTGGTAATTTGTTTTAGGTGCTTTTCTTGAGTGGTCTTGGTAGATGAGTTGTTTTATTAATTAGAAACACCCTAAAAAGACTGGCCTTGAAAATAAATTTAAAATAGAAATTTAAAAAGACAGCCTGTGATTTTACAGGTGGCTTAGATCTAATAGAGAAAATTATAACCTATTGGAGGCAATTTTAATGAAGTGGTCAATTAATGTTCTTAAACATTTTTTTTTCTTTCTCAGTAAAGCTGTGAGTGAAGTAGCACCATCAGTGTTTTCCTCTTTCAGCCTATAGTCTAATTTCTACCTCAAAACCTCCAATTAGTTCAAACCAGCACAAATATACTGGGCCACCCCTCCACCCCTTACCAAGCTCTCACATTTTGGCAGATGCTACCAGATAAGCCTTGCTCTAGCTTTTCCTAAGAGGATTTTCCTCCAAGGCAAGAGGAAAGACGTTGTCTCCTGGAGTTACTTAGGTATAGAATGTATTCATGTTCATACAAACAGATGTCTTTTTTAACATACCTCCATATAGCCACAGATGTCCACCTACACAGTTTACACACTCACATAGATGTTTATCATTGGAAGAGGCCTTCAAGACCATCCAGTCCAACTTTTGAGACAGCACTGAAGGGTCAACACTAAACCATGTCCCTAAGCACCAGGTGCACATGCTGCTTAAACACTTCCAGGGATGGTGACTCCTCTACCACTCTGGGCAGACCATTCCAATATTTGATAACCCTTTGAGTGAAGAAATATTTCCTAATATCCAGCCTGAACCTCCCTAGCACACCTTGTATTCACTTCCTCTGTCACTTGCCCCCAAGATGAAGAGGCTGGCCCTTTCCTCTCAGGGAATTGAAGAGAACAGTGAGATCTCTCAGTATCCTTCTCCAGACTGAACAGCCCCAGCTCCCTCAGGTGCTCCTCACAGGCCATATTCTCCAAGCTTTTCATGAGCCTCATTGCACTTCTCTGGAAATGCTTCAGAACCTCAATGTCCCTTTTGTAGTTGGGCCCCAGAACTGAACACAGTACTCAAAGTGTGGCCTCACCGTTGATGTGTACAGGAGGATAACAACCACTCTGCCCCTGCTGGCACAGTGTTTCTAATACAAGTCAGGATACTATTGGCTTTCTTGGCCACCTGGGCACAGTGCTGACTGATGTTCAGTCGACTATCAACCAATACCCCCAGGTTCCACTTCAAACTGCAGCTTTCCAATCATGCATCCCCAAGTCTGCACTTCACCATGATTTTAGTGACCTAAGTGCAGGACCTGGCACTTGGCCTTGTTGAACATCATACAATTAGCCTTGGTCCATTGGTCTAACATGCCCAGATCCCATTGTAAAGCTTCCCTAACCTCTAGCAGGTCAATAGAGCCACCCAGCTTGGTGTCATCTGCAAATGTACTGAGGGTACCTCAATTCCCTCAGCCATATCATTGATAAAGATGGTACTGAATCCTGGAGAATATCACTCATGATTGGGCACTAGTTAGATTTAACTCCATTCACTGCCACTCTTCGGGCCCAGCCATCCAGCCATATTTTAATCCAATGCAGAGTGCACTTCTCCAAGCCTTGTGCCAGGAGTTCCTGAAGTACCATGCTGTGGGAGACAGTGTCAAAGGCTTTACTACAGCACAAATAGACAATGTCCAAATACACATGTCCCACTGTCTCCATATCCATGTTCTGTGCACACACAGCTATGTATGGATATGTTTTGTAGTGCACACATCCACAGGCCCTGCCCTGCCGCTTCCCCTGTCAGCAGCACTGCTCAAAGCTAGGCCACATTTTGTTGTGGCTGTGTGACAACAGTTGGCACCTGGTGACGGCTGTGGGCCTCTCTTGCATCCGGCCACCATCCGGGCCAGACCAGGCCAGACCAGGCCTGGTGCAGGTGAGAACGACACATTTTGGGGGCCCTGGGAACACTGCAGAGTAGGGAGGGAGTGTTCTGACAGGTGATGGTGGGCTTGAGGTGTTAGACGCAGTGCCGACTGTCAGCAGCACAGCAAATGCGTGGTGGGGGGAGGTGGAGGGCACCCTCAGCCCCTGAAGGAGAAATGTTAATAGTACAAACTAGAGTTTTTCTGAAGGGCCATTGTAAAGAGGTGCCCTCTAGTGGTAACTAGTGGTAGAACAAGAGCGAATGGCTTCAAGCTTCTCCAGGGGAGGTTTAGGCTGGATTTTAGGGGAAAAAAATTCACTAAAGGGCTTTACAGACACTTGAGTAGGCTTCCCAGGGAGGTGGTGTAGTCACCATCTTTGGAAGTATTTAAAAGCTGTGTAGATGTAGTGCTTGGGGATATGGCTTAGTGGTGTACTTAGTAGAAAACCATTAATGGTTGGACTGAATGATCTTAAGGGTCTTTTCCAACCTAAATGTTTCTGTGATTTCATGGTTCTAATCCTACACAGGGTAAGTTTTGGCTCCAGAAGGCACAGAGTCACAGAATTGTAGAATTTTTTTGGTTTCAAAGGACCTTTAAGATCATTCAGTCCAATCATAATCTAACTGTACCAAGTCTGATGCTAAACAATGTCCTTCAGCACCAAATATCTGATGTTTCAAAACACCCTCAGAGATGGGGATTCAACCACTACCCTGGCAAACATGTTCCAGTTTTTGAGAACTCTTTCAGGAAAGAGGTTTCTACTACTCCCCAACCTAGTTGTCCCCTCGTACAATTTCAGGCCATTTCCTCTCATTTTATCATCTGACACTAGGAAGAAGACACCAACCTGCCCTCACTGCAACTTTCTTTCAGGAAATTGTAGAGACAAGGATGTCTTCCCTAAGTCTCCTCCAGACTACACAGCCCCAGACCCCTCAGCTGCTCCTCACCAGACCTGTTCTCCAGACCCTTCACCAGCTTTGTTTGCTCCAGCCCCTAAATGTCCTTCTTGAGTGAGGAGCCCAGAACTGAACCCAGGATTCAAATTGTGGCCTCACAGAGGGACAATTTCTTCCCTGGTTCTGCTGATCACACAGCATGGACATGCTGCTAGAATGCTTTTCAGGTGCCCAGTCCTGAAGGAAGATGTAGGTCTGTGGAAGCAGCTCTGAAATGCCTCACTTCACACTTATATGGCCTGATATCAGATTTATTGCTGGATATTAAGTCCAATCTGAAGATGGAAAGAGAAACTGCCCTGCAGGCTCTTCTGAAGTGGATCATCCTGATGGTATCTGAACCTGTCACAAGCATTAATTTTAGGAAACCCTTATGCAGCTACTGTGATCTTTTACAGATATGGAGTTGGGAGGCATGTGATTTCTGAAATCTCCCAATTTTACTTCTTGGGTTGAAAGGAAATCTCCTGAGGCTGATGTTTCAGTGTAATTGAGCATCACAGAAGCTTCATTTGATCAAAGCACAGATTTTTTTTCCTTTTTTAATGCAAATATCCTATTTGTACAAAACTAGAGCTCATTTTTCTGACTTTTTATTTGAAATCTTCCTCGCTGAGTTCAGTAAAGGACAAGCATCAGGTAAAATTCCTTTTCTTTTTTTAAAAACTAACACAATAAAGGACAAGTATCAGGTAAAAGTATCAGGTGAAGATGTTGCAGATGGGTTTGTCCATCCTGTGGGTCACACAGGATGCCCCCTCATCCTGGATGCCCCCTCGCTGGAGATATTCAAGACCAGGTTGGATGAGGCCTTGAGAAACCTGGTTTACTGGCAGGTGTCTCTGTCCACGGTAGAGGAGTTGGAACTGGATGATCTTTAAGGTCCTTTCCAACCCAAAACATTCTATGATCCTGGTACCAGGATTGGCAGAAGGCACAGGGGCATGCCAGTTGGGTTTTGGCAGGGTTGTGCCAGTCTCAGAGGGTGATGTGTCCAGACATAGCATCAGAACCTCTCTTCTTCTGTACAGGGTCAGGACAAGCATTTCCTGGTCAGCTACAAGCAGGGATGGAGTTGAAGCCTCCAGCTTCATTGCCCAACCCCTCAATGTCCTTCTTGAAGTGAGGGGCCCAAAACTGAATCCAGAATTTGAGGCGCAGCATCACCAGTGCATAGCACAGGGGCACAATCCTGTTGCTGGTCCTCCTGGCTGATGGTCCTCCTAATGCTGATCTAGGCCAGAATGCTGATGGCCTTCTTGGCCGCCTTAGCATACTGCTGGATCATCTTCAACTATTTTCAACCAGCATGCCTGGGACTCTGTAATTTGTGGTGAAAGAGATGCTTGGTGGTTGCTTCCCGGTGTGTTGCAGTCTGTGAAAACTGAGAAAACTGCTTCTAGAAGTGTATTTATTGTCACTAGCTCTGATAGGAGTAAAACAGAAGCAAGCTGAGGTGTTTCCAGCACAAATTAAAGTTTTTTCTCCAGCCCTTAAGCTCCCATGGAGATAGCTCCTGCCTCGGAGCTCTCCCAAAGATAATAGCTTGCATTTGGCCAATACACAATAGCTGCAGTCTCGTAACACTTTTGTTTCAAGTTACCCGAGATTTAAAGACTTTATCATGACCTGACCATTTGTCCTGACTATTCAGACAGATCGGAATGAGAGTTACAACTTGTATCTAGGTTGGGAGAATTAGAGCAATGCTATTCTGAAACAGCTGATGAGAATGAGCAGGTACCAAGATGGAGCTGCTCACACTGCTATGCATTTCTGTATCATCCAACAATCTCAAGCACTGGCCTTGACAGCCTCTGAAGAAGTGACTCGAATGGGAAAGCCTATATTCCCTTATGCCTGTGTCAGGCAAGGAGAAAAAAGTTTATCATCTGCAGACCAACTGCAATGGCCGAGGGATGTACATACACATGTGTCTAGAGCACGCACAGCACAGAAGGTCCCAGGAGAACAGTCCCAGGTCCAAGCAGAGGAAATGTTCTTGCAACGAGACCTATTTCAATTCAGCGGGAGAAACATCTGCCTGCCACACCAGCCCATCTCAGATTGCATCACAGAGATTCTTTACTACTAAGGACTGAAAAGTTCTGAATTGGGTGGCCATGGTTAAAGGGTCACTGTCTCTGTTCAGTCTGCAAAAAGGCTTGTTTTTTCTTTGAAGTTTTTTTTTTCCACTGTTTCTCTGGTGATTGTCTGCCACCCACCCCACCACCCCCTCC
>VWZI01017463.1:0-55725 GCA_013396835.1 Psilopogon haemacephalus | reverse complement strand
CTTTACCAAAGATTATGGGTTTCTTTGCAAGATGCAAATTCTGATAATGTTTAGAATTAGTTTTCAATGGTAATAGATCTTAGACTTTAGAAGTTAATGGATAAGACTGTTTTGATATGCATAAGATTGTTTTGATATAGTAATGCAAAAGGAGAATGCACAATAGAATAATAGAAGGAATAAATACTGGGTAATTATAAGTCTTAAATAATTACAATAAGGTATGTTAAGTAGCTCATAATTGTAATAGAATATAAGTGGTTAATGATTAGAATGGAATATTATAGTGGTAATAATTTTGTAGGAATTTTGCTAGAATAAGTTGTTTGTAAGTCTATAGGCTAATAATTTTCCTTTTAGATTGACAGATCTAAGGTTTCTTTACCTCTTCTTTTTTATGCCAAAGCAAAAATACCAGAGTGCTCTGTGGAATGTGACATCTTTTCTTTTTGCTTTTTCAGTTTTGGTTTTTCTTTTTTTCAGAGTCAACTCAGTCATTTAACTTTAACACAGTTTTTTGGCTTAAAGATTTTTTAGCATTGGTATAGCTAAGGTTAAGAGTTTAGAATAAGAGATATTATAGTTTGGGATTTTTTTCTTTCATATCAGTAATGGAATAGGGATTATGTAAAGCTTAAAATATAATAAAAAGAAAAAAATTAAAAGGGGGAAAAAAGGAAGGAAACAAGGTTTTTGGTACAACATATTGACAAAGTTAAATGGCAAAGATTGAAAGGTTGTTAGATTCAGTTTTCACACACTGGGATTTCACTTGCAGCACGTTAGATTGGCTGCTAGCTTGCTATAGCAGATGCATGGAGAGAGGTGATGCTTTTAGGAGATGCCTTACTACAGGTTATTGCAGCTATTGCAAGGCACCATCACACCTATGCAGTTGAGTCACATTGCAATCACAAAAGTACAGGAAGAGATTGGAACACGCAGCAAGCCTACCTACACAGCATGTAATAGATGATCACTTTACAAGAGAAGTATTCCCTGTAATTCTGCAGCATACCAAATGCACCTGTTTATGCCAGCTTGACACCTTTGACTTTTTGAAATAAAAAGGAAGAATTATTTAGATACATCACACAGAGAATTTCAGCCTGGAAAATGTGAATAGATCCATTGCTGTAGGGAATGTGTGTATTTGTTTTGCCTACAGGTCTTCGGTGACATTCCATCCCATCTTCAGGGCCTAATCAAAGAATTACAAATCTTGTTCATGCTTCTAGTAATGTTGTTTTTTTGTTGTCTTGCTCACAGATGTCTTAAAAGGGCATTGCATAAAATCATGGATCAAGCATGGGTTGCTCAAAAAAGAAAAAGGGTGAAATGTGGAGGAATTTCTAAGAGAGAGAGAAGAGAGGTTATCAATGAGCAACCCCTGCTGTGAGGAGTGCCTTTGAAGAGAAGCACAGCAGAACACCTTTGAGAAGAAAGTGGAGCCGGAACAGAGGGAAGGGAAAAAATGGTACACACTGAGACTGTTCCTGCTTCTGGAAAACATAGCTAGAAGCTTCTAGCAATAAAGAGGCCTTAATGTTATTGTTAATACTCAGGCAAAAACCCCTTTACCAATAAGCTTATAGTATTAGGAGATGCCCTTCACGCACTGGCAATAAAAGGAGCTGTAAGAGCACAATAAAACGGAGAATGACCTATCCATATTGGTGTCTGTCATTACTCTGGACCGTGCTCTTGCTGACAGCCTCTTGTTGATCAAACATCCAAAGAATCTCAGGGTATTTTCCCTACTTTTAAAATATTGATAATAAAATTAATATTAATAATAAATATTAATAATTCACAACTTATTATCAATAATCATAATAGTATGCATGATTCTTAGTTTGGTATACAAAGAATCTCATATTTAATGGAGGTTGTCTGTTTTGACAATGAGTTAAAACCTTACAGCTGTTTGAAAAAATATCAACTGCTTTCCTCAGATTTGTGTTAAACAGACTCTTCCAAAGGCACTTTTATCCTTTAACTAGAAAGGAACATTCTTTCAAACTGGCTAAAAGTGATTTGTATTATATTCTTAGGCTAGAGAACATCTCACTTACATTTCTTAACTAAAGCAGGAGCACCAGAGTTAGTGTGCTCGCCCTCCAAGGACCCAACCACATCCTCTGGTACCACTTCCGGTCCCCTGATTGCAGACGGGAGTACCTGTGCCTCAGCAGCCCCTTTAGTGGTGGATGCTTTGGTGTCAGACACTCTTCTACTGATCAAAATGTTCAACCTGCATTTTTTGCAAACAAGCTCCTCAGCTTTATCCATCTGAGTCACTTTGCCATATCCCACACTTTTCTCAGCCAAATCCAGCACTGCCGCTGCAGGGTTTCCACCATTTTTACCCTTATTTTCCTCTGTTCTGTTCAGTACTAAAGGGAACCAGATAGTTTCCTGATTCCACCCTCCTGGGTCCGTGGGGTATGGGGCATGTCCTGAGGCAGGACGTTTTGCTGCCCTGCCAGCAATCCGTCTGCCCAGAGCCCTGGCCTCCCCTCCCCGGCTCCAGATGCCAATTGTATCTTTAACCCCTAACTCCCTGGTACTGGCTCCAGAGAAGGTAAAAACCTCACTTGCAGGCTGTTTATTTCTGCATTTCTCTCTTCTCCAAACTACAATCAGACCTACAATAACAGCCAAAAACATCAAATTCAAAAACACTAGGCAAACCACTGGATAACTCATCTCTCCCAGATAGCTTAGTCTCTGACACCAGCATAACATTTGGCATACTTTCACCAACATTTCTAAACCCTAACACATCCATAACAAAATTTCCAACCTTTATTAACACAGCTTTGACACTGTTCCAAACCATTTCAGCAAAAAAGAAACACACATGATATTGTACCAGGGTGATAATACACTGCTGAACTGACAAAGTCAAAACTGAAGCAATAATGGGCCACAAAATACTAAATAAATCCATTTTTTTCCTGATTATCAAANCATAACAAAATTTACAGCCTTTGTTAACACAGCTTTGACCCAGTTCCAAACCATCTCAGCAAAAAAGAAACACACATGATATTGTACCAGGGTGATAATACACTGCTGAACTGACAAAGTCAAAACTGAAGCAATAATGGGCCACAAAATACTAAATAAATCCATTTTTTTCCTGATTATCAAACAAAAAGAAAACTGATCCAAAGTGTTGCCCCACGTTTGGAAAAGCACCAAAAAATTAATGTACTGGGTTAGAGTGGATCCCCCCCCAGTAGAATAAACTGACTACAACACAGATTCTTTTAGAAAGTCAGGAAAAATGAAATTGTATTTTCTTATAGTTTAAACTAAATATGACACTATGTAAAGGATATACTACTACAAGAGAGGAAGAAAAAAAAATAAACCAAAATTATATATATATAACCTTAAGGAGGATGGAGAAGGGGTCAAGCAGTGTCAAAAGCAGCAGAAGCAGCAGCCAAAACAGTGGCAAGGAAAGATAGCAGCAGGCGCAGCAGTAAGCAAGCCGAAAAACACCGAACGAGCTGTACTTCCAGACATAAGGTTCTTGATGCTCCAATGAAATTATATTAACTTATTCATTGTTGCTGCTATATAGCCTATCCCTAGAATGTTCACCTCTTCATTACTTTTTCCTATGTCTAAGTTAGAAACGGCCACATCATGCAATATGTGAACAATGTGAATGTTAAGAGTCCTGCTCCATCCCAACTTCTGAAGAAAACATCTGTTTCCTGAAGACCTCTGAGCTAGCCAACACCTGAGACAAATGGAAAATGAGAAGATAGATAGCCGGGAATTGAAGAAAAAAATGCCTGACACCTGGACAACCACCGTTCATGTTACTGATGTTGTCCCTAATTTAGATGGCATGACTTGATGTTCTAATTGGAATTATATTAAAGGTGTGGATTGTGGCCATTTGAGCTAGATTTCTAACTCAGACATAGGAAAAAGTGTAAAGGTGGAAATTTAGGCACAGGACTTTGAATTCATTGGCCAAAACAATGGACACTAATGCCTATTGGCCAGTTTCACCCTTCAAAATAGTGTATTTAAGGGAGGGTGATTTAGAGCCATTGCTTCTTTTCCTGCTGCTTTCACCATGATTGGATATCTATTAGCACCTCTTTCACAGCGGCCACATTTTTGCAGCATGCATTGCAGATTTGCACCAGCAGAGGCAAGGCAGCTTTACTTCTCTCCCCAGGACACTCTGTACCTATTGCGTCTGTGAGTATAGGCAGGGCTAGAATTTCCCCTGCTACCAGGTTCCCTGTTTATCAAGTTCCAACTGTTTAAACTCTTTAATTCCATGTTTATAAATAACCTTTGTGTAATTGCCTCTTATTGTCTGAACATCCAAAGAACATCAGGGAATTTAAAAAAAAAATTAATATTAATACTAAAAAAATAATATCAATTAAAATATTAATAATTCATAAAACACTATGAATAATTGCACCAACATTGAATGCAAAATATACACCTAAATTACATACAAATCAAACTATGCAAATTTGTTTAAATATCTTTGTTTACTTCCTTACTTCTGCTTCATACTACAGCTCAGGTTATGATGGCATTGATGTTGTTATACTTCAAATTCCACTCTCTGTGAAAAGTTGAATCAGGGAGAGCAGTCTTTTTTTGCCTATTATCTTGGCAATAAGGAAGATAAAGAAAGAATGCTTTCTTTTAAACTGTCTAAATTATTGCCTTAATGCAAAGCAAACTGCCTTCTGTGAAGAACTAAAATATGGTTATACTATTGGGTTGAAGCTTCCTGAAAACATCTGTAGGCTAAGGTATTTGTCTCAGACAGCTTAAGTTATATTTAGACATGCTTCAAGTGACAGTCATGCACTAAAAATGAAATCAATAGGTACCTTATTTGTGGTTAAGAGTTGCTTTACCATAAACAAGATGGAGCTATTTGGTGAGTTCAAATGCCCATCCAGCTGCTAATTCAAAACCGCGTAAGTCACCTTTTCAGCTCATGTCCTATCAGAGTCCTTGGCAGTGTTTTGGAGACTCTAGGTGATGAGAAGTATTTATTAGTGGTGATAGTTAGATGACTGAGTCCTGCCCTCCTGAGTCCTGGGTGTAAAGGTGGGATACAGACAGACCTTTGTCCAAGTTCCTTTCATCAATAGGACAATTTTTATCCAAAGCTCTCTTCATAGGCAGACAGGAATCTCCTTGTCATTGCAGCCTCTACATTATGTCTTTATGACATATGTGCAAATCATTTTACTTTAGCATACATGTAAGCAGTATGGAAGAAAACCTACATTAAAGCTTGTTAACACAACTCTGAATTTGTCTGCAGTGAGGATGAAGGGCAAGACATCAGACAATACTTAGGAGAGCCTGGCTGTCATCGCTTTTTCTAACATAGGATAAACGATGTATAGGCAGCGTTTCCCAGGAACAACTACTGTCTGCCCTAGATTTTCCAAGGCTATGGAGTAGATTAAGGACTGTGGTTGAAGCATCACTGCACTGTTACTTACACAGTCAGACAACACATGCATTTAGGTAAAATAGAGTACAACTAAAGGCATAAGTCATTGCTGTACACTGTTTAGGGATTAAGAGACATGTTGTAGTCTAGTTACCCTCTAATGCACATCAAATCTTTTTGCTGTTCTATCTCCAAGCACTTGTACTGTTTAAAAAGCAGTTAAGGTAGTCTAATAGAATGCTTTTGATTTGTATCTGCTTTGAGTAGATAATGCAAAAGATAAAGGCTGTTTTTTAAAGATTTATTCTGTAAGATTATGGAAATTACAAGGAAATAAAAATATAATCAGGAAATCCATGATACAAACATTTAATGACCTCATATAAGTGCATAAAACCCAAATATGTTCACTTTTTAGAGAAGCTTATGGGAGGATTTTGGTGATCATCAGTGTAACTTTTTTTTCAAGTTAAGACCTACCATCTCCATTAAGCCTAAAGATTTACAGATAAGTTAGACCACCATACTTAGAATCATAGAATCAGTCAAGATTGGAAGGGACCACAAGGATCATCTAGTTCCAACCCCGCCCTGCCATGGACAGGAACACCCTACACTGGATCAGGCTGGCCAGAGCGTCATCCAACCTGGCCTTAAACACCTCCAGGGATGCGGCCCCAACTACCCCCCTGGGCAACCCATTGCAGGGCCTCACCCCTCTCATGGTGAAGAACTTCCTTCTCATGTCCAATCTGAATCTCCCCACCTCCATCTTTGCTCCATTTCCCCCTAGTCCTGTCACTACCTGATAACCTTCTGTAACTTCATAATATTTTTTTTTTTAATGGGAAATTAATGGCATCCCTCACTGTTTATTTCTTTGAAAGTCTGTTGGATGCTAAGTTTGTTCATTGCTATCTGACATGGAAGGAATGCAGAGAAGAAAATTATTCACAAAATTAATTTTTCAAGAGTGTACTGGGAGAGTCATTTAGAGTAATTAGCTTTCTCTAGGTCAGTTTTATACAAGTGGTGTAATCAGCTTTCCTCACCATAAATTACAAGTTTTTCTTTTATTTCCTCACTGTCTTATGAACTCCATGAAGCAAGCTACAGCACAATTATTGCAACCTCAATTTGTTAGAGGGTAGAAAGGGAAAGATACAGATTAATATGACCCAGCCCCAAATACTTACTTTTTAAAGCCCTGGATTCCTCTTTCAAGTGTAAGACAGGATTTATTCAATTTTGCTTGGGGTTTCTCAGATGTGCCCATTTTCAGGGAAAGAAGGGTTATGGCTAGAACTGCTATTCTAGCTTAGAGACAATAATTTGCCATGCTAGCAAATATGTAATACCTAATCTTTCTAGCATTGAAGATAATAGTGTAGACATTTCATTTAAAAAATAATAGAAATATATAGCAAATAAGGGAGGAAGGGAAAATGAAAATTACTCTTAAGAGATTTAATTTTATGTATTTGTGAGGGAAATACAAGCTGACAGCATTTTGGTGGGATAATAAAGCCAATAGGAAAAACTACATACATCTTTACACATATACATGTGAACCAAAAGAATAGCTAGCCAGACTTTTGAAATTATCCTTTCATTAAAAAGTGCACACATGCTCAGATACACATGTACTCTAAGACATGTTTAGCTGAAGCTTGGTTTTAAAGGGGTGCTTTTATTAAAAAAACATACTTTCTGAGGGTCTAGTATTTCAATCATTATCCATAAAAAACACTTTGAGCTGGTATGGAAAAAAAATCTATTCCTCATTTACAGTTGCCAGACTACAAGTCTCCTGTGTACTTTTAAAATAGCTGATAAGTGAAATATTAAAGAAAGCAGCATTTAACAATTTTTATGTGCCATGCTTGTGGTAAAGTAGCAAAGTATGAAGATGAGATGGTGCAACACTACATAAAAACTTTTAATTGTGTTCAAAGGATGCAGACTTATCATACCTTTATTGCTTAGGTAGTGCATAGATGGCGCCAAACAGTAATGGCAGTTATTCACCCATCATCAGTTGTTTTAATGTCTGAAAGTAATAATAATTAAAAAAAAAAATCCACTGAGGATTTGACAGAGATTTTTGTATGGATCCTTAGGCCATACTGACACCAAACAACCACTTGGTAGCTCAATTGCAGGTGAAGTGCAACATCGTCAGCCTAGTGTTTCCAGGTCAGATGCTGTTGAAAAAATTTGTGATTTTTCATTTGATAAAACAATAATTCAGAGATGACTGAACATGTCTAGTTGGTGAAGAAAGATAAAATATTCTTCTTATCTCTGAGATAATCTTTCTAACTGAAGAGTACAAATTTTCTACTAAATCATATTTTTCTTATATGCTAATATGATCTGGAAAATAGTGACCATTATTTATTATTATTCCATGAACTTAGGCTTCAGTATTATCTTAGTAGCAGATATTTACTTGATTTTTATTTTTATGAGGTATGTATTTTTGTGTATGTCTGGATTTGATTTTCCAAATGTCTTCTTTTAAAAAAATGCAATTACTGAAGTCACCCTTCAGATTAAATAATTCATAGTACTTACTTCCTCATAGCTGCTCATTCAACACAGTTATTAAACCTGAACATGTCCGACAAATTCTAGATTGTCACCATAATGTATACACAAAGTACATGCAAAGTATGTACTTTTTCACCATCTTGCACTTGTATCAGTACTGCTGTTCTCCTGACAGTAATTTACTGTCTTGTAGTTGGTAATTCTGTAAGAGTAAATGACAGAAGTGTCTATAATTAGAATGAGGCTAGAGAAGGTAGGGAAGAGTTAAGAGTGTCTCTGAAACATCTATTCAGCAGAAAGGAGATCCGCATAGAGTTGAGAACTACTTTTTTAAGCTTTTCTCAGAAATATCTAGATCTTTCTTCTAAAACTGACAGAAGGTTCATAATGACAGAAATACTTTTCAGTCTTCCAATATCTAATCTGGAGATAGATTCAATATAATGAAGGAGTTGTAACCTTTACTGTTTATGTAAAAAAAAAAAATCTGGTTTTTTTTGGTTGTTATTTTTTTAATATGCCTTATTCCCCACATGTGTTCCAAGAGTATAAAACTTTGAGAAAAACAATTTCAAAGAAAATGCAAAGGCTCCAAATGACTGGGGACTATAAAACAATGGCAATGCTAAATGTTCCACACTATATGTTCCTAAGCTTAAATGAGCTTCCTTCTTTGAAAAGAGCTGCTGTCAGAAGTATGGTCAAAGATTCAAGAACAGTATGGAGTAGTAGATAAAGTGAGGGAAATAATAAATGTTTCAATGTAGTTTATCTTTAATAGAACTGAAACAATGTATCCACACCTCTCTCAACCTTCATATTTCATTAGATATGCAAATAGATTTAAGTTTTTTTAAAAATCACTTTCAATAAGCAAGAAACTATTCTAAGGAAATAATTTAAATTCTAAGGAAAAAAATTAAAGTGTGGGCTTCTGTTTATAAAGATTAACCTATATTTTCATGGGAACATCAGTAGACACAAACTCTACTAAATTAATGCCTTGGCCTAGACTTCTTGGCTTGCATTTCTCCTTAGCTTGGTCTTTCTCTTCATGCTCTCTGTTTCATCCATCTCTCTCTCTGACTACTGAGGTTTCCACAGTCAAGTTGTCATTGGCCTTCAGAGACACCACAGTCCTGGAAACAGAGCATAAGACTGGCAGCCAGGACAGAGCTGTACCTCATCCTTTATTTCTTGAGATGACTCAGTCTATCAAATATCAAATCCTTTTTTTTTTTTTTTCCTTAAGCAAAGTAAAGCGATGACATTTATTTATTATGAGAAAATACTTTGGCATGGATATTCATAGAGTTGTTTCATTTGGAAGAGACCTTTAAGATCAAAACTAAACACAGTATTTCCTACTCCTGCTGGTCACAATATTTCTGATAGAAGCCAAGATGCTGTTGGCCTTCTTGGCCACCTAAGCACACTGCTGGCTCACATTCAGCTGGCTGTCATTCAACACCCTCAACTCTTTCTCATTTGGGCAGCTTTTCAGCTGCTCTTCTTTAAGCCTGTAGGGTTGCATGGGATTGTTGTGACCCCAGTGCAGGAGCCAGCACTCGACCTTGTTAAAACTGATACAACTGAACCTGTTCCATCAATTCAGCCTATCCACATCTTTTTGCAGAGTCATTCTACTCTCAAGCAGATCAACACTTCCACTCAGCTTAGTGCAATCTACAAACTTATTGAGAGTGCACTCAGTTCCCAGATCACTGATAAAGATGTTAAACAAAACTGGCCCCAATACTAAGCCCTGGAGAACACCACTTGTAACTAGTCACTAATTGAATGTAAGGCTGTACACCACCACTTTCTGGGCCTGGCTCTTGAGCCTGTTTTTATCTAACAAAACATGTGCTCATCCAAGCCACTAGCAGCCAGTTTCTCTAGGAGGGTGATCTTGGAAATTGTGTTTAAGGCTTTGCTAAAGTCAGGGCCAATAACATCAACAACCTTTCCTATATCCACCAGGTGGGTCACCTTGTCATAAAAATGGATGACTGGTGAAACAAGATTTGCTCTTCACAGACGCATAATGGCTGTACAAGCTTAACAAGTAAATATTCAGTTGACATTCTTTTTACCAATTCTATATCGTACTTTTTGTTTTCAATTTTTCTTTTCCTCTCTTTACCCATAACTATTTCAAATCTTTGTTTTTCCCCTGTTTATCTTTTGACAGAAGCAGAAATTATGGAATACTTCTCACAGATGTTCAAAAGTCAACAGCTGCCAGTTAAAGTGAGCAAAGGAAACACTGAGTGTTGACTAGTTAATACAGAACAGCACACACTTCACACTACAAATTTATCATGAAGAGCACCAATGTACTCACACTTGATCTAGTAAACTACTGGCAGTCAGGTTGGTTGTCTGGGCAGAGACTAAATGGCTATGGAAATAGAACAATTCTTTTCATTTACGAGCTGGTATATCCAACAATCTGTTATTAAAGTTGTTGAACACAATGGAAAGAACCCAATTTAATGGACATGGTGGACATGGTGCTCCTCAGGACTTCTTGCTCAGCATAGACTCAGGAAAATCATGTTTGACATTATACACAGCAACTGCTAGTTAAAAGGCTAACCATACTGTATTTTATTTAGGACAAACAAAATTCACTGCATTATGCTAGCTTTGAAATTTAGCCAGACTTCAATAGCAACTCATCTTATTTAAACTGTCCTGGTATGGGTATAATTACTACCCAGAGTTGGTTCACTTCCTGGGGCTCCCTCCACTCCCTTCTGTGGTAAGCTCCAGAGGTGGGTTGCAGGGGCAGACCACGTGGTTCTGGAACCAGGAAGTCTTGGGCTGCATGCATAGGTCACGCACACGAGTCAGGTGATCTGTGCTGTCTCTTAGGGTGTTAGAACCCAGTCCTGGGCGCGGGACTTTTGAACCAATTGGCCAGACAATGGATGCTAAGTGCCTATGGGTCAGTTCCACGCTTTCCTAATGAGGTATTTAAGGGGGTGCAAGGGCCGTTAGTCAGTTCTCTCTCCACCACCACCGTGAGGAACAGACATCTCCGCACCCTGTCCAGCAGCAGCCACGAGTTTTGCAGCAGCAGTGGCAGCACAGCTTATTGTAAAGGCGGCAAAGGCAAACCTCTCTCTCTTTTCCTCTTTATTTGGGACAAGCTCTTTCTCTTTATCTCAGGAAAAGCACTGTATCTAGCACGCGTTTCGTGGGTATTTCCAGGAGCGGTTAGGATTGCTTTTGTATTAGGCTCTCTGTTTCCTAAGTTTTGACTGTTTAAACTGTTTAATTCTGTGTTTTAAGCGACTTCGTGTATTTATTCTTGCCAACCAAACATCCAAAGAACCCCAGGGAACTATTCCCGGAACCCCCGCGATTATTAATAGTAATTAAAATTTATTAATAATCGCAACATAAACATAACCTGTAATATTATGTGAGAGGTATAGTTTGTTGGTCAGCTTCTCCAAATGAAGGATAAATGAGTTTTCAGCAGCAGCTCCTTAATGTATCTGATCTGACAAATAATGAATTTCAGTGTCATCGATTTAGAATCATTCTTTTCCATGATAACTTTAATGTATTTATATAAAGAATTTGTCCGTTTCCTAAAAATAAGTAGTAGGCATGTGTTCAAAAACAAGCTTCCAAAGTATAAGAAAAGTTGGACAGGACAAAATAAGATTGAAAACATTTAATATATCCTTTTTTTTTTTTTTTTAAAGCACAAAAAAGGTCTTTACTCTTAGCTAATTAATTAATAGAACACCAATTTCAGACAATGATCAAACTGACTTAGTACATTCAGCTTCGTTCTACAGAGATGAATGCTACATGGTGCAGTAAACAATGACACCCAGTGGCCATATAGACTCGAGTCCAGTTTGTACTGTTCTGGATTTACTCAGTACAACTATTTTCATTGTTTAGGTGAATTAACACTCCTATTGTTTTGACCTGGTTTTGTTTGTTTGTTTTGGGTTGGGTTGGTTTTTTTTAACAAGGCAATACTTGAGTTTTATTTGAAGCCAAACGATGTAACAGATATAATACCTAGAACTCAAACCTTCTCGCAAGAGAAATTATGACCAGGTTGTCAATGATAACAGTCACATGTTTAAATTTTTACAAACTGTACATATCAAAGAAACTGACTGCTGAAAAATATTGAAGGACAGTATGATCTGACAAGAACAGAAAATGGTTATTTATGCTAGTTTCTAGAGGGTGAAAGCTGTTAAGATTGTTATATTAGCCTGGGGAAAAACAAAACAAAACACAACACAAAAATAAAAAAAAAATCCCCAATCCTTCCCTCAAGAAATTCCCCCAAATCAAACACCAAAGTGGAGACCATAATAAGGATAAAAATGGATTTTAATGAATTATGGTTAAGCGGGAGATGTGGGGTATCTGACTTCAACTGAGACCAAAACAAAAGCTAAAAGCACCTGACTGTAATCAAACTGGCTAGAAGATGTGGATCTAGAATGCATTGTCTGTTTCTAACTTGCATGCTATGAAACCATGTATTTATTACTTCTGGCTTCTGTGGTACATCAGTCACTAGTTCTCTTGGAACAAACCTAGCCTGTCATTCCTGTAATGAGCTGAACCCACATTCTGATCTAATTTCAGGTCTTTTCATTGATCTAGAAATAATTAAGACATTTTAAAAATAAAATCTGTCTTATAAAATACCAATTTTCTAAATGATACAATTGTAAACTGAGTCCTGCTCTTTTTCTGCCCTGACTTCCCTCTCTGTCACAAACCACTACAAAAGCATCCAAAGAGAATGAAGCCACAAGATGAATATGAAAATTATTTTAGATTTCACCTCACTGCACAGGAAAATCAATGTTCCTAATGCTCCTAATAATAAATGTAAGCCAATGTCCTGGTATATAATAAAAGGGCTTCAGTAAGAACTAAACAATGTTATGCGGTGCCAGTGAAAGTTTTAGCCAGGATCATGGTGTCCAAAAGAATTCTTCAATCAACAGCAAAACTTTGTGCCTGAGAAGCACAGATAAGATTGCAGTGCTTGCTATAGATGGAAAGGTAAAGATCTCCTTCAGCAGGTGGTAGACTGGAGATCCACAACAGAAAGTAGGCCTAGTAATTCTTAAGAGCTGTTGACAGACAGAGCTTGTTACACACTCTGCTGGACTTAGTATCAGTGGCAAAGTGCATGGCTGGTCTACGCAACCAATCTCCAGGGCACAATGTCCATCTCATTCTAAATACAATAAAAGTAAACAAAAACCCAACTGTATGAACAGGTGAATAGGTATGGAGGGACCAGTTGTAGTTTGTGTGTGTTTGCAGTTTAAAAAACAAATTTATATCAGCCAGTAAAACTTTTTAACATTGTAATGTTTTTCTTTTCAACTACTGTGTACTTAAATCCCAAAGTCTGTTTTCAGATTGACTCTATATTACAAAATTAATATAGATAATGTAAATATCATTCTCTGTTTTGACAGTTTCTGTTTGATGTAGTTTCTGTTACCTGAAAAATTTTCCCAGAAAAGAAGTATATGTACCTTGCCAAGCCACCAGTCTGAAGACCTATGATAGACTAACATGATTTGTAACAAAATCCATTAGGCTCCACAAAAATAGAATCACTGTATTTGTTAATTATTGAAAATTGTGGAAAAGAAGACTAAGATTTCAGTTCATCCAGAGAAATTATTCTAGTGAGATGATTCTGGTGTTCTTTCACGTATCTGTAACCTCATTAGTAACGATATCTGCTGACAAAACTCTGGTGACATTTTGGTTGAGAATTATTGAATCCATTAAGAGACTTCATAAGATCTCTAGGCCAACCCCCTGTCATCAAAGGACCAGCTCTTGGGTCAAAACAGGTTGCTCAGGAACTGGACAGCTTGGTGGTTGAAGCACTCGAAGGACAGAGACAGTATGGAGTTTCAAGATGACCTGGTCCACTGTCTCACTGTCCTCATGGAGCAATAGTTTCCTGTTTATCCTCTCTGAAATTCTCTTATTTGTGCTTGTATCCCAAAGAACACCCTTGGGTAACAAAGATCATGTTCTGTCGGCGTGGGAGAAGAATTGCAGCTAAACTCAATATGAGTAATAAAGCAAGTTCCGACTTTATTAGCAATTTACAGCTCCTTTATATCCTGCCAGCCGGGGGACGTTTGCCAATTATCACAAGGCGATTAGTAAAGAGGATCATATGTGTAATTGGTTATTGTTACAATTCTTACAATAACAATGAGTTTACAACTCTCCGAGAAAGTTCTGGTCAACAGGGACTTTTCTTCCTCTGCATCTTTGTTTTCCCTCCTCATAGTTCCGGCTGCACATACACTTCACAGGTGTTCCGCTGTACTTCATACTCGCTGCAATGGATTGTTCACTGCCCCAATTCTGCTTCTCAGAGATATTCTGCATCATCTCCCCCTTTTTTCTTTGAACAATCCACTGTTTATTCACAAATTTTTGCAATCCCCTTATTAAGACAGCTGTAAGCAATATAACAAACAAGATATTCACTACCACATCTCTATGCAAAAAAGCAAAAGCGAATTGCTGCGCGATTCTACAAAAAGCATATCTGAGGGTTTTTTTAATTCATTAACTTTTCTACCAACAATTTGGTCTTATGTCATCCCTAACCAGATGTCTCGCTATCTCTTTATTTCCTTGTGAGATGTGGTTATCCTGCCATAGGAACCAGAGGCCTATGCTGGGTTACCTCCTTAGACTGTGAGCCAAGGCCAGATTTATCTTACAATCCCACAATTCCTTCATTAAAAAAGAGAACAGTGTTTATTACTAGTTTGCAGAGGGCCCTTCTGCAAAGGTAATATCCACAGTATTTTTTAAACTTATTTTTTTCAGGCAACCAACAAGGCAGCTGTTCCCACTTACCCTTGAATATCTTATTTGTAGCATTGCTAATTTATCCCAAATATAATTGCTGAAAGCTTGTGCATTAAATCAGCTTGCTAAAGAGTGCAAAATATAATCATGACCATCCTCAAAACCTAGATCGTACATTTCCACAAATCCATGTCCTTTTTCCTAAGCCATTCTCCGATAATTCCCTCTTTTTTTTTTCTTTTTTTTTTTTTTTTTTTTTATAACCCTATTCCATTACACAAACTATAGCATTTCTTATTCTATATTTGTGGAGAGGTGTCTAAGTGAGTGAGGAAACAGCCTAATTAGCGGTGAACGATCCTGCCTATGAAGAATGCCTTTGAAGTTAAGTACTGCTAATGGCCCTGAAGATAGAAGCACTAAACGGAATGGACGAAGAGAGAAAGTGAAGCCGGATGCAGACGGAAAGAAGATAGAGATGGATATAGACAAGTTCCTGCTCATGGAGGTCAACTAGAAGCTTCTTAAGAAACTGTAAAGTCATTGTTTTAGTTTATTGACCAATTACCACCTTACACATACCACTTCCGGTACCACTTATATTGTAGCATTCACACACGCCCCCCGCCTGCTGGCTATGTAAAAGCTGTAATATCACAAATAAACGGAACAACTAGCAGAGACCATATTGGTTGGCTATTGTTTTCAAGGTGTTCCTCCCAACATATATTCTTAATCTTTAACTATACCAATGCTAAATTCTATAGACTAACAAAATTGTTTTAAAGCTAAACCACTAAATTGACTCCGAAAAAAAAAAAAAAAAAGAAAGAAAGAAAAAAAAGAATGGAAAGCCCAAAACCTGAAAAGGACCAAAGGAAGAGAAGACGTTACATTTCACAGAGCACTCCAGTATTTCTGTTGTTTTTCTGTCATGATATACAAAGGAAAAGAAGATGTAAAGAACCCCTAGATCTATAAAAACAAAAAAGACCATTAATCTACAAATCCACAACTTATCCTAGCAAAATTCCACAAATCATTACCACTACACTATTACATTCTATTACAATTATAAAATGCTTAACATACGGCATTGTAATTACCTAAAGCTTATAATTATACAGTATTTATTACTTCCACTATTCCATAATGTATTCTTATTATAAGGAACCTAATCCCCATGGTAAGGTGTTATGTTTGTTTTCATCTTGTTGCAGATAATTTCTTCTCCTGTAAGGGTGGATCTGCGTCACAGGCATCTGCTGAGGTGTTATTCAGAGTTGGCATTGCATTAAGTGTTGTCAGGAACATCGTTATTTGTAGTTGATGTTCTAATTCAATGTTCTGATTCAAATCAATGAATATTTTGTGATTGGTTCCCTTAAGAATGTAGTATTTCTCTTTTGATTGTTTTCATTAATGTGATAGTCTGTTCTGTACCGAGAGCAGGTCTCTATGGCCACAGTTTCCCTCTGAATGAAAATGAATCAGATGAGTCTCTGAATTAATACATCATTGTCTTCATTTATTCTGCTTTCTTTATAGCCTACTTTGACAAATTAGACATGAAATACTCATGATGGTAAAGACTGGGAAATTCCAGATCTTTAGATGCATTAAAGTATGGCTCCTGTGGGATACATTGGACAAGCTTTTCATTTAAAAGGCAAGTGAAATCAAACTGTCAGTTCTGTTCAATAAGAACCAAATTAAAAAGAGCAACTATGACAATAAGAAAGAGTAGTCATAACAATGACAGCAGCTGTCTCTTCATGGGGTGATCATGAGACATTGGACAGAGCTTTTCTGAAAAAAAAAAAAAAAGAAAAAAAAAGAAAAAGAAAAAAAAAACCACAAAAAAACCCCACAAACCCAACAGTAGAACAAAGTAATCTTTAAAAGAGCCCCAATTTCCCTCCCAGAATGTTTAAGAGATTTCTGAAACCTACTGCTTCTACAGCTGTCTTCCATACTTACCTTTACTCAGATAGGGAACACAGCTGAGACCTTAATACTCTGTATGGCCATTCCAGTCATGCCATGTGTTGGCTTAATTGCAGTATTGCACTGATGTGTTCTGAGAAAAAGCTCCACAACTGGACAGGATGACTTTCACCTTCGGTATATGGAAAACCTTCATGTCTTGGATGTTATTGTTTAGCAAATGATTGTTTACCTTTTAATAATGGCCTACAATTCCAATAAAAGTAATAGTTTATGGATTTCACAAGAGCACAAGCCCATATTTAAGATTATTTTTCATGCACACTCTCAGCACCTTATTCTGTTTATTTGAAGGATCAGAAAGACAAAAATATCATCACTGCAGTTGCTTTTTTTTTTTTGTCTTATGATTCCCTTTCCTTATTGCCCAGCATCACACCCAGAATCTCTTATGCCCACCTGTGCTGGTTTGAACTAATTGGAGAATTTGAATGAGAAATTAGACTATAGGCTGAGAGAGGAAAGCACTGATGACGTTACTTCACTCATAGCTTTACTGAGAAAGAAAAAAAAACCCAAAAAACTTGTTTAAGAGTTGTAACCCAAACATAAATAAGTCAGACGGTCAGATGGTTTCAGACCGCTCTGGACTATGGCTGCTCCTACATGGCTTTTCTCCTTTCATAGCTGAATCTGAATAATTTCACTAACTTCTTTTCCTGCTGCTAATCCCTCCGGCCAATCTACCTTAGCCAATCTGCTGCATTAACAGATGGTGAGATAAGATTGGGAAAGGGGGGAAAGGTGGTAGGGGTGGTTAGAGACCCCTCTTAGGGATTTTGATCTCTGGGAGGGGCGTGGTATTTCTGTATTACCTTTTTACTGTATATATCTGTAAATATCTGTTATACATTGTAAATAACTGCTTGCATATTGAGCATAGCTGTAAATATAAAGCTTCATTCCTTAAATTCCAGCAGTCTGAGTCCTAACCTGGGTTATTTCCAAGTGTGGGGGGCAGGTAATTGCTAAACAACCACATTATTTTTAATTGGCCTACCCAATGTTGGGTGGACATAATTTACTTTTGTTTGATTGCTAATTAATTATGGAAGTTAGAAAATGAAGCTGACCTGGCTGTTCTCGGTAATTCTTTCTATGACGATGTAGTTTTTACATAGATGGCTTGTGGCCAAAATTGGTATTTTTCTCTGGGATTTGGCATGGAAAAAGTTTTAAAAGATGATATGGGATTATGGTTATTATTTTTTTTGTTATGTGGGCTTAAATTTAACTGAGATAGCTTTGAATGCTATTTTTGATACTTTTAATAAGTCAGAAAATATTAGTAAACAAATGAGCTACTCTACAACATTGGTACATGTGAGTCTCCAGAAGAGTAGTATTCCTGACCCTTGCCAAAATTTCTATTCAAAGACCATAGTGATATATTTAACATGTGTCATCATTTTCTTATTAATTATGGATTTATTCTTAATTTCTGCTCTGAGTCTGAAGCAGTCTGCTGTCCCTTAAAAAAACCCAGATAAATCGTGCCAGGAAATTAAAACAAAATAATATCTCCTCCAAACAGATTCTGACTGTATATGTGGGCAATGTAACCAAACAACAGATAACACCCAAAGCAGAAATTTCTGATTCCAATGCAAAAGATGATTCTGATTCTAATGTGACAGCAGCTCAGGTTCCCCAAAATTTACATCAATTACAAGCTCCATCTTCTGTTGAACTGGCACCTGCCAAAATGAAAGCTAAAATTGGGTCAAAACATGGGTCAAAGGAAGACTTAGGGACAGGTACCTCTGATTTCAGGAGGAGGAAGAAGAGAAAATTAGTCTTAAAGATTTGACCAGTTTACTGAGAGCTATATATGAGGACAATGTAGGATTAGCTACCAGGACAGATGATGGCTCTCTGGAGATTAAGAATGCTGCTAGGAGAGTTTTGATTGGCCAGGCACCAGCAGACCAGCAGGAAGAGGAGGAAAAGGATGACATCCAGGGCTCCAATGATCCCCTTAGAGAGGTCAGGGAAGTTAGAAAGGAATACTCAGGGAATCAGGAGAGCCAATCCTAAGCTGGCTGGTGAGATGCTGTACTATTGGTGCAAATGCACTACAGGTAGGAGACAAGTCTGCAAAGCAGCGAGGCCCACTTGCAAAGGAGAGTGGAGTGGACAAACATCTGGCAACCAGTCTTGGTGTGGTTAGCTTGTGGACACGTCTTCTATTGGCTTAGGGTATGAGATACACCTCTGAAGATGACTTGCCATGAGTAGCTAGGAAGTGCAACACAGTTGAGCAGGGAATTAAGCTATACATGAGCTTGGTAACATTCCTCTTGGGACAGATCTAATAATGAAGCTTATTAAACTTGCTCCTTCATCCTATGCTAATATCTTGGCTAGCAAGTTTCTATTAAAGGGAGATAATGGAAGGCTCACTGTTGGTAAGTTCACTGATCAACTGAGGCAGATAGAGGACATCTTGTCAGACTTGTCTACCCAAGTCTCTGCCATAGAAACTATGACTACAGGGCTAAAAGATATGACTACAAACCTAGAGAGCAGCATGAAAGAACTGAAGGAGGAGCTCAAAAGCTCCATCTCCAATCTGGCAAAGGATACCATTCCTTCATCATTTGAATGGGTGCATGTTTCTGCTAACAGGAACAGATGCCCACCTGGTGCAAGGCAATTCCGGCCCAGGTGACAAATTCCAACTATACATACTATACATCAGCAATCATGTGTGTCACTCTGGATAATCCTGCATGACCAATTTGTTGAGAACATGAACAAGTGGGATAGTCAACCTACTTCAGTTCTTTCAAAGAGAGTCAGGGAACTGCAGATTGCCAGAAACAGAGGGAACAATGCCAGGAAAGTAGCTGTCACTTCTTCAGCTCCTCAGAACAATTGCAATTATTCTAATAATTATAATTCTTCTGACAACAACACCAATCATTGTGTACACCCCACATGCCACGTTCACCATTAGGAGTGCCCTTCCTCTAGCCAGGAGAAGGAATGTGTAAAGGGTTAAGCCCACCTGGAAAACCTCTGACTCCTCCCAGGGGGTGGTCTGACCTTTTCCCAGGTGTTATGTTTATCCACTCCCACTTCCTGCTAGGACCTGGCTATAAAAATGGAAACCATCTTGTCTTCTCTCTCTCTTTGGCCCTGCTTTGCCTGGAGTAACTACTCTGCTGCTCTCTGCTGTCAGACCATGTGCTCTCTGCCACCATGTGGAGAGCACCATCATTTTTATTTGGAACTTGGACTAACTGCTTTTTCACCATCAAACTCCTATATCCTGCCTTCATCCAACATCAAAACCATCCATCTCAGCCTTTGGACTCTGTTGCCTTCCATGGGTTGTATGTTTATATTGTTTCCCTTTTCCCCCTTCTCCCCAGCTTCTGTATTTTTTCCCCTCATTCCCCATACCCCGCATTCCAGTTCTTCTTTCTCAAACCTTCTGTAAAAAACCCTTTTCCCTCCTATATATTGTTAAAGTTTTATACCTTTTTTACTTGCAAATCGGATTGAGTTTTTATTGGGCTTTTGGGCTCAGGATTAGCTGACTTAAACCCAATACAGAAAGGGATAGTGGAGAATGTGTTCATTAGGTGGCCTGGCAGTTAAAAAGTTTGGAAATACAGGGCTTTTGTTGATACGGAAGCTCACTGTACGTTGTTGTCATCAAATTGCAAAGGGACAGAGGTTATAACTATTTCTGGAATCACTGGTGGATCTCAAGAGTTAACTAAGTTGCAGGCTGAGATAAGTTTAACTAGTAAAGAGTGGAATAAGCATACTATTGTAACTGATCCTGATGCATCTTGCATTCTGGAATTGAATTTTTGAAAGAAGGTTGTTTCAAAGATTCTGAGGGTCATAAATGGGCTTTTGGTATAGCATCTGTAGAAATTGAGGATGGTAAATTGAAATTGTCCATCAGACCTGAACTGAATGAATCCGTGATTGTGGGACATCATGATGTAGAGGACATGACACTGCCAATTGTTACTGGAACTGTGCATCACAGGCAGTACAGAAGTAATTGTGCCTCTTTGTTGTCCATTCATTAGCTGATTCATCAACTGGAAAGTCAGGCTGTCATTGAGATAGCTCATTCACCTTTCAACAGTCCAATTTGGCCCGTGTGCAAGGTTAATGGAGACTAGCACCTCACAATAGATTTCCGTGCCCTCAGTTAGGTGACTCCACCCATGAGCGCGTCTGTACCGGATATACTAAAACTCCAGTATGAGCTCGAATCAAAGGAAGCCAAATGGTATGCTACCATAGACATTGCTAATGCTTTCTTCTCTACTCCCACAGCAAGGGAATGCAGGCCTCAATTTGCATTCACCTGGAGAGGAATCCAGTATCAGTTCAACTGTTTCCTTCAGGGCTGGAAACACAGCTCAATGATCTGTCACTCAGTGATCCACAAAGCATTGGAGAGAAGTAAAGCTCCAGAACACATACAATTTGTCAACAACATCACTGTGTGGGGCCAAACTGCTGGTGAAGTCTTTGAGAAAGGTGACAAAATAATTGATGTTCTGTTGCAAGCAGGTTTTGCCATTAAGAGAGACAAAGCCAAAGGACCTTCAAGAGAAATTCAGTTTCTGGAAGTGCAGTGGCAGGATGGTCGCCGTCACATTCCACAGGATGTGATAAACAAAGTCTCCACCAGGCAGTTCCCACAAACAAAAAGGACACTCAAACTTTCTTGGGTGCAGTGGGATTCTGGAGACTACACATTCCTGGATTCAGTCAAATTGTCAAACATCTGCATGATGTGACTCATAAGAGAAACCATTTTGAGTGGGGACCTGAACAACAAGCAGCCTTTCATCAGATGAAGCGAGAAGTAATCCATGCTATGGGCTTGGGACCTGTACAATATATTCTGGACATTAAAAACATTCTGTGTACTGCTGCACATGACAGTGGTCCAACTCTGAGTCTCTGGCAGAAAGCTCCAAATGAAACACCTGGTCGTCCACTTGGTTTCTGGGGATGTGGCTACAGAGGTTCAGAGGCAAATTACACCCTAACAGGGAAAGAAATACTAGCAGCCTATGAAGGAGTGAAATCAGCTTCTGAAGTGATTTGAACTGAGTCACAATTGCTTTTAGCTCCTAGATTGCCAGTTCCAAACTGCATGTTCAAAGGCAAAGGTTCATCATGCCACAGATCCAACCTGGTCTAAATGGATGGCTTTGATGGCAAGGTCCAGGAGTTTGAAGGTGAGCAGACTGTGGGTTTGAACTGAGAAAGCTCTGTTCCACATGATCAAGTCATGTTACAAGTCAGGTGTTTTGATGCTGTCCCTCAAAGTGTTAGGGTCGACCCCTGGGCGCAGGATTTTGAATCTATTGGCCAAAACAATGGATGCTACTGCCTATTGGCCAGTTTCACCCTTCAAAATGGGGTATTTAAGGAAGGCCAATGAGAGCCGTTGCCTTTCTTTCCTCCTGCCTTTTGTGGGGACCAGATATCTCTTGCAACCCTTTCACAGCGGCCACGTGTTTGGAGCATACATTGCAGCCCACAGAAGCTGTAAGGCAAACTCTTTCTCCTCCTCTTTCCTCGGGAACTGTACCTATCGCGTTTGTGAGTAATAGGTGGGGTTAGGATTTTCCTCTGTTAGCAGGTTCCTTGTCTTCCAGTTTCTGACTGTTTAGGCTGTTGAAACTGTTTAATTCAGTGTTTATAAGCAATTTCGCGCAACAACCTTGTCGACCGAACATCCAAAGAACCCCAGGGAAATATTCCCAAAATCTCAATTATTAATAATAAAAAAAATTAATAATTGCAACATGCACGACTGGAGAGAATTCCAGTTAAGTTGTGCCATGTAGACACATACATGACTAAAAGCAAGGCTACTGAGGAACATCAAGACAACCATCAGGCATCTCAAGCTGCTAAAATTTCTCAAGTTGACAAAAACAGTGACAGTGACTTTGATCTTGACTGGAAACACTGAGGTGAATTGTTCTTAACTCTGTGGGCCCATGATTCATCTGGACATCAAAGCAGGGATGCAACATACCAGTGGGCACATGATAGGTCAATTGACTTATCCATGGATGCTATCCTATCAGCCAAGTCATACATGACTGTGACATCTGTGCCACTATTAAGCAGGCTAAGCAAATCAAGCCCTTATGGTATGGAGAGAGATGGTCAAAGTACAAGTATGGTGAAGTGTGGCAGATTGACTACATCACTTTACCTCACTCTCATTCTGGCAAGCAGTATGTGCTAATGATGATAGAGGTAAGCACCGGATGGCTGGAAACCTATCCAGTTCCACATGCTACTGCACGTAACACCATTCTTGGCTTGGAGAGACAAATCATATGGAGACATGGAACTCCAGAGGGAATTGAATCAGACAATGGCACTCATTTCAAGAACAATCTTGTAAAAAACTGGGCCAAAGAGCACAGTATTGAGTGGATCTACCACATATCCTACTGTGCACCAGTTTCAGGAAAGATTGAATGATTTGCTAAAGACCACCCTAAAAGCCATGGGGGGTGAAACTTTCAAAAACTGGGAAAGCATTTAGAACAAGCAACCTGGTTGGTAAACAGTCGAGGTTCTGTAAACAGGGCAGGACCCGTACAATCAGATTTGGTACCTACAGTGTATGGTGATAGAGTTCCTTTTGTACATGAAAAGAATCTGTTAGGGAAAACTGGGTATTTTCTCCTTTGGGCGAAGGGAAACCTGTCCGAGGGGTGGTTTCTGCAGAAGGTCCTGGTCATACATATTGGGTAATGCAAGAGAATGTTGAAATCCAGTGCATTCCACAGATAAATCTAACCCTAGCTGAAAGAGTTTAAATTTAGAATGTTAGGAGTTTTCTTTTCTAGGTTTCACCTGGCGTCTAACATGAGAGATGTACTGTACGTGAGTACAAACCCAATGCTACCTGGGAGTCCCTGGTCTCATCTCATCTGTGAGGAGACAAACTGTTTCCTGTTTTCTGAGCTTTTGAATCACCTACATCCAAGATACATCTCGAATGAAGTGTGAACTGTGTTTGAAATATTATTGTAAATATTGTTTTAGATTATATAGATAATTCTCAGTAAACTCTGAGTGAAGTAGACAGGGGTGGATTGTACTGGTTTGAATTAATTGGAGGATTTGAATCAGAAATTAGACTATAGGCTGAGAGAGGAAAGCACTGATGATGTCATTTTACCTATAGCTTTACTGAGAAAGAAAAAAAAAAAAATTTGTTTAAGAGTTGTAACCCAAACATAGATAAGCCAGATGGTCAGATGGTTTCAGACCACTCTGGGCTGAGGCTGCTCCTGCATGACTTTCTCCTTTCATAGCTGAATCTGAATAATTCCACTAACTTCTTTTCCTGCTGCTAATCCCCCTGGCCAATCTGCTGCGTAGAACAGACAGTGAGGTACTATTGGGGAAAGGGGGAAAGGTGGTAGGGGTGGTTAGAGACCCTTCTTAGGGATTTTGATCTCTGGGAGGGGCGTGGTGTTTCTGTATTACCTTTTTACTCTATATATCTGTAAATAGCTGTTATACATTGTAAATATCTGCTTGTATATTGTGCATTGCTGTAAATATAAAGATTCATTTATCAACTTCCAGCCGACTGAGTCCTAGCCTGGGTTATTTCCAAATGTGGGGGGGCAGCTAACTGCCAAACCACCATGCCACCATTCTTGCCAGTATAAGGAACATATTTCCTGAGATATTATGACTGAAAACAAAAAAAAAGGTTTTTAAGTAAGTTCCACAGGCTTCTGTGTGGAGACAAATGTACTGCACTCAGGAAGTTTAATAACAACACTGAGGAGTGAGAAAAGCATGAGCAGAACTGTGTGTCTATCACCATTTCCAACTGGATCCTCCAGCCAAACTAAATTTAGGAAGTACATGTTTTGGCTTCAACAGTGAGTCATATGATAACAATTATTTTCTTATTACTCAAAATTTGGAGACTATGAAAACACAGGATAAATGAATTGCCATTTTCTTTGTTTGCTGTAAACGAATGTCACAAGTTTTGGTGCAATGCCTCCTCATAAAGATAAATCTTGATATCACCAAGGCAACAACAAAAACCGTTTCCTGAACTGCTGGTTGGTCCCATGAAGTATAGGATGGAAGAATTCCATGAAGTATGGAATGGAAGATAACATATATTTATAGGATTTCTACAGGCATAGTAACATTTATTTATAGGATTTCTACAGGCATAGGTACCTGCAAATATCTGTATGTTTTCATGGCAATGTGTGTACACATCTGTGATTACACTCAGGTACATACACATACTCTTACATGCTGGATACTTTTTCAGTCCCTCCTCTCTACTCCTTCATTCAATGTTAGTTTTTTGCTGTGGCAGTGATGGCAGTTGCTCATCGGAGCCAAACAAGGTCTAGTTTTCAATCCTTTCCCCACATGAGCTGAAAATCTTCACTGTTAAAAAGATACTAGAACTCACTTCCTCAAGCCCAGTAAATACTGTAACTTCATCTTGCTGGAGTTTCTGCAGATGCATGGACATGCAAGAGCATGTCAGACAGTGATAAACAGGACACAGGTCTTTTGTACTTCAACCACAGGAGTAAAACTGAGTCAGGAATATATTCTTGAAGTCTGAAGCACCCATTTTAAGTCCAGGATCAAACACAGAGCTGTTAGACAGACATTTACAACTTTTCCACAGCCAAAAATCTACACAAAGGAACTTGGGTAACCTGAGGATACTTGAGTGCCACTGGATAACTGTCAAAGGGCCTGCCTACACTCACAAGCACTGCATTGTCCTTAGCCACTCCAATACTTCAGTTTAGGAAGACTGACCTGTAACAATACCTTCTCTACAAGTATTAAGGCAAAGCCCCTCCCCTGTATCTGTGAGGATTCTGTTCTGTTAGGCAACTGCAGCCTTTTTACACATAGTGAAGCTGAAATCCTTGAAGCATAATTGCAGATCCTGATGTCACTCTCTGGAAGGGACTTTAGTCAGTCACTGATCCTCACCATTCGCTTCTAGGTATTTTTAAACAACTCTCTACTCAACAATCTGGGTCCCATGGATTTCAGTTCTGGTCATTATTCTCTCCATTCATTGCAGCCTGTTTATCCATCTAAAGCTAGGCAGCAAGTAATTTAAAAGTTAATCAGTGTAGTGCTCAGCATTTCAATAGCTGCCTCCTTTATTTTGTGTCTAGACATTAGTTGGGGAAATCAACTCAAAGAAAGAAGCTGTGGTTGCTGTCTGAAACTTCATACCTCATTCTTTCAAAATTTCAGAAATGGTTCATCAGGAGGCTTGTGTTCCAGACCTTAAGTTTATTCTGATTAAAATGTAAAACCACAAGAAGATCATTTTTCATGCAGTTCACAATTTCAGCTTCAACAAGAGAGCTGAATTTGTAAATTTTCCATCACCCACAATATGAACTGATTGTGTACTATTTTTTTCCCATTTAGGATCAAAAAAAATTAAGAGAACTTCTATACAAAGGCCTTTACCATTATATCCCTTATTAAACTGGAACTCTAAATCTGCCTAATCCTAAGCAATATGTAGATGTGATATCATCTGACTTACTTTTAAACAGGAGTAAATGTTTCAATGGGTAACAGGGAGCATTAAAGAGGAAATAAGGTCTAGAATTTTAGACTCATGTATATGAAATTTATTCCATAAGACGAGTGGATAGAACACTGTTTGCCACGTTTGGTATAAGTATATAAATACAGTTGCCATCTCTGGGAGTTTCATAAGACATAAAGATAAATTAGACACTGTTTGATTTTGCCTGAAATAGAAAAATGGTATTCACTATGTACTTCACCTTTGTATTTTCTATTAATTTTTTAGTTACTGCTTGTTCCTTCATATGTGCTTGTTTCTGTGGCTCTTGCATAATTGATGTGATTGCTACATAACATGTTTATTTATAACTCTTTCCAGGAAAAATAAGCCCCGAATTTCATTTTATAAATTAATATATTATTAATCAAGGTAATTATATCAGATAGCATTAAATTCTCTAAAGAAGTAAAATTTTATTTCTGTAATTTCTCATTTCTACAATCTCTCTCATTTTATTTTTCCCTATTTATCCACTTATCTGTTTGCTTATATNATCCAGGTCAACATCCTAGTGAAAAAAAAAAAACAAAAAAAAACCCAAAAACAAACAACCAAATCAACAAAAAGGCCTTCTACACCTCAGGACATGCAAAAAATAGTATGCATAAAAAATAGTATGATACAAAACTAGCAATAAAAAAAAGTATTTAAAATTCTATGTTTGTAGAAACTTACATTTCATTTTCTTTTTAATTTGTCACTGTTACTAATGGGCAAATAATGGAAAAGTATAATATTAAGTACTTCCTTGTCAGTCTGTTAGTTAAGGACATATTATCAAGGCAGTATCAATGCATTGCTATAGTTTTTCTCACTTTCTCAAGATGCCAAAACAGCAAAACCCAACATTTTTGCTACACTTAAGTAAGTGTGCAATCCAGATAGTATCTAGTTTTTCAGATACATTTCATCCTGACAAAGGATGCTGCTTCACAGGATCCCTCATTACGTTAAAAAATTGTCTTGTCTTCTTCCATACTCAGGGAGTTTCCACCATTTACAAGAAATACATGCAGGTAATACAGGAAATCACACCTATAATTACTGTGTTATCGATTTTATTAAATAATTCTTTTGTTGAGCGTTTCATTTTGGTTTTGTTTTGTGTTTCTCTGAAAGTGATTTTCTGAAGGAAAGAGAATGTGACAATTATCATGCTTTTATATGTCAAAATCTGCAGCAGAAAATATTTGAAAATTTTCTGTGGGAACTTTTTCATTTTTGGAAATTCAGCCTTCATAGAAGAAAAATAGTTCATTTAGAAATATATTAACTACAATACTTTCCTCACTGAAACACTGAATCACGGTGTTTTATTTACAGAGTGCCCCAAAGCAAAATTTGTGACAACCTTTTTGACATATTTTTGCCTGTCAAAAAATGTTCTTTGTAAAATCAGAAATATTCCACATATGAATGAAAAAATGTTGTGGAAGTAATATTAAGAAAAGAAGTAAGCTAAGTAAAATTTCTAGCCTTTCAGAACAGACATTGGGACATAGTTCTTTGGAAAATCTTCATAAAGTTGCTTTTATTTCTCAGTAACACAACTCCCGCTCTTATTAATATTAATCTAAGAACTCTGGCCAGCTTTAAAGAAAATAATCTCCTAAAATCAAAGAAGCAAATTAACTCCTCTTAATTATAAATATTTTAGTTTTGTTTTAAATACTGTCACAGAATGAGAGTTTCAATCCTGTTAGTAGTTTTTACTATTCCCATAAAGCTTTAAATCTGGTTAAAGTTTCCAGTTCAGACTTTAGTTTTGTATTTATTTTATTACTTTCTCCTACTTTCTCTAAATTATTTCAATCTCACTTTTTCTTTACAGAGTGGGGTTATCTAACGTTGGGTGGAAATGTAAAGTTTCTTTCCTAACATCCACATAAGTCTCATCTGTACAGCATTTAGCTTTATGCTTAGGGGATAAAGTGCAAGAGTTGCAAATAGAGACATTTTATCTTGATATATCAAAAGGAACATAAAGAATTAGCAGTTTTGGCTGCAAAGATGACTTGAGAATTAAAATTGTTTAGTCAATTCAGTAATATGAAATTCCCAATTTCGTTTAGAGGAACAATTACTGGTTTTTAAGGTGGTGGTTCAGCACTTAAACTATGTCTACTAGGAAATGAGCTGAACCCAGGAATATATTTTTCTAAGGTGTCAAATAAGAGTTACATAAATCCAAGTGTATACCCCTCTTAAATTAAATTGGGAAACAATGAGAAGAGATACAGAGAAGCTCTTTGACAAATCAAGTTGTTTTTGTGACAGTGTAAGCATTGGGCAGCAAAGAAGCATGAGAAAAGCCACACTGAGCAGAGTTCTTCAGAAGACTATACCATTAACTCACAGAGGTTACATGAAAGCAGCTGTACACTTGCCTCTCAAGACTGTTATGTCAAAGAAATACTCTTCCAAATTCATGTACTTCTTTGCTTTAAAAAGAAACTAAAATTATTACCTATCTCAAGCTGATTTGACAGCTCTGGATCTTAGGGAAGTGACACAGACAAATCAGGAGATTTTCCAGAGACATTTAGAAAGCTACAAACATTATTCTATTTACAGGCTGAAATTCTGATACCACTAAAACCAGATGTAACTTTGGCATTTGCTTCTTTAGCGTCAGATCTCAGCCTAAGTAAAAAAGACACATCTTACCACAGTTTTCCTATCTTTATTTCATATTTGATTCCCAATGTTTGTATTTCTACAGAAAAATACAAATTTTAGACAATGAAATCCGTTCCTATTAACACTAGATAGAAAGTAAAAGATAGATGGAAGATGAGTACTGCAGATGCAATAGCTTGAATTCAAACTGAACACAGCTATAGAGAAATAAGACTATTAATCTACGTGTTCAATATACTATAATTTCATATCCTATTTCCTATTCACTACTTTTTCATAAATCTGTTTTCTGCCAAATATTTTTGCAAGCTGCTGCTTAACTCAATTTGTGTAAATGTCACTTAGCAATAGGAAAACTGAAGTTGCTTCTGGAAAATGCTGTTACACAGGATGTCTAATTTCTGTCTGGCATGAGATTCTAGTATATATTAGTTACTTAAAATAAGTTGCAGTGCAAGGAAGTTTCTAATTGTTAGTATTAGTTTTCAAATAAATTTAAAATTATGCTTGGTACAGAAAAAATGTTGAGGAAAAATAATTTTTTTTCTCTGGCTTTATGGACAGAGGCATGAAGATTGTTTTAGTATTACTATACTCTCTTTAACCTGCAAATTAATGTGTTAAGCATAGAGCAAAAGACCAGGGAATAAATAACTACTCTATATTTTCCAGTGGAATCTCTTGAAATAGTTTTTTTTTTTTTTCTTTCCCCCTACCCATACTCCTTTCCCCCTTGAGATACTAAACTTTAGAACATGAATGAAAGATCAGACTTGGAAGCTGTGAATTTGGGTAAAAATAAACCCTGAAACTTCTCTGTTAGGTTATGGGTTTCTCAATGCAAAGCACTGCAAAGAGATCAAAACAGTGATCATAAACTTTTTAGATAATTGATGGCAAAGGTTGATTTTCCTTCTCTCCCTCCTCCCCAGTACTCTATTTGGCTTTAGGATTGTTCATGAGTGATTTACAAGATGTTCTGAAAGGCAATATTCCGAATGCAAAAGTAGAGAGAACGAAACTACACAGAAAACTCGTCTTCAGATCTGCTCAGCCAAGACCTGTTCCAAGGGAAGCAGCTTTCTGGCCACTGCACTTCTCCCAGCCTTTCATCATATTCAACTTTACTGTTCCCATACTCTTCTTTATTTCAAGTCATCTGGAGATGGCTACAGGAAAGTAAGCTTATATCATTCCCTTGATCCTTTTTTTTTNTTTTTTTTTTTTTTTTTTTTTTTTTTTAAACCAATATAATAAGAAGCTAAAAGAAGGAGAAGAGAAAGAAGAAGAGCAAAAGTCTTTAAAGGATGTTTTTCTGAGTCCTGGAAGTTCTCTTGCAGGCACACGGGCTAGGGCTAGGGCAAGCTAAATTAGGAAAAAACAGCCTCTTGCAGAACCTTTTAGTTTTGAAACATTTAGATGTTATTCTTTTTATTTACGACAATAATCATGAGCATATTTCAGAATCTGTAGTTATGGTAATTTCTGTTCAAATAATCACCTTCGTAGGAGATAAATTTAAGAATTCTAAAGAAATACACATTTAAAAAATATCAAACATGATATTCTCTTCTTGAGTATTTTCCTTTAGTTACAGTGCATGCAGTAAAGTGCAAAAGGAAAGTAGTACAAGCCAAAATATTTCTGACTGTATGTAAGGCTGCTTCTCAGGGAACGTGAGGCTACATTTTAGAAGAAGCAAAATATAATTTTAATAATTTCTCTGTAGTTTCAGCAACATTTTTGAGGTGTGTTTTACCTTGGTAGCTGAAGTATGAAGCATTAACAACAGAAGTGATTTTTGCAGGGTACTTCAGAGTGTTAGTAATCTGGTGAACTCAAAGTCTTGGCAAGAGTCTGACACTCTGGAAACTGATTAGAAAGTTTAATGCATTATTTCATCTGTGTCTGAAACATCTGTAGAGCTTTTTGAAAACCAGAAATAACCCAATAACCTGAGGCTGCACTTCATTGTTATTCCCAGAAGAAAATGTTTCATTTTTTTCTGATTGCATTCACATTAAGTCAGATTAAAAATCAAAAGAGAGATGACCAAGAAAAACAGTTAGAAAAAAAAAAAATTAGTAGCTAATAAAAATATTTTTCAAAGTCTGATTGGAATATAAGTTATTTCTAAAGTCCTTAGAACAGTAAGATGTAGACAAAGATTTGTTGATTGTTGTTAATGTATCTCTAGACAAAACTTTTCTAGTCAGAAAATGATTAGTCAATGAACCTGAAAAAGTTTGTTGGAAAGGGTTAAACTTCCTATTTCTTAAAGCAAAAAGACACATATGAAAAAAAAAATATTCAAAGCTGTCCTGACATTTTCCAAATGAAGAATACAGGAGGACAACTGCCAGTATATAAAAACTTTTAATTAAAAAATTTAACAGAGCTATAAGAGCAACAACAACAACAAAAAAAAATTTACTTAATATTTTAATTATCTGCGGAAGCTTACTATACAATATTATTTCTAATAAATTATACTTAATTTCTGAAACTGAGATAGCAATATGTGAATCAAGAGCAATTACATTTTATAGTAAAAGTACTTATTCCGTATGTATTTAAAAAGTTATTTTGCTGAAATTTCATTATGCCATCCATTATATTGCTTATGTTGTCCATTAACTCCAAAGTATGGGCTTAGAATAGTTGAGCTAAAGACTTGGGAAACAGATGAAAATAGGGCAGAGGAATTTGAGATGTAGAGAAAGGGAGATTATTTTCAGAGAATATCTAATTTAAAGTAAAATCTGGTGAAGGAAGACAGAGACTCAGTCTCTTATGTGTAGATAATGTTTAGCTGATATTACTTCAATTACCCTTAATCCATCTCTTCATTTAAAACAAAACAATGTTTTTTAAACTTTTGTCATGTTTTTTCTAGAAGGCAATTAGCTAAATCAGGCACTAAGGAATGTGAATTTTTATTTGAGAGTGACCTGACTTTTTTTTCCATTATTTGTGAAACAAAGGTATCTAAAACCAGCATCATATGTGAGAGTTTGATAACAGTTGTGTATTTTATGTGTAAAGATTTCAATAGTTGTGATCTCTAAGTGCTTTCCTTATGTGTAATAAAAGTATAAAAGCAGTTTTCAACAGCATGGCTGGTTTATGTCATAGTCTTCAGGTACAGACTCATAGTTATACAATATTTTTGTTTGTGAATTTTGTTGCCTGATACTGATTCTAGTTAGCAAGATGCATTTCAGTGACCAACAACTCTTTCCAAGACAAACTCTCTGAAAAACAGTCAGTTTTATGATGTGTACTTCTTTTTATCATTGGCCTTGATATCTTGCACAAAAGAAACATTCTAGCTTTCATACCTCTCTGGAAAATTAATATGACAAGCCTAGATTTTTTTGTATTCTGCACTAGTTTCAGAGAAAAGATTTATTTCAGGGTGTCTTGTTAAATTATGCTATTGTAAGTGCTTTACCTCTACTACAAGGAGAGGCTGTGAGAGGTGCAGTTGTTCAGCCTGGAGAAGAGGAGGCTCCAGGGACTCCTATTGGCAGCCTTTCAGTACCTGAAGGGGCCCTGTGAGAAGGCTGGAAAGGGAATTTTTACAAAGGCCTATAGTGATAGGAAGAGGGGCAATGGGGTTAAATTAGAGAAGAGAAGATTTAGGTTGGATGTTAGGAGGAAGTTCATTACCATGAGGGTAGTGGAACACTGGAACAGGTTGCCCAGAGAGGTAGTTGAGGCCCCATCCATGAACATACTCAAGGTTAGGCTCAACAGGACTCTGGACAACCTGGTCTAATGGAGGGTATTCTTGCTCACTGCAGTGGGATTGGACTAGATGAACTTTGGAGGTCGCTTCCAACCCAAATCTTTCTATTATTCTACGATTCTATGATCTCAGAAGTGGAAGTCAACTAAGACTATGATTTGTCTGATCTATAATGTGAGTGTTAAAGAGTTGTGGAATTCAGGTGACACTGGTGATAAATATTATCCTTTATGAAAGACGCTCAAGATCTTCTGCTTTGAAGTTTTTTCTTTCTTTTCTTACATTGTCACATGAAAATCCATGGATTTCTGCTAACTTCAGTGTTTCTTGTTTTGATTATTTATTTTTTATTATTATTAATAATCGAGATTTCAGGAAAATGTCCCTGGGGTTCTTTGGATATTCTGTCAGCAAGGTTGTTGCACAAAATTAGTTATAAACACTGAATTAAACAGTTTAAACAGCTTAAATAGTCAGAAAACAGGGAACCTGCTAACAGGGGAAATCCTAACCCCACCTAAACATTATAGGTATAGACGTCCCGGAGAGAGGAGGAAAAAGAGTTCTCCTTGCCGCTGCTGTAGGCTGCAATGCAAGCTGCTAACACGTGGCAAGTAGAAGTCCAGTCCCGACGAAAGGCAGCAGGAAAAAGAAGCAACGGTCTAAGTCACCCTCCCTTAAATACCCTATTTTGAAGGGTGAAACTGGCCAATAGGCAGTAGTGTCCATTGTTTTGGCCAATAGATTCAAAATTCTGTGCCCAGGGGTCTACCCTAACATTTTGAGGGACAGCACAAAACACCTGACTTGATCATGTGGCATGGGGCTTCTTCATTCAAACTGCCACTGTTTGCTCAATCCTGCAAACCCCTGGACCTTGTAACAGGAGGAGGAGAGCCAGGAGTTTGAATTAATCTGGGGAGGATTCGTGCCCTACCAGGACATTTTTCTTTTACTGTGATTAATTTCTCTAATTAAATTGGATTTTTAGGTCTCTGTAAGCTTTGATAATCTTTTTTTTTCTGACGTTAAGGAATAGAGAAATAGATATCTTATCCCACTATCTGTCTTATGTGCCGGGTAAGCAAGGAAGATCGGCCAGGGCAGGTTAGGAGCAGGAATTGATTAGTTGGGTTACACACATCCAGCTAGAAGCCAGAGAGATCAGCAGCCAGAGAAACCCAAGCAGCTCTGCCTTATCTTTGTTTTGGTTCTTACTTTTATACATCTCAGTAAACATATGAGTGAAGGAGACATCACAGAGGTTTTCCTTTCTCAGCCTATAATCTAATTTCTCATTAAAATCTTCCAATTAGCCTCAAACCAGCAAACCTTTAAATATTGCCTAAACATAAATTTACTTGAGAAAATTGATGCATTTGCATGGAGTAAGGTATAGGGTATCCTTTACTTCACATTAGCTCAATTAATTAATGCATATCTGTAAAAATAGTGATGGAAGTTCATTTGGTTACCTCTAACATCTAGAAACACTGTAAACTATTTTGCATAACAGAGAAGTTCTAAACCATTATGCAAAACACTTTTTCATGACACATACTCTTAGTTTTACATTATAAAAACAATAAGTAAGCCCTCTAGCAAGAGGGCTGTAATAAAACCCTGAAATTATCATGATCTATACAGGACTAGAGGACAGAAGTGACTCCTACTTCTTTTGAAGAGTAAGAATGAAGATACTGCACACTGATTGAAATTTTAAAGAGAGATTCCATTTATTAGTGCATATATGCAAAAGGCAGTCAGTTAGAATGGATACATCAACAAGTTAAGCCAAGTCTATCTAGAATCCTCCACCTGGTCCACACTTGGCATGCCTGCGAGTAGGCTTGTGTTATTTTGAGCTAGTTGGAGAATTTGAGTGAGAAATTAGATTATTGGCTGAGAGAGGGAAACACAGTATGTCACTTCACCCAGACCTTTACTGAGAAAGAAAAAAAAAAAATTTGTTTTTAAAGTGTTGTACCCAAAACACGAGGTATCAGACGGTTTCTGACCACTCTGGTTACGGCTGATTCTCTTTGCATGGTCTCCTTTCACTTTGCCTTGGTAGCTAATTCTCAGCAAAACTACTAACTTCTTTCTACAACTAATCCGCCTGGCCAATCTACTTCAGCTTATCTGCAGCATCAACAGGTGATGAGATAAGACTGGGGAAGGGGGAAAAGATGGTAGGGGGTGTTTGGTTACCCCTCTCTTGGGGATTTTGGTCTCTGGGAGGGGTGTGGTGTCTGTATTACCTTTTCATTGTATATATCTGTAAATATCTGTTATACCTTGTAAACATTTGCTTGTATATTGTGCATTGCTGTAAATATAAAGCTTCATTTATTAACTTCCAGTGTTTTTGAGTCCTAGCCCAGGTTTATAAAAGGTGGGGGGCAGGTAACTGCTTAAACCACCACAAGGCTAAAACTGCCCCACCCACACATCTTAGGCCTATAGGGCCTCAACAGGCTGCATGACTCAGCTCAAAATTCCCTGTCAGGCAGTATCCATCTTCCATACACAAACCATGAGATAAGGAGGGATGTGTGCTCTTCCCTGAGAGATATGTGAAGTGAGAAGAGGAGAAAGGAAAAAGCACTGGCTTATAACCTGTGATAGTGGAAAAAGGAATAGAATAACAGACTAAAACATCCTGGGATGACCAAGGAGAGGTCTTGGTCTCTGTAGTTTTTTTAAAGGAACCTGGGACTCCTCAAACTAACACAGGGGTACTCATACAAATCAGCAATTTAGGTTTAGGGCCACAGAGCCACCAAATAGACTCAGAAAGTAAATGGTTTGCTCAACAAGTCTGCTCCAGAGCAAGCTAGTTCACAGAATTACCATTTCTAAATTTTTGAATAGCAGTTTGTCATTTGCTTTCTTTCTGCTAGCAGTATAATCTTAGCATCCTATGTGTATCTGCCTTTTACCTGTGATTTCCTGATAAATACTGAATTTTTAACAGAATCTCAACACTTGTGCTATACCCCATGCACCTTATAGCTCCTACTTGGTAGTTATAAGATTGTATGTGAACAAGTTGATGACACTGGGGCCTCCATGTGCAAAAGAAACTTCAACAAACTGGAAAGGGTCTGCTCTGTCCTAATCCACTAACATGGCTGAGGGATGGAGCACAAAATGTGTGAAGAGAATGGGCTATTTGGGCAAGTAATTGTAACTCATTCCCTCAAACACAACTGTGTATGAAGTCAAACTAGTTCAAAATAGATAAAATTAAGTTTTTTGCAGAACATATAATTATGCCATAAAGCTTCCTGCTCTACAAAATTGTGGCTATTAAGTCTATGTGACTTAAAAAAAAAATAGGAAGAAAGTAAGAAAGAAATCACTAATAAGGCCATGAAACAAAAAGTTGCATTATCAGTCTCAGGAAGAAATCACAGAACTACAGAATGACAGGGGTTGGATGAAAGCTAATGGGTTTAAACTGGAAGAGGGGAGATTTAAACAGGATGTTAGTGTCCCAGGTTGGGAATTATAGGGTTAAAACTCCTCTAGGGACTATGAGGAGAATGTTATTCAATCCCATAATTCTGCTATCTCTTCATAAACTCACAGCAAGGGCAGCTTGTTCTCCTTTTCGTGCCCCTCCAGCCGTGTCTGGGTAGGAGCTGTTATCGGGTAAATGTGTAAGTGGGTAGGCCTGTTTTGGGGCCTAGGAATGGCAGAGGCATGGCAGGGGGAGGACTTGGGGCATTGGGGCTTATAGATTTAGTTATGGGTTGGAAACAAATTCAAGGGTGTTGCTATAACTTCTACATCTGCTCTGTAACTTTTCCATGCATCTCTCTATCCAAAATATAATTCTGTTGTTTTCTCCTATTTATTTGAGAGGTTTTTATTCTGTCGGCAGTAAACCCACAACAATTAGGAAGAAGTTCTTTACAGTGAGGGTGGTGAGATATTGGAACGGGTTGCCCAGGGAGTTTGTGGGTGCTCTCTCCCTGGACATGTTCAATGTTAGTTTGGATGAGGCCTTGAGTGACCCATTGTAGTGGGAGGTGTCCCTGCCTATGGCAGGGGGGTTGAAACTGGATGATCTTTGAGGTCCCTTCCAAACTAAACCATTCTGTGATTCTATGATTCTCTGATCATCTAGTCAATCCCTCCTGCCAGAACAGATTCACCTACAGCAGGTTGCACAGGAGAGTGTCCAGGCAAGTTTTGAAAAACTCCACATCTCTGAGCACCCTGTTACAGTGTGCCAACACCCCACCACCCTCAAAATAAAGAATTTTGTCCTCATGTCTAGAAGAAACTTGACGTTTATTCCCATTACCTCTTGTCTGGTCACTGGACACCATTGAGAAAAGATTGCCCCCTTCCTCCTGACAGCCACCTCCAAAATATTTACAAGAATTGATAAGATACCCCCTGAGTCTTCTCTTCTCCAGGCTCAAACACTCCAAATTCCTCAGCCTTTCTCCATAAGAGAGATGTTATAATCCCCCAATCATCATGTCATTACAACACACACAATGCTGGCTGCTGAAGAATTCTGTCAATTGTTCAGCATATTTAATGATGTAAATGCTTTTCTGTTCCATAATCTTTTATTTAAAGTTTAGGAGTTACCTATCTATTTTCAGGTAGTTAAAAGAAGTCCTCAGTCTGTTTAAAGCTCTAGACAATTGCATAAAATTGTCCACCAACAGCCAAATATGATCTTATAAATCTCATTGTTAGTGCTTGTTTAGCTTTGTTGATGACCTACTGAATGTTCTTTAATGACTCAAATAACATGCAAACCTCTGTCTCTAGCCTTGGCAAATTTTAAAAGCCATTTCTCCTTCTAGTTTTGTTCTGCGTGAAGTCAAGGATAAAAAAAGTCCCTTACAGAAGACAGTGGCCACTCCATTGCACGACTGTGCGTACCACATCTTCAGTTCCCTCCATTCTCATTTTTTAACAACTGGCTTGCTGTTGAAGTTGTCTTCAACAGCATTGTCAGCTGACACAGCCAGCAAGAATGGCAAGAAAATGGGTGAGCAAAGACAGTCTGAAAGTACTGAGCTGCTCGAACAACTCCTTCTATGTTCACTGTAACTGCCTCCTGCCCAGCACTACTTCCCTGTACAAGCACTTGACCTGCCCACAGTTCCAGGACGCCTCCCACAAAGGAGGGATAATGGGACATCTGGCCAAGGAAGAGCAGGTTATAATGTATATTAATGAGTGGGCAGTGCTCACCTGAAATGTGTTAATGCATTGTTTGTGTGATGGGATAAAGGAAGTCACCATGAGAGTGATGTGGTCTTTTTGGCCATTTCTTTGGCTATGGCCTTTTTGGTCACTGGCCTTTCTTGGTCTCTTGTTTCTGGTCCTGTGTCCTGCACAGGCCTCATGCTTGCACTGCCCTAGAATAAATGTTGGAGAGTGGCTTGAGCGCAGGGGTCACCCCAACTATGTACAGCTTGTGGGCCAGCAGAATGATGCTTATTTGGAGGCTGCTAGTGCAGCAGGACTTGGTGTGAGAAAGTCTTAACAACAGCACATTCCATTTAGAGTGGGCCCTTAGCATACCAATGGTTCAATAAGGGCAGGGTGTCCTTGGATCAAGCTGGAAAGCCCCCGAGCCAACTGATAAGTGATTAGGGAGGATGTTGGTCCAGATGGGAAAAGGAAGCTAGCCAAAAAGCAGAAACCGCAAGTAGGTGTACACATGTAAATTTAATCTTAAGTGCTTTAGCCAATGCGAGAAGTAGTTTGTGCATAACATGAATGCTTAATTTCACCTTCTATATAAGCGCGCGCATGTTACAATAAAATCGGCACTTTTCTATCATCCATATTGGATCGGCGGTGTCCATGTGTTTTGTTTCCTTTCCGCAAATAAAGAGCACCTGCTTCAATCCAAAGTGTGTTGTTGTATTTGTCAGATCACTGCCAGCAATAAGTGGTGGAGAATGAGGGCAACGAGACAATGTAGCAGCTACAAGAGCAGCAACAACAAATCATAGAATCAGCCAGGTTGGAAGAGACCTCCAAGATCACCCAGTCCAAAATATCACCCAGCCCTACCCAATCAACTAGGCCATGGAACTAAATGCCCCATCCAGTCTTTTCTTGAACACCTCCAGGGGTGGTGACTCCACCACCTTCTTGGGCAGCCCATTCCAATGGCAAATCACTCTCTCTGTGAAGAACTTCCTACTAATACCCAGCCTATACCTCCTCCGGCACAACTTGAGACTGTGTCCCCTCATTCTGTTGTTTGTTGCCTGGGAGAAGAGACTGATCCCCACCCGGCTACAAGTTCAATTTGAAATTGAACTGTTAAACCAAGAAAGAAGAGTCATTTGAAATCATTGAAGCAAATTATTATCTTACTTAATTGGAAAATATTTCTCAAAAATAGCATTCACTGCAGTTAGCCAAAAGCCAGGATCCTTGTCTTTTGGAAATTGCAAGACTGCCCAGCCAGGTCTATGCTGTTAGCACTACTAGAGCCACAGTGGAGGGGAAAACCCCCTTGGAGTATTTCATGACCTGTAGTTCCAGGCTATCTTCTAGTTATTCTCTTTTCTAAAAGTCATTGACCATCTGTGGTAGTTAGAGGGGTCCTAGGTCTCCCTTAACAAAACCATAAGGACAGAGGCCCATCCCAGGTGGATGGACCTGCTTGTCTCAGGATATTGCAATATTGTTACTATGTTCCATCTTCCGGTATCACAGCTTAAAAGATAGTGCCTGACTGATCTCTCCCCCTTCTCTTCCCTGCCTTTCTTCCTTCCACTTCTCCTCTCCAAGAACAGATCACTTTCTTATCTCATGGTTTGCAAGGGAGATGGCTGGCAGGGAGTTGAGCTGCATCACTGCGTCCCACTGAGGACTTGTAGACCTCAACTGGGGAGGGCAGTTTTAGCCTACCCTCAGGTTGACTGAGGGTGGAAGGAGTGAAGGATTCTAGAAGGCCAGTGTGGGCCTAGTGGGTTTTTATACTTATTCTACCTGATTGCCTTTTGTATATATGCTCTTGTAAACAGAATTTATCTTTAAACTCTCCATCAATGTGCAGTATCCTCATTCTTACTTCTGAAAAGGGGTAAGAGTAATTTCTGTCCTCCAGCCCCAGGTATGCTGTGGCTGCAAATTGGGACACCGTTCCATGTAAGAAAGTGAGTGTTCCTAAGGTAGGCATGTCTAAATATGACTGAATTACTACCTGAGAGAATAATACACCTCAGGCATGCAAAGAAGGTAGGTGGGTGAAAATCAAGAGATTTTTCTATACAAATGAAAAAAGGAAGCTTAAAATAATAAAGCTAATTTTAGAAGTTCTGTGTGGTACAGTATCTCATCCACAGTAAACACCGAGGAAAATATAACATGTAGAAGAGAAATTAAACTACGATAAAAATTACAGATAATTTATTTTGTGAATGGTCTTCTATGAAGGTTGTTTCATCCTGTGGGAGTTAGATACAGTAAGCTTTGTTTTACTTTTAGAGATTTCAGAGTTACATGGTTGGGTTAAAAAAATATATGTGCATATATATATGTTTGTGTATATAATTTCTCATTCATTTTGACAGAAAAAGAGGTAAAAATATATGTAAGGAAGAAACTACTTCCCAATTTCTCATGAGTCTTTTGGAGTTTTAAAATCTTTATCTGCTATTTAGCACAAAATAAATAATTTCTTCAGACTAATGTAAAACTTATATTTCTGCTAGCAGTTTCTTTCTACCTAAGCAGATGCAAGTCAATGTATAACCTGTATAGCATAGGGATACTAATTAGATCAGGTTTGCACAGATATTTCTCTGGTTCTCCCTGGCCAAACTAAATGTTCCAGGCATTTCAGACTTGTTCCATTTTTTGTTCTGTTTAGAAAAGAAATTGCCAATTGTGCTGGTTTGAGCTAATTGGAGGATTTGAGCAAGAAATTAGACTATTGGCTGAGAGAGGAAAACACCATATGTCACTTCACCAGAGCTTTACTGAGAAAGAAAAAAAAAAAAAGTTTTTAAGTATTGTACCCAAAACATTAGATATCAGATGGTTTCTGATTGCTCTGGCTGTGGCTGCTTCTCTTGCATGGTCTCCTTTGTCTTTGCCTTGGTAGCTAATTCTCAGTAATACTACTAACTTCTTTCTACTACTCATTCCCCTGGCTGATCTACCTCCGCTTATCTTCAGCATCAACAGGTGGTGAGATAAGACTGGGGAAGGGGGGAAAGGTGGTAGGGGGTGGTTGCTTACCCCTCTTGGGGATTTGGGTCTCTGTGAGGGGTGTGGTGTTTCTGTATTACCTTTTCATTGTATATATCTGTAAATATCTGTTATATCTTTTAAATATTTGCTTGTATATTGTGCATTGCTGTAAATATAAAGCTTCATTTACCAACTTCAGTGTCCTGAGTCCTAGCCGGGGTATATTTCAAAAGGTGGGGGGCAGGTAACTGCAAAGCCACTACACCAATCATGGCAGATTTTGCCAAAATTGATCTTCTGCTTTCTCTACTCAGTAAAGGAATCATAAGAAGTTAAGGACCTTTGTAAAAAATGGCAACATATAATTTTTATTTATTTATTGTTCCATAACAGCTAAGTGTCATAATTTAGGGTCTTTGTACAAAGCTGAACAATGAACAGACATGAAACGTAGCAGTTTCATCTTAGAACACTGACAGATAATAGTAGCTCCAGCTGATGTAAATGGGATCCATGGGCTTGCACTTGCAGTCTGTATTTTTCCATTTCAGTCACGATTTTATAGTCAGATCTGTGTTTCTGAAACCTGGTGCGAGGATTATCCTGTGCACATCCAACTGTAGAATTTGGATACATTTACAATTCTTTTGTATTTTGTTTTGTTTGGTTTTGTTTCTTTTGTTTTGTTTTTTGGTTGTTTTCAAGATAACTTTTTATGAGCAATTGTTTTTGCTACTACCAATTTTTTTCCTTCTGTTTTTTTTTCTAAAAGTATCTACTGATCTGAAAGCATCAGTATCCTTGAAATCTACAGTAGGCATTGAGTAGCATTACCCAGTACTTAATTAAAAGACAATTTAAAGCTTCCAGCCCATCAGTCATACATTATTTCCATCCCACTGAGCACTGAGAGGTACATTGAAAACACTGGTGTTTTTTAGAAAAACTTGCAAAGGTGTTCATCCCCAGCAGTGCTAAAACTCAAGAGCAGTTATATACCACATTGTCCTGGTTACAGTGAATGACCTTGTAACTGCAATGAGAACTTGAGTGACAGGCTGGACACAGTAGTCTGGGTCTTACTCTAAACCTAAAACCTCTTCATGCTAGTTTAATACAGGGCTGTTTAACTCATCCTGCTGGTATGTTCAAAACCTTTACTTGCCTTAAAGGTAAATATAGCCTCGGGGCTTGCAATAAGGTTAAGAGCAAACAAAAGTTTAAATTGTCATCTCATCAAGAAGTTACTCTCATGCATGTAACTTTCGAGTTCCAACCTTGCACCTAAGCCTTGTGGCAGGGACTAATACTGATATTGATTTATATGGAGAATCAATAATACTAGTGTGATAAAGAAGGATTTGAATTGCATTAGAAATAAATAAATAAACAGTACCATATGAGGGGAAAGGAGGGACAGTTGCCTGGGAGCTGTTACATAGTTGGTTTTAGTTGTTACTTTAGAAAAATATTACATAAAGGCGGCAGTATCTGGCTACCTATCTGGTCCTTGTTGCTGAGGAGCACTATAGAAGACAACAGAAGAGAGCATGCATGTCCACCTAGAGGTCGGGAGAGGAAGACTTCTGTCTTCCTCTCCCGACAACCCCCAAATTGAGGAGAAGACCCCAAGAATCACATAACGCAGGTGCATGGAGGCTCCGCTTTTTCTAAGAACTGTTTTGCATAATTCATAGTTTCCAAAAACTCATCGTTTATTCATGAGAAGGTCATGTAAAAAATCTGTGCCAGGTGATAGCAGTGTGTGGGGTTGGTGAAGTGCAGACTGCCCCCTATATCCAGTGCTGTTTTGCCTTTTATCTCACAAAATAAAACTTGAGCATCTTTTTGACTAATTGGTGTGGGCGGATCATTAGCACCTAATTAGGGCTCATTTATAACACTAGAAAATGTGATGTCACTTCTGGATGCTGATAGGACACAGAGAAAACTTCAGAATAAACTCAGAAGAATGAAGAATAACTGTGCTATTCTCTAACATCCAAAGCGATAGAGGATTTCTGTATGTTAGAGTGCAATAGTCAACAAAGAGGTACTAGAGATAAAGCCTAGATATAAGAGTGACACAGAACTGTCTTAAAAATCAAGTCACCAGTACCAGGAGGGGAAAAAGTATAGGTCACATCTTCAGTTCCTAATCATGGCTGCTAAGTGCTGGGTGTAGCTTACTAATTCTTAAGGTATATATAATATGTTTTGTGATTTCCTTATGAGTTATTATATAATAGCAGAGATGATGTAGTTACTCAAATCATCTCTACTGCTGAAAGACTGATTATGCACAGCTAGATTTGACTTAGTAAGACAGAGGTGACCTCTCTGGGAGTATCTTCAGTGTGAAACAGAATTTATACAGTTAAGCTCAATGCCCCAAAAGACAACTGTTAAAACCAGCAGACTAATTAATTGGAGAATTCATATCTATTCACTTCCACTTAGGTTTTGTTCTCCCTACCACACAGCTAAGAAAAGAAGCAGTCAAATACATCAATGTTCTTTCCACCTTTGTTTATACACATGTATACAAACAAAAAATACTTAATTTTTTTGTAATAATTTTATTTTAAATTAAGATTTAATTTATCATAAAGATGAATAAAAAATAAGATTCCAGTACCAGTGGCTCTAGCTCAGATTCCACATCTAGAACTGATTAGTACTGTATATATAAAAATTATCTTAATAGGCAACACAATCCCACTCAGACAGTATTATGTCCCTAAGTTATGTTGCTGGCTCAACTTGGTAATTCTAACATTATTACTAGATACAGATTTTCTTCTCTTACATTTGCCACATCTCTTAGTTAAGCTTTTAGTCAAAGGCTGAAGGCACTGACCGCACAGGACACATGTAATGTAGGAAGTACATCTTTCTGCAGATTAATTCCTCCTGCTGGTTTATGAATAGCTGATGTACCAATACAACAGAGAAATCCAAGCAGCTGTAGCAATTAGACATGACAACAAATTTTCCACATACTGTTTTGTTTAAGGAACTGTCAAAAAGAGCAGCTTCCCTGACTTTCAATTACTACACCACTCACAGTTAGGACAAGTTCACCTACTTCTTCTATCTGAGACTTACTTAATCTTCTCAAATGCATCCTTATTAAAAGTGATGGGTCACAGTTTGAACTTTTGCTACATAATGTAATGTAATGAAAAGGCAAAGTTATGGTAAGCAGTATCTTTTGGAGTGGCCATTTTTCTCTTAGAAAGAAGATTATTTTTCCTTCTTAATGGATCAAATTCTCTGTCCTCTCAAGTCAATGAGAATTTTCTCATCAAAAGTTCAGGGCTTATTTGGTAAATGTTAAGCATTTACCTTTCCTTTGATTCCCTTACAGTATCTTGCATAAATTAGTAGATTGAAAAAGGAAAAAAAAATCTGTCTTGTATATAAGACCCCTAGCAAATTCTCCTTAATAATTTTGTATGTTTTATAAACATTAATTCTAACTGTTAAAAAGCAAATATTTGTTTGGTTTTTTTTTCACTATAGCTTAAGGTACATTAGGGCTTAAATCTGACAAGTGTGCAAAATGTAACATTTTAAGTAAAATTTTATTCCATGAATCTGACAGAGAGAGATGTTTCCATTATACCTTTCTTCAGAAATATGTTCCTAATTATCTTTTTCTCTATTTACTATTTTTAAAACAGGATTCTCATGAAGATGAAAGCCACAGGATTTTTTTTTTTCATCTATAAAAGTCTTACAAGATATGAAGGATGTTTTTTCATAGTAATATTGCTGGTCTCCGTTAGCATATACTTTTGTTCTAGGACTAAATCCAAAGCAGGGTCAGTGCAAACCTTTACACTTAAATGATCCATATGCATTTGCTTACTGATAGCCACAGGGTAAGGAAAGCCTGAGGAAACCCAACTATGATCAACTTCCCACACTCACAGGTAAGACTAATTGCTCTACAGGATGCAAAAGCCAGTGGTTTTGAGACAAACTAACATGCAACTAAAATTATAAAGAGGAAAATTGAGAGAGCAAGAGGTGCTCACTGCAAGTATTTCAGGTCTGTGGAACTCCTTCCAGAAATTCTTCATGAAGAGTCTGCATTGCCTCAAATGATAATGCCAAATAATGACAGATAATAATATGTTTGCATTTTCAGTGAGTGGGAGACTTGCATAGAAGTGGTATGAACATCTGTGACTGGTCATAAAGAGGAAGATGGTATGCAAAATCATGGTACAGGGAGTCAAGAGAGCCCAGGAATTCCCACAGATAATGCAATGCAGTGAAGGAAACCAGGTTTCAGACAAAGGAATTGTTCTTGCAGCTGCCTGAACCAACAGCCTCACTGTACGAATCAGTGAAAATATTAGTTGCTGAGGAGGTCTGGCATAAGGAAAGGAAAAACACTTACTGACAGGAAGGCAGAATGATAAGGCTTATTCTGTTTAAAATTTTACATTTAAAGATTAAAGTACAGGAGGAAAGGAAGACCATTTGGAAAACAGTGCTTCAAGGCATGTAGTTCTGCATCTTCTGTGAGGTGAGATTTTTATGTACCTAATATAACACTAATATAAATTAGCAGAGGTACTCAGATGCTACACTGTGTTCAATATGTAGCTACCTCTTTCTGCAGATGTGGATATCACAACATCGCCAAACTGCAAACACTGTCTACAAAATCCCCAATCTACAAACACTAACATCTCATCTTGAAAAAGGTGTTTCCTTTATTGCCTTCTTATAATCTGGGAATAGTGTGATTATTTACTGATGAGTAAAATCTATCATAAATATTGTTTTTAAAGGGGCACTAATACTATAACATCATATCTTGTGAATCTAGAGATGTTTTAACGAGTACTTTAAAAATCTTATTATTTCTTATTTCAGTTTTGGAAAACATCCATTAAATTCTCAGTAAATTAATGTCAGAAGACTTGAGTGCCAAAATATCTTTTGTGGTCAAGAGAGACACTACCAAAAGACTCAATGGGATTAAAAGATGTAAAGCTACATTCAATGGTTGAGTAATCTTTGGTCTTTATTACATACCATGTACTGAAACATGGAAACATTTGTTACAACTTCTTAGTTATAAACCACACAGGCAGTCTTGATCATCATAATTCTTTATAGCTGACAAAGAAAATTAATTCTGCAAACTATGTGTAAAACTAATCTATGAGGCTAATACCTCTTGACACTACATTATTTTTTTAGCATTGCTCAAAAACTATACAGGTTCTGAATACAAATGAAAATATGCCCTAGAAATAAAACCAGCAATTTATGAAGGGGTTAGTTCAATTTTCACAGTGATATACCCAGAAACATAACAATTCATATTTCATTAATTATGGGGAAAGAGAAAATAACATAATTCACAGTGTTGAGGAGGAAATATGTTAGCAGGAAATTCCTTATGATACTAAATTTCACACTTGTATATTCCAAAGAACTGAGTCACAACCTCTCTTGACCTACTAGCCACACCCCTTCTAATATACCCCAGGGTAGCATCGGTCTTCTTGGCCACAAGAGCACATTGTTGGCTCATGTTCGACCTTCCATCCAGTAGGACCCCCAGATCCTTTTCCCCCTCACTGATCTCCAACAGGTCAGTCCCCAACCTATACTGATACCTGGGGTCATTCTTTCCCATGTGCAAGATTCTACGCTTGCCCTTGATGAACTTAATGAAGTTTCTCTCTGCTCAGCTCTCCAGCCTGTCTAAGTCTCACTGACTGGCAGCACAACCCTCTGGTGTGTCAGCCACTGTACCCAGCTTTGTGTTATCAGCAAACTTGCTGACAGTGCACTCTACATCCAGGTCATTGATGAATATATTGAACAGGACTGGCCCCTGTACTGAGGGACTCCAATGGTTACAGACCTTCAACTAGACTCCATCCCACTGACCAAAACTCTCTGCCTTCTTTCCTTCAACCAATTCCCAATCCACCTCACTACCTGATCATCCAGGCCACATTGCTTCAGTTTAGCCAGAAGGAATCTGTGGGAGACAGTGTCAAATGCCTTACTGAAATTTATATAAACCACATCCACTGCTCTACCATCATCTAGCCACTTGGTTATGTCCTCATAAAAGCTATCAGATTGGTCGAATATGACTTCCCCTTGGTAAAACTGTGTTAACTGCTCCTAATGATCCTCTTGTCCTTGAGATGCCTAAGAACATCATTGATGATAAGCTGCTTCATTACCTTTCTGAGGGTGGAGGTGAGGATGACAGGTCTATAGTTACCTGGGTGTTCCTTCTTACTCTTCTTGAAGACTGGGGTGACTTTTATCTTATTCCAGTCCCCAGGCGTGTCTCCTGTCCACCATGACTTACTGAAAATCATGGAGGGTGGTCTGACAATGACCTCTGCCAGCTCCTTCAGCACCCACAGGTGCATGCCATCAGGATTTATGGATGTTCAGTTTACTTAACTGTGTCCTAACCCAATCTTCATCTACCCAGTTCATGCTGAACAAGGAAACCTCCTCTTGTATCATGCCTTCCCCTAAGACTTCAGAGGTCTGAGGCTCATTGTCTCCCTGGTCACCATCTTTTGGGCCACCTACATAAGAGCCATGAGGAGAGGGGTTGTCAGTGAAGACTGAGACAAAAATGTTGTTGAGAATTTCAGCCTTCTTGTCTGTTGATACAAGTTCCCTACTATTGCTCATCAGGGACATGCACCTTCTTTAACTTTCCTTTTCTTGTTAATGTACCTGTAGAAGCCTTACTTGTTTTCTTTTACATCCCTTGCCAAGTTCAGCTCCAGCTGTGCCTTGGCTTCCTTAACCTCATCCCTACACAACCAGGCAATGTCCCTGTACTGTTCCCAGGATGCCTGTCCCTTCTTCCATTCCATGTGTAGCCCCAGCTTGCCTTTTAGCTTTACTAGCAGGTCACTGCTCAGTCTTGGTGGTCTTTTGCCTTCCTTCCCTGATTTTTTATATGTGGGGACTGATATCTCTTGTTCTCTATAGAGAGCATCCTCGGAAGATATGCCAGCTCTGTTCCTCTCTCTTGTCCTTGAGGGCCATTTCCCATGAGGTCCTATTTAATAACTCCTTGAAGAGCTGGAATTTTGTTTTCTTAAAATTTAGAGTCCTAACTCGGCTCCTCATGGCCTGCACTAGTGAGTGATCACTGAATTCCAGGCTGCCTTCAAATTTGACACCCTTGATGAATCCACTTACATTTGTGACCAGCAAGTTCAATAGTGCATCCCCCTGTGTAGAGCTGTTAATTTCTTGCCTTAAGAAATTGTTGTCTAGGCACTCCAGGAAACTCCTGGATTGCCTACAGCTAGCTGTAGATGTTGGGGTGGTTAAAATCCACCACAAGGATGAGGGCCTGGGGCCTGTGACTGCAATGACTCAAGCTGAAGTAAAAAGGTTTCATCAACAGGCTCGGCTTGGTCAGGTGGCCTGTAGTAGACTCCTACGACAAGGCTCCTTTTCTTGTCCTGGTCCCTAATATCTATACACAGGCTTTCAACCTGCTCAGGGCTATTCTTTAGCAACAACTCTTCACACTCTATTCACTTCTTCACATAAAAAGCAACACCTCCACCTGTTCTTCCTCTCCTGTCCCTTCTGAACAGTTGTGGCCATCAATAGCCACACTCCAGTCATAGCTTTATGGCTGATCTTTATTAAAATTGAGGGGGTTTTCTTCATTATTTTTTGTTGTGTTGGTTTTTTTTTTTTATAATAAGAACCTGAGATTTGTGCCAAAGTGATCTTAATAGATTTTGTTTTACCTTTTTAGTGAATTGAATAATTTCCCACATCTTCATAATTCTATTTAAAATGCCAAATGCACACTTAATATGCTGCATTGTTGCTAATTACAAATAAAATCCTGAAAATCAGTGTTGTGTGATAACTGTGTGGTTTATAACAAACAACTTGGTTGTTACTTATAAATAACTAAACAACTAGTAAGTGTTTCTATGACAGTGATTGGATGGAGAAGCCACGTAATTCTGATAGTCAACCCCTAGTGGAAAAAAAAAAGAGAAACAAAACAACAAGCTCAATAGTTTTGGACTTCTATACAAATTGCTGAATTGCCTTTGACAGTTTCCATATTAAATTATTTTCTGGACATCCATTTTCAAAGGCATTTTGTGAAGCTTTTTGTATGAACAGTTCAAAGAGATGCATTTAATGATTCATCGTTTATATACATAATCCCATAACACACAAGTATAGAATATTTGTTTATGAATAGTAAAGCATAAAAATATTTTGTTTTTAAGAGATCTCAAAGACTAAGATTTTTCAGATTGCTATGGTGATACATTGCCCATTAGATTTACCACTACATCCATGGACATATAGTTCTAATGAATTTTAATGAAATAATCAACTTAAAAAAAAGAATAATAATTAGCCAGTAGTTTGTAATGGTATTACACATTGTGCAATAATAATAACCATATTTCCATTTCCAAGCCAGCTATCAAATAACATGTGTTCTTAACAGAAGAGATTGAAAAAAATGTTATACTGTGCTGGTTTGAGGGTAATGGGAATATTTTAATGAGAGAAAATAGATCATTGATTGTGAAAAGAAAACACACAGCATTTTAGAGGTTGGAAGGGACCTTCAGAGATCCTTGAGTCCAACTTCCCTGTCAAGGCAGGATCACTTAAGGTAGTTCACACCTGTGGTTGCCTAGGTTGCTGCATTCTGTATTTTCTATCTCCCCACCTCTTCCCATATCAAGTCCCCCCTAATGATGAAGTCTATATATTTTTTCGGTTTGCTGAGAGGGATAAAAAGCTAAAATGTCAACAATCTGTCCCATTCTGGTCTGTGACACTGGATCTGTTCCCTTCCTTTTCACTCTAATCTAATCTCTCCTCTAACAAATAACAACATAAGCTTTGCTGGCTGTTTTTGTTTCCCTGTCTGGGAAAGCAGAAGGAGAAAGAGTAACTTTGAGCCCTTCTGGGCAGTTTCTATTGTCCAGGAGGGAGTTTGGATTTCTGTTTTATTTCTAATTTATATATAATTGTAAATATATTGTGTATATATGCTTGTAAATTTTGTTTCTGTAAATATAGCTTCATCTTACTTCCAAGCCATCTGAGCTAGTCTGGTAAATTTCCATAGCGGGAGGCTGGAAGTTCTTAACACATCACATATACTAATTTCTTTAAAACTTAATGTTAAAAATATATGCAGCAGTGGTGATGAAGTTGAAAGGAAGCTATTTACTTAAGCATGACCTTATTTCAACAGTTCATTGGCAGAAAACTTCAAAGTCATTTGTATACGAGAGATTTTTTAGATTACTCTCTAAAGAGAAGAGGTAAAGTGAAGAGACAGGAGTGAGAGGCATAACACTCAATGTGAGTGATAATGCTCCATTTATTAGCGATTCTACAGCTTCCTTTATAACCCACAAGCAGGGGGTGTTTGTGAAATGCTACAAGGTAATTGGTAAAGGGGATTATATGTGGAATACAATAATTGGTTATTGTACAATGACTTTGCAGTTTTCCGAGAAACTTCTGGCTAACAGAAGCAGGAACTTTCCTCATCTGCATCTCTGTTTATCAACTGTCTGTTCCGGCTGCACTTTCACTTCACAGGCATTTCGCTGTACTTTCCTGGCAGTGGAGGTTGTTCACCACTATGAAGTTACCTCTTCTCAGAAATCTTCTGCAACAGTAAGGAACAGGCACTTGTTGCTAAACTGGTGACGAGACTTATTGTTTTTCAATAGTGCATGAGACACAAACTATTGACGCTTTAGTGAACACATCTGGCTTTCCACACTAAGTAGATTAATGAGAAGTAATCTGGACTTTTGTCAGGCCCTATATCCAGTTACTGGGAGTGCTAGATGGTGACTTGAATTTAAACGCATGCATGTCCTTCAGGACGAGACATTTTCTTTCCTTTGGTAACAGAGGACAATTTTTATTAGGACAGCTGCAACTGGATCAGCAGGTGCCCATTCTAAGTGTGTGTCTCTTGTGATATAGAACAATATTGGTCTCTCTTTTAACCCCACATTTGGGTAGTCTGTGTGTTTTTCTCTAAGCAGATTAAATTCTATTACATAAAATAGGGAAGACCTTTTCCTCTCTCTTCTGCTGAATTTATAAGAAGGGTGACAGTTTTAGGGACTACTTAGTTTTTATTCTTTTATGAATGAACTAGAAGTAACGTGATGTGGTGTCTCAGAGCTGCACCACTATTATTACCATCCTTTTTCACTTTTTTATTTGTTTCTGTGTTCAGTATACTACTATGTGAAGGACCTTTTGCTGATGTTCAATGACAATGGTGTACTGGGTCAGTAACAAGAGCCTTGTCAGCTGTGGGAGAACCACAGCTTAGGTGTTCTGGATTCCTTAGAGTCTCCAAAATGGGGGCTTCTCCATAAGACAGATGAGCCAGAAGCCACAGTAACCCAGCCCTCACCAAAACAGGCTCAGCCCTATGGCACCTAAGCACAGCAAGTAGGGCAGGACTACTGACAATAACATGTCCCAGAAGTCTGGTGACTTTCAAACAAATTTAAAGTGGCAAGGTAGGTCCAATATCCATTTAAGAATCTGTCCAACAACTCAAGGACAGAAGGTGACAGACACTGAGGCACTAGTCTGAAGTAGCAGCATTACAACCTAAACAGGGAATGAGGAACCAGCCTGAGCTGAAACAGGGCATCTGAGCCACAGGCAAGAGCATAAGGGAGGTCCTCAGCGAAATCAGTCAATGTCATTAAGACTGCAGTGCAAAGCAGTCCACCCTTGGCATCTCCATGACCTGCAGCTCTTGCATTTTAATCACGACATTATATACCGAAGAAATGTAGCAGGTATAAATCTGCAGTGCTCTACAGTGTAGACAGCCAGGATCATGATCTATTATTTCTGCTACAGGAGCATTTACTGATCGAGGCTTCACTGTTCTTGGCACTACATAAGTATTCTATACATGGGTCAGGACTCTCCTTGATAAGGAAACAAGTGTTAAAAAGAGGAGTAAGACACTATACAATGAACAGCAGTCACACACCAGCTCCTATTTAAAACATTAATGAGAATTACTCAGTGTTTCTTTGCTCTCCACTTACCTGAGGGACATCTATCTATCTGTCTGTCTATCTATATGTCTATATGTCTATCTATCTATCTATCTGTCTATCTGTATGCATGTATCTCTCTACTGGTGACATCTATAAACAACTGTCCTGGGTTCTTTGTAGTTTGGAGTTTTTTGGGTTCTGTTTGTCTTTTCTTTGTGGTTTGGGGTTTTTTTTTTTTTTTTTTTTTTTTTGTTATTGGTTTTATGTGTATGTGTGTGTGTGTGCTGCTTTCTGGTTTTTTTTTTTTTTTTCCCAATAGATTATCTTCCTGATTTCTGGTATGAGAAATATTTTGAATCATAGTGTAATAGCTCTTCCAGAATAGTCTCGCTGTCCTTGAGTGCTAAGCTCTAGTAAGACACTCATTACAAAGAATTTACAGGATAGCCTGAAAGTGAGAGAGAGCAGTGATAATCAATTATCAGGGCAAAGTAAATGTTGCCTTGTCACCTCTTATTGTAAGAGCATAACTGACATCACTTGCCTTTCCTGTATGCACATAGTTCAATTAATTGGATATGACTATTTCAGATGCCTTCTGTATGTCTTCCTGTTTTCTTAGGACAAGCTCTGGGTTCAATTACATTAAAATGACTGTGTTTGTCTTGTTTCATTTACTTTATAATCCTTAATTAGGTTGACAGAGGAATAATGTCAGTCTGCATAGGAAGTATCTAAATTGAGGCCATTGATATTATCTATATTCTGTCCCTGAGGAGATAGGATTTTTGAGTGAGGTCTGCTATTAATTCTTAACACGCAGTATGAGACAGATTGAAATCCATCTATGCTCAAAAAATTTTAGCCTATCCAAGTAGTGGCAGCCAGAGCCATTCTGAAATTAATTACTGGTGACACAGTATTACTTTTTAGAACACACAAAGTTGGTAATGAAGAGGCAACAATGAAATAATTAAATTGTTTAGTTTTATATATTGTTAAACATGGTTATGGGCCACATGCTTAAGAAATAACCAGAAATAATATCTTTTAATCCAAAGAAATGCCAGTGTCATTTACCTATATGCAAAAAGAAAAGGGACAAAAAATAACAAACCAAAACTACAAAATAAACAGCAAAAAGGCACAAAGACAACTAGGGACAAATTACAGGTGCATACATACAGACACAGATACAAAATTTTTGGTAGATTCATATGTAGTATGAGATTTGAGTGTAAAATACATACTTTGTTCTTAATTTAGGGACTTCTAGAACTATCAGAGTGAGTTAGTGTAATCCTAGTTAAGAACAAAGTCATCTCAGTGGAAGCTGTAGTAATAATATTCATCACAGATAAAGGATGTGAGAACATATGAAACATATTCCTAAAATGAACTTTTATTTGGTTTTTACCATTTTCAACTAGTCTTGAAATGAATGTTCATGGATAATTAATAATAAAAATTGAAGGCATCATGTAGGGAAGTGAAAGTCACTGGCCAAATTAAAGTTGTCAAATACATTTGTTTCTAAAGGCTGAAGTACCTATATTAAAGTACCGCTAGTAAAATACATCAACATTGGACAGGGCTGAAAGGAAATGCTGAGGGGCAGGAGCTGCCATTGAGAGGATAGGGGAGTAGCCTCCTGCATCCTCTAGTGAGACCAGCCAGATAAAGCAAACACATTTACATCACAGAGTGAAACTTCAGAGCATTAAAATGATGGCATAACTAATTTCTATTTTGGTATGATTAAGTTTAACAAATACCTCTTCCTGTAAGTAGCAATGAAGTAAACACATATAAAAAATCTCTATTATGTTGCCAAATCTTTGTTAACATTAATCTTCATTAAGCAATAATATATTGTCAACCACTCTCTGTATCAAAGGAGACCTCTGTGTTAGTAATTGACAGCAACCACTCATTAATTTCTTCATTAGTGAGTGTGAAAAGTTACTTCACTTCTCAGTGGTCTGGCATTCAAAAAATAGTTTAATATATAACCCTTTACAGTTATCAGATTTCGGTGTTTTCACCAAACAGAATGTTCTGCTATATGTCTCAAAATAATGGGAGGGAAAAAAAATCACTCTTTCCTACTAGCGCACATGTGGTGGTATGTTGTGGCCTACGTATTTTGTAATTGACATTACGTAGATTAAATAGGCAAGAGAGAACAGCTCATTGGCAAATTCTGTCTCACTTATACATACATTTATTGATCTGTGAGACCACATAGCATATACATTTTTAAGTGTTGTAGCACTGATTTCCCTAAAACACATGGAAACTTTCTCATTTGTACTTAAGTAGCTATCTGAGGCCACAGTGTAAGTCTTCCCTCATTACAGCCCTGCAGAGGCTATCTTGTGCTAAAAGGTTGATGGATTCTTCTCACTGTGATGGATTAATGACAACATGGAGCAGGGAATGTGCAGAGGATGCTTCATTGGTCTAAACCACTCACATTTACACTTATGCTATCGGTAACTCTGACAAAAGGTTAGAAGCATAAAGATTCAGGTGATCCTTCAGGATGCGAACTTATTACCTTTCTCAGGAGAGAAATGTAACACTTCCTAGAACATCACCAGGTCAGCCAGCATAGCCTTGACTGTTATGGTGAAAGCTTAACCTCAGTGAGTGCAGAAGGAATGTTCTTAAAAATAAACTCATATACTAGGTTTGGTAGAGAAGCTGATACTGATTTCCTAATCTCCAGAGATCTTTTTCCCTTACATGTAATTGCAAACAGCAACTTGTACTGCCAATTTGCAACTCCATTCCTCCCTTTAATAGTGATTCTTGGTACTGAGAAAGAAAAATCGTAAATACTGATTTTCAAGAGGGTGATTTACCTCTTTCATACGGCTCGTCACTGTCCTTTCCAACATCTTTCATCATTTAATTTGACACCTGGCTGAAACTAAACTTATCTACTCTCATGTACAAGACAGGGCAGCAACACAGATGGAAACTTTTAAAAGCAGAAAAGAAAACGATACTAAGGAAAAGGAACAAAGAATGCTATGGACCTAGAAGCATCCATTACCGTCAGCCCATTAATTTCTCATCAAATCTTGTCGGGAAGAGATTAGCCATTTCAGAAATCACAGTCCTTGTATGTAGGTTATTGCCCAGGCATTTGTTGGCCTCTCAGTTAAAGACACATGTAGTCCTGTGTTGCCTCTCTCTTAGTTCCCAGATATTCAAAGGCTAGTATTTCTTAAATAGAATTACCTCTCTTTTCCTTTTTTTTTTTTTTTTTTCTGGAAACAGAATCTTCACAAATGGGAGTGGCAGAAGCAACATTACCATCACTCTTTCCCAGCATATTTGCTCAAGTCTAGGACAGTAGGTGGTAGGGAAATGTTACATGCTCATGACAAGAGAAGCTTTTGGTTTTTTAAATTATTTTTGTGAACAATTTGGAGGTATCCAGCTGCTTTCTGCTTGATTTCAGCTCAAATGGAGTTTAAGAATTATTGTAACCAGAACCTACCTTCAAGTAAAAATATTCTGTAAAAAAGTTAGCTCCTCTAATCTG
>VWZI01017456.1:5278-35052 GCA_013396835.1 Psilopogon haemacephalus | reverse complement strand
CAGGTTGCATTTAGCATACATGGACTTCAGAATAAAAGGGATGAAGCCTCTGTGGTGTCCTGACAAGGCCCCATGGACTTCAGTAATTTCAATCCAAACAACTTGACTTTTTGTATATCAATAGAAAACAAAACAACCCACCAAAATAAGTGCTTAAGTACTGGGAAAAGCCTGGCACAATGTGCTGAGCCCACAGACCTAAAAGGCAATATTTCTGGTGACAGAAATGAAGACCATGAAATTCTAACTTTTGAACCTTAGGTATTACCTACCACTAGGTAAATGACCACATAATAAATCCCCACAAAGAAGGATGCAACTACAGTTTAAAATATGAATCCCTAATTGAACATCTGGATTTTGATCTGTGTAAATTACTTACTGTGTAAGTAATTGTGTTGGATATTTAAAAAAAAAAAAATTGTTTTTCTGTGATACTCTGCTCCATGATTTAAAGCCAGACAGATTATTAACTTGAATGATATTTCAGACAGTCACAAATACCTCAGATCTTTCTCTCTCGTTGTCTTGTAATAATGAGGTAGATGTAAGTTTATCCCTATGAGAGCAATGTTACTCTGACACCAAGATAAATAAAAACAGACGTGCATTTATGCAGAACACTATTTACTCCCCTTTTAGTTTGAAAATCCCTAGCCAGCATAATTGCTTTCCAAAGTGCTACAGAAACAGAAATGGAGAATAAGCAAAATGCAATTGAATTCAATGGCAATATTGATTTCTTAAAATGGAGTGTGGTGCTGAAGAGGACTGACACAAAGTTAACAGATACCTGAAGTATCTGTATAGCTGCAGTGTTAATTTTCATGGAATTGTCTTTAGAAAAACCTAATAACTTTGGTTAGTAAATAAACTGTGTTGTTTCTTGGTTAACGTAGTCAGAGTTTGGTTGGATGCTAGAGTGTTTCACAGGTATTCAAACAGGGAGGAAGAAAGATGGTTTTGTCATATTCCTTTTTATCTTCTAAAGGAAATGGACAGTAACAGGTAATGACTGCCAGTTTAATCTTCTCTCTGCCTCCTCTCAGAGGAGTATTTCTGTGCTTCTTTGCAGTAATGTAAGTACATGTTGCACCAGGGTACAGGTGAAAGAAAGCTTATCTAGCCTTTCATGGATAACATAAAATGTGTCTTAGCAAGAAAAGCTGTGAAGTCCTTTGTGGAACACACAATGCACTGGATACATAAACCATTTTGCCTCTTGTGTAGGAACAGTCATGGAGATAAAAATGTTGAAGAGAATGGAGAGGAAGGATCTGGTGTGTTAGAATTTTCTTAATACCTTTTTCTCAGATTTTGTTTTGCGGTGTTAAAGGTACTGGCACTACAACACTAAGTTCTTTGATGTAAGTAATTGGAGACCACATCTAACAAAAGTAGTACAGGCTAACTTTGCAATTAAGTTCATTACTGCACCATGCAGGCAAAAGTTTGGTCCCTACAAAGCTTGCTTGTAGATGAAAACTCCAAAAAGTTTTAGTAGGGCAATTAGTAGTTTTGGCACTACAAATAGACTGTACATCATCCTTCTTTGCAAATGAGACGGTTGTGAGGGCCTGAAAATTTGATCCCATATGGTCAGATGAGAATAAAAATGAGGAACTGGCAATTAGGTGAATTCGGTTGGGCAGTGGGGGTGGTGGGTGGGGAGGCACCTAATTTTTATTTCTATTATCATTTAATTTTAATGTAATGAAATGAGAATACTGTCTGCACTTGGATTAATATACTGCGGAACTAGAGTCAATAATGTTGAGCTCTAGTCAGTCTGCATCAATAAGACAGTTTATATCTTTGATAAGGATATATGATGTTGAAAGTCTTTATTGATTACGGAGACAATGATGCTATGTAGTATTGAAACTGACATGATAAGAGCAGAGGAAGACATCAGTTGCTATGCCTGCAATTCAATTGTGTGATTCAAGTACTTCAGCTTTATTTTTTTAAACACTGATAAACTCATTTAGACTGCCCTTGTATTTAAAACTGAGGCCTGGAGAAGTTTATCTAGGGAAATAACATGTTTGTTTTTTTTCCCATAACTTGCTGTTATTGAAGAATATTTTTTCTCTTATCTTGTCTCCTCTGAAGTTAAATAATGTATGTACATGAAAGTGTCAAAAATTCCTCTTGCAATAAAAAACTTTGGAGCACAAATCTCTTTAATCCAAAGCTTACTTTAAAGTCTTTTAATTGCTCATTGTATGATATTCCTTCTCATGTAGGAGGTAGTGGGTTGGGGTTTCTTTCGGTTGGTTGGTTTTTGGGGGTGGAGAGCAGGAAGAGANGGTGAATTCGGTTGGGCAGTGGGGGTGGTGGGTGGGGAGGCACCTAATTTTTATTTCTATTATCATTTAATTTTAATGTAATGAAATGAGAATACTGTCTGCACTTNGAAGAGAAAAAAAAACAACAAAAAAACCCAAAAACCAAAAAACACTAAAACACAAAAACCCACCCAAACCAAAACACCCACACACACAAAAATCCCCAAAAACAACAACAAAAAAAAGCTTGAATATGTCCATTAAAATGTATCCATAAAGTAACTAACAGGTGAAAAAATAAAACTGTTTGCAACGCTTGGAATATATTGGGAACCCTTGTTTAAACAATAATGTTTAATACCCAAAAAATTGCTTAAGATCTAGGATACTACTGGAAACTGGTATGTAAGGTCAGGAAATGCTTTTAGCCAGTCGTGGATGTTAAATAAACAGACAGAATCATCTTAATTAGCTACAGGAAAAAAAGCCTGATTTAACCAAGAAGATCCTCAGTGCTGGTCAGCAATTTTGGAATTGTGTAATGTTTCATTCAAAAATTCTTTTCATTCAAAAGAAATGTTACTATTTCTTTTGACAACATTAAAAAAAATTACTTGTAAGCTATTATTCTGAATTAAATTACAAGTAACAGATCAAAGTTTTAAGGAACCATTTACACACATTCTAAATTCTTCGGACTGCATTGCATCACACAGGTGATTCTTAAACAGCTGCTTTTTTTTTTTTTTTTTTTTGTAACCACAGAGATCAGTTCCTAACAGACCATCTTTTTGTATTGCTCTCCCTTGTCTCTGACACAGGAGATACGCTGATTAAAAACTCAGCATAGCTGGAACATTGCTTTGTTCTCCACGGCATGATCGAAGCTGACTAAGTAGATTTTACCAGAGTTTTTCTGGCATCAAACCCATGCTTAGCAGCTTAAGTAACAAGAAAATGCACAAATGGTTAAGGGACAATCTTACAGCTCTTTCTTCATTACAGGTACACTGTGTAATGGAAGGACAAGCACAGAAGATTTAGCTTAAAGTCAAGTTTTCCCAAAATATCAAAATTATGAGAAGCTTCTACAAATTTATGAAAAACTGTGCTTGAACAAATATACTTGAAAGTTTATTTTCTTCACAGAATATTAAACTTAACATCTTTCAAAATTAATCTTAAATTTCTAGACTTGAATAGGATTGCCCCATGATTTTGAAAGTAGATGTCACTAGTAGCAGTTTCACTTCAGTGATGTTGCCTGAATATACATTATATTTATTAATTTTTGATTAAATGGTTACCTATTCTACTCTGTTTTAAGACTCTGAGGTGGAATGAATGATCACTTTTTGTGGATTAAGCTGAGTTATGCTATAATTATAGCTATTAATACAAGTGCTTGGCAGAGAAACACGGAAGTAGCAAACAAATACTTGTGTATCTAGTAATTAGTTTCTGGACTTCATACAATTGTTAAACATGAGAGTTACAGTAAGGCAGCTGAATGGAATGAGAATAGAATAGGTTAACTTGCAGTCAGTCTACACATTGTCTAGGATAATAGTGGCAACTGGGATATGACAGGCAATGGAAAACATGGTTAATGACAATGGAAACAAAATATGTAAGTACTTCAGCATTTTGAGATAGTGATTGTTCCTGCAACTTACAGGTCATTCCTCTGGGTTATTTGGCCCAGAAAGTTGATCTGGTTCTAACTGTGCAATGAAGAAGGATTAGGAATCTGACTGGGTTCAGTGCAGAAGCTCAACGAGTAGTGTGTGAACCTAGCTGTACCATGACCTGTTAAAGTCATGGAGCAGCACTGCTGTTTTGGCATGATTAGCACCAGGGTTAGTATGTATTTCTAGACCTGAACTAGATTTCTAGCTCAGACATAAGAAAAAAAACTTAAAAGTGGAAGCTCTGAGTGGAGTGGTGAACGTTCTAGTAATAAGCCATATAATAGCAACAATGGCTAAGTTAATATAGTTTCATTGAAGCATCAAGCGCTTCAATGAAACTTGTACTGTCCCATTGCTGGTTTCTGCTGCTTCTGCTGTGCCTGCTGCTGTCTTCCCCCACAACTGTTTTGTCTGCTTCTGCTTTTGCAGCTTCGCCACCACTTGACCCCTTCCCCATCCTCCTTAAAGTAATTTTGTTTTGTTTTCTCTAGTAGTTTATTCTCCTTATACTGTTATATCTAATTTAAACTATAAGAAAATACAGTTTCATTTTTACTGACTTTCCTAAAAGAATCTGCCTAATAATGAGTTTAATCTAGTGGGGGAAGGATCTGCTCTAACCTGGTACAACTTGGATGTTGCTGGGTTTTTTTGCTTTCAGAACTGGGAGTATGAAGGAGCAGATTGAGAGACATCTCAGTGTCTTGTATGACCTTACTTGCGAGCTCTGTGCAGTTGCTGCTACCTCTGTTAGACCTGAATCTGTTAGAGCTAATTCTTGCTCAGCTGATGGAACGTTGCAGTGCTGCACAGTTCCTAGTGGGCCATGGTTGACCAACTCTGGGGTGGCTAGATGGGACTGCATGCAGAATTAGTTAGCCCACCTTCATGCCCTTAAGGACCAAAAACATTACTGAAATAGCACAATGATGATCCAGAAGTTGGAAATTCAAGCTTCCTTATTGTGCTATTGCACTGCATTTATAGTATATTAATTCTGTGCAGACTAATCATAGGATGCAAGAAGGATTTCCCCACTTCTGCTCATATGTATGAGTAGGATATGCAGGGCTTCATAAACTAGGTGTAGCTAGAGGCTGGACACAGTGGACAACTCTGCTACCACTAATGAAAGTCACTTAGCTTCCTGGGTGGTTCATTTTATCCACAGTTCTTCTTGTCCACAATGACAATACTAAAGAGCTGCCAGTTCTGGACTCATTTTGATCTGGAAAAATCTGGCTGAGAGATATGTCCCCTTTTTACAGCCACAGATCTTTTATGGTAGGAAGTTTAAATGTGAAAAATTTGGCTTTATGAAGACAGAAGCATGTCTTCTGAAATGGACCTTATAGTGAAATATATGTGCTTGTGTGAAAGAGATAGATAGAAGAGTTTCAATGATACAGTCTCTTCAGCCATTAAATGTTTGTTCTTTTTCTGTATGTTGAAGTTGTAGCTTTTCTTCAGAAGGCTTTGGACAGTGTGGAGTAATACTAATTCCTGTTGGCTGTGTTTCCTAGTAAGAAAATTCAAGAAGGCTGTAGTTGGAAGGTTGCCTGTTGCATATGTTTTCTTCCACCTGTTTAGAACTTCTCTCAAAACTGCATATACTAGATCAACTTAAGTGAATTGGAATCCTTAATTTCCTTAGCTCCCTAGTAAAGCCCATTCATTAGAAACCATTACTGGAATATAATTCCTTAAATAACACAAATGCTGTATCTTATCCTGGCAAATGGTAAAACAAAACCAAAACCACACTGAATGAAAAAACAACTGTCCAAAATGAACAAAAGAACCCAAAAAACTCCAAACCTCTAAGCCCAAGACCAAATCCTTCACAAATCAAAACTACATGAACAAAATGTTGTCATCAAATTGTTGTGTTTTGGTTTTACTTTAGCAAATAGATAACATAGTGATACTGAGAGCATCAAGAATATGTAGTTCTCCCTTTTTTTTTAGTGTATAGAATGAAGTTGTTCAGGAAAACATCTTCTGTCACAGTTGTTAATGTGTTTTCGTTTTGTACTTATTGGAGAACGTCTTGTTAGCAACAGCTGTGTTATAACTGAATAACATTAATATTTAAATTTGACTTTTTAAAAGGTGTGTGGTGTTAAGGTTTAATTTACTTTCAAGTCAGTTTGGATTTTTTTGAGCTTATGGCTTTCTTTAAAGAATTTTGCTTAGTGGTTCACTTAAGTTATTTAAAGAGATTAGCATGTAATTGTTTGAAAATTTAACCAGCATTTTGCTATTTAAATGCTTAGCAGAATTAAAGACACTATCACATCAAAAGAGTGAGTTTTCCCTTCGTCTACATCTTCCACCTCCTACTCCCTCCCCTTCTTCCATGGTTGTCTGAATTGCTTCTCAATTTAATTCAGACTTTCAACCTCTGAACAAAAAATAAAGAAGTAAAGCCGATTTAAAAGATTTCAATTTAAAAAGAACTCTGTCGACTTTCCCCGGCTGGAATTTCACCACAAAAAGTGACTGGGATTGACTTCCCTTGGCCACACTGGGGCAAAACACCCCTAGAAACAGTTTCCCAAGAGCCCTTTGTGAGCTCCTGAAGCCCACATCCTCCGTGGAGTTGAAACACTAATTTCAGGCTAATCTAATTAGACTATTGATTTGCCCACAAGCAAGCAAGAAAGGAGGAACAATCTACTTGTGATTTCTCTGCCTTCTAGAACTACACTTTCTTCATTGCATCAGGCTGGCTCTAAAACAACGAGAAGCACAAACTCCTATTTCACTGAAGGGAAAGGGTCTCTAAGTAGGTAGCTGCTTAGAAGCCACCATGCTCTGCATTTGAGGAAAGAAAATAGGATTTGCTAGTGAAAGAGCAAAACATACTTAAATATCGATTACATTTTGTTTTGTCTATGTCATAACAGTTAATTCAATAGGGCACAGAGCGTGTGAATGTTGGCATTATCGGCTAACACTGCAGGCATGACAGGGTGTAGCTCTGATCCTCTTATCCAGCGCATCTCTGAGACTTGGTCATTTATAGTAAAGATCACAAGCCTAGAGGCGGAGAAACATAGCTAGTTCCCTTGCTACTTGTTCCCTTCCTTCCTTGTGAAAAGGAACTAGACGAAATTTGACCAAACGTTGTGAAATGGTGAACTCAGCTTTATTAAGTGCTGACTGAAGGAAGATGAGGAAACCGAAGCGTGTATAAGCCAGGCTCTGTGATTGTCATCTGAAGTTTGATTAAGTTAGAATCTGGCAGATCTTCCTGTTAAGTAATTACTTGGCTTTCTGCATTTTCTGAGCTTGCATGGCACAGTTACAAAGTGTAGTGAAAGATCTCACATCGTTAAAAATATTGAACTGCAAGGTAGTAGCAAGCCTGACAGAGAAGTTATGCCAAGAGGGTTTTCTTTTACCTTTCAGGGACAGCTGGAGTTAAAGCTATCAATAACAACCCTTACCACACCCCCTCCTAACCCCCGCTCCCCAAAATGGCGGGTGTTTTGCAGGCTTGTAACTGTTCTATTTATTATATATTGACAGATTTGATGTTCGTGTGTCCATCTGACAGTTTTCAAAGGCTCACATTATTCGAACTCTTGCTTTTCCTCTCCTATTGAAAGAAATGGTAACTTTTTTTTCTTTCATTTTCTTTTCCTTTTTCAAAAAATATCTTACTTCTGCTTGGCACTGGACGGCGAGCTGCTCCCGACTGCAGCGATCGCCCTTCCCGTGCCCGGACGCTGGGGCGAGGGCATGAATCATCACGAATGAGACTTTGATGGCCACAGCACTCATAAGCGACAGAGCAGGAGCCCTGTCCGGTACCGGATGGTATAGCAGTGCCTCCGGAGATACCTATGAGACATAGGTGCCCGTGATTCCTCTGCCCTAGCATCCACGGCATCGTGGCTGGTGTTGGTCCCCTGGTAATCCAGGGTGTAGGACCGTAGCCGCTGCGGCCGGAACGGCGATCGGGCAGGAGCGAAGGTGCAGATGTCTGAGTTCCCGCTGATCCCACGTTCAGCCGTGCCCTACCGAGCTGCACTAGGGCGTCGTGCCTGTGGGCCGCCGCCGGCTGCCTGTAGGTGGCGATGAGCACCCCATGAGCCGCCAGCCCCGTCAGCTGGCGCTCGTCCGGCGGCAGTCCTGGAGGGTGCGATGCCCCCCCCCGCCACAGCCGGCAGTGCGTGGCCACAGAAAGCCGCCTTGCGCACCCCGCATAAGCCCCTGCCCCAGTCCTGCGAAGAAGCCCAGAGTCTTCGCTGCCCGAAGCATTGCTGCGGGGAGGAGATTTGGAGGGGATGTGGGTGGTTTACTTTGAGGTGTTCCTCCCTCCTGAGCGTGCAGGGGGGCGGAGTGGAGCGGCGGATATCATCGCGCTGCCGCCCTGTCCGCGGGTGGCACTGGGGGCACGATGTCAACCCAGCGAGACGCCCCCCCTCACAGAAGGGCGGGATATAGGAGGGGGACGGAAGGTGAGGGGAGGAAGGGAGGGAGAAAGCGAGGTGGGAGCTGAGAGGCAAAGCAGGAAGGAACGGCGCGGTAGAGCTGCGGCGTGGAGGAAGCAGGACTGCAAGCGGCGGCGGCAGAGCTGCCCCCGCCGCCTGGGGCTGCACGCTGGGCAGAGACGGCCGGGATGGGCGGGTGCGGGGCGGCTCCGCCATCCGCCGTCCTCTGAGTCCCGGCCGCCTCCTGCTGCGCTACATAGCGGAGGGAGGGGTGGCGGAGGAGGTTTGCCCAGACTGCCCAAAGCGTATGGGGCGGCGATGCATCCTGCTAGGGAAGCGCACTAGTGACAGGCTCCTCTTTCCATGCCCGTCTCCTGAAGCGACCCTACCCACCCCGCTCGGCATGGATGTGGCCAGCAACACTACCTCCCCAGAGCGCTCCTCCGATGGGGCAGGCAGCTCCAGCTTCGCCGAGGTGACCCTGGGCTACCAGCTGCTCACGTCTCTGCTCCTGGGCACGCTCATCTTGTGCGCCGTGAGCGGCAACGCCTGCGTGATCGCGGCTATCGCCCTGGAGCGCTCCTTGCAAACCGTAGCCAACTATCTCATCGGCTCGCTGGCCGTCACCGATCTCATGGTGTCCGTACTGGTTCTGCCTATGGCAGCCCTCTACCAGGTGCTGAACAAGTGGACTCTGGGGCAAGTCACCTGTGACATCTTCATCTCGCTGGACGTGCTGTGCTGCACCTCCTCCATCCTCCACCTGTGCGCCATCGCGTTGGACAGGTACTGGGCCATCACGGACCCTATCGACTATGTCAACAAGCGAACTCCCCGTCGGGCTGCCGTGCTCATCAGCCTGACCTGGGTTATTGGCTTCTTGATCTCCATCCCGCCCATGCTGGGTTGGAGGACTCCCGAAGATCGCTCAGACCCCGATGCCTGCACCATCAGCAAGGACCACGGGTACACAATCTACTCAACCTTCGGCGCCTTCTACATCCCGCTGCTTCTCATGCTGGTGCTTTACGGCCGCATTTTCAAAGCGGCCCGCTTCAGAATCCGCAAGACGGTCAAGAAAGCAGAGAAGAAGAAAATCGCCGACACCTGCCTCACCCTCTCCCCAGTCCCCCTGCAGAAGAAAAGCAATGGGGAGCCCGGCAAGGGCTGGCAGCGGACTGCTGAGCCCAAGCCCGGTGCCTGTGTCAATGGCGCGGTGCGGCAGGGTGAGGACAGGGCAGCCTTGGAAATCATCGAGGTCCAGCGCTGCAACAGCTCCTCCAAAACTCCCCTGCCGCTGCCCAGCGAAGCGTGCAGCTCCCCGCCACCCACCTCCTTCGAGAGGCGCAACGAGAAGAACACAGAGGTTAAGCGCAGGATGGCCCTGTCCCGGGAGAGAAAGACTGTCAAGACTTTGGGCATCATTATAGGCACCTTCATTCTCTGCTGGCTGCCGTTCTTCATCGTGGCGCTGGTCCTGCCCTTTTGTGATAGTAAGTGCTACATGCCCGAATGGCTGGGGGCAGTCATCAACTGGCTGGGCTACTCCAACTCCCTCCTCAACCCCATTATCTATGCCTACTTCAACAAAGACTTCCAAAGTGCTTTTAAGAAAATTATCAAGTGCAAGTTTTGCCGGCAGTGAAGCCCGCCGCTCCAGGACGGGACAGGAGGTCCGACTCCATTCACTTGGCCCCCGCCGCAGTGTATGTGTGTGTGTGTCCCCGTCCAACCTCTCTACAGCGCCGACAGAAGGGCGGGGGACTCCAGGATGCGCCCTCCCCCCTCCTCCCCTCCACCCCGCGCAGCATGCCTGAGTCCCTCGTTCCTCCGCCCTTCGGACAATCCCCGTAGGCCCAGGCTCGTCACGGCAGGGCTCGGGCGACGGAGGAACGTCCTACCCAGGAGGGTTCCGTGGCCCCCCTCTCCTGGCCTCGCCGGGGCTCCGCTGTCGGACGTGGACGCTCTCGCCTTCCTCCTTCCCTTCCATCATTCTGGGTAGACTTAGGGTTTGCAGGTCGTTGCTTGTGGTCGCTGTAAACCATAGTGTCTGCCCGAGTAGCATCGGTAACAAAATAAAACACCCTATGCAGAAAACCGCCGTGTTGGGGATTTTTCTTGGATTAACGAGGAGACGGCCGCGGCCTCAGAGTCCGACCTCGGTCTAGCAGTGCGAGTATGGAGGCTGAACGCGACGCCCCGAACGGAGGAAGGGGATTTGATTTCGTCGCTTCCCGGGCTGTGAAACCACCAAGTGGATTTTCTTCGGGGAAAAGTGACCGTGCTTTGTAACCTTGCAAGGTACTTACAGCAACACACCCCGTCAGAGTTGCCTGTGTCCAACAGCTCTCCTGCTATGCTAGGACCTTCCTATTCATCGGGCTTCCCTTCGTTGCACCGCAGGGAGGTAGTGGGGCTTAACCCCCAACCGCACGTCTCATTACATGGGGATATTTTTTTAAAATGCCTTTAACTGAGGTTTTCCCACTAAAGAAAGACTTGGCGCTCTGCAGCCGTACCAGAGTTCACGCGTGTAGCGGCACAGGCAGTTTAAGCAGCCTGTAAAGTAGCAGGTTCTAGGTACTTTCTTCCTTTCTTCCTTTCTTCCTTTCTTCCTTTATTTCCTTTCTTCCTTCCTTTCTTCCTTTCTTTCCTTTCATTTATTTTCTTCCTTTATTTCCTTTATTTCCTTTATTTATTTCCTTTTTTTTTTCTTTTATTTTTTTCTTTATTTTTTTTTTCTTTCGCTCCTTTATTCTTGTTTTAAAACTGCTCCAAACTTTCTCTGCAGACGCTGCAGTTGCTTTGGAGGCAGCTAGCGCAGCACATTTTATTCGGTGAAAAAACAAGCAAACAAACAAAGAAAACAGAAACAAACTGATCAACCAAAACATTGCCATGTGCTCTGTGGCCACAGGGGAGGGGCCAAGAGCGTCCGCTTGCGACAACCTCACAGATGAAAAAAGAACAGGCTCTCTCCTCCCCCGGGCCAGCCCCGGCGGCGGTAAGCAGGACCCTCCCTACAAGATGAGGACTACGGCCATGAAGTAGAGAGTGTCAGTGCTATACTAAGGGCAGGAATAGCCAGCCTAGGCTCCTCAGCAGAGGGTATCCCCTTTCCCGTCAATCCCACCTGCCTGTCCCTGGAAAACCTGGGTTGCTTCTTTCCCCGCCTGACTCGGGGTTGGAACAGGACAGCAGAGCAATGTAGTCCGCTGCACAGCTTCTCTTCTAGCCTTTCCATCTTGCGTGTCCCTGGTTTTGCCGCTGGCTGCGGCCGGGACCTGGGGTCCTCTGTCGCGTCGAGAGTATGATGACGCCGAGCCGGGCGCGGGCACTGGCATTGGCAGGCTGCAACGAGTTGCCTGAAAGAAATGCTTGACCAAATATATATATATATATATATGTATACATATGTATATATATGTACGTATATATACATACATATATATACATACTTTCCTGTTTATTTTTGTGTAATCTGTGTTACCTGTAGGTAAATGGGAATGTTAAATATGTGCGTCACGTGAATATGTCCAGTCATTTCTGAACTTCAGCCGCTTACATTAAATGACAGTAGTGCTTTTAACAGCCTCAGATACAGAGTTGTTTTTCTGAAAATCTTATTTGACCTGATTTTCGCAATTAAAGTGATCTTTGATCTTATCTCCTCTTTGATGACTTCTAATCACCTGTGTCCTAGTTATTCCTTAAGTGCAGGACTGCCAGAAGAATCAACTTGAAGCAATTAGGAAGCCAAAACGTCTGAGTTCTTGCATAACCTGAGAATTCGGAAGTCCCGCCCGTCGGGGTCAGGGCTGGACAGAGACTGCGGCACCCCAGGGCAGGGAAGAGAGTGGAGCCGGAGTGTGGAGCACGATGCGCCTCGGTGCGGCGGGAGAGCTGCCGTGCAGAGGGGTCTGCGCCTCCCGTAGCCACCTCCCGCCGATTTCTGCGAACGCATTTCTGCACATTTGATCCTTTTGAAAGTTGGTTTATGCATTTTTAATTGGCAAGCCTTACTGCAAACTCGACAACGATTCCAGCCGGGAAAGCGCGGCCGCCCTTTGGCTCCTCAGGACAGACAGCGCAGGGCCTGTCCCGGCTTACGGGGAACTGCTCCTGACAGGGTGGGTGTGGGGGCCGCCCGTCTCCAGAATCCCCAGACAGGACCCATCCGGAGGCAGGACGACAAGAAGCTCCTGTGCCTCTTTCATCAGCTTCCCACCCCCGAGCTGTAGGGCGAGTGGCACAGCCCCCGAGCCCACCCTGAGACCTGCGAGATGCTTCAGCCTCCCTGTGTCGCTGCCGACTGGGCGAGAGCGGGGGAACTGGGGAGCTCGGTAGCGCAAATGCTGCCGGCTGGCAGAGGCGCGACTGTCCCCGTCTCACTATGCCGACGCGATGCTGGGAAGCGGTCCCGAATCCCTGATGTTCTCCCCTGGGCGAAGGGTCTGCGGCAGAGGTGCGAACGACCGACTCCTCGGTGCCGCCACCTTTCCTTGGCAGGGTAAGCTCACCGGCGTGGGCAAACAGACCGGACGCCAGAGCCAACGAAGATAGGCGGGTAGCTGCGCTGCCCCGGTGGGCTCTCGCCCTGTTCTCCCTTCCCTGGCTGATCCTTGAGATCTCAGTGGGGACGGTATCTCTCTGGACATTTTTCACTCCGTCCGTTTTCTATCTCTCTCTCTCAACCCCCTGCCCACCGGCCTCCCTCCCGTTATGTTAAATTCCACAGTGTGGAGAAAACAGCCTGCTTTAAAAAGATGTGTCTTTTTCTGTAATTTTCAAATTCCTAATTTGGTTACCACTACGATTAAAGAAAACCCCAACCAAACGGGATGGGACATGTTTTTAAAGAAGTAGTCAATTCTGTGTTAAATCAATATTTGTTGTTAGTTGCAGTATTGTACTTGCTCCACTAACGAGCAACCTACTCACAGTTTGGAGAGCTTCGGTTTTAAAAGGCCTATGGAAGCTCAAGCATTGACTAAGAAAACACAGAAAACTAAAGCTTTTCTTTTGAACAGCAACAGAAAACAGTTTTAACAACTTGAGTCAATGGTGAGTACCAAATACGGGCATAGATATTCAGGCTTTAAACTCTCATTCCCTTAAAAATATTTCTTTAGACTGCTGCAAGATGAGAAAAGAGTTTAATAACTTTGGATTTTCTCTGCACTGTGGGTCCAGTTCAGACTGACTCTGGGTCTGAATTCACAAGGAATCTGACAAGAAGTACTAGTGGAGCAGTTCAGGCACGCTTAGACTGGGCAACTGTACTTAAGGTTTGGGCTCGGGAAACAGGTAGGTATGAAAAAAAAGAGAAAGACTGGCATAATCTGCATTGGATCAAACTAAAAAACTGATTTTGTGACCATGCAATTTCATCCATTTAAGTGTAAATCTTCTGCATAAAATGTTTAAATCTACCCACTTTTCCCTGACATTGCCATCCTGACAGAAATATGCTGATGTCTGGTAGACACAGAACCAAAGGCCTCCAAAACAAGTGTCTCCTGATCTCCTTGTAGTTAAAAACCCACTCTTCAGAATCTACGGTTTCAAATATTGCTCTGGGCCACAGTGTGAATCCTAAATTGAAACACATATCCAAGAAATTAATCTGTTAGAGGAAACAGAAAAGAATATTGGCAGTGAATTTATGTTTGATAGCTGTTCAGAGATGCATACAGCTGGATAAAATCCAAAATGGCTATAATGTGGCATACAAAGATACCTAGAAATGGCTTGCAAAATCTAAACCAATCACACTTCTTATACTTTAATGAAAGAATATTGCTTCTTCTGTATTTCTAGATCTCAGCCCGGGTCATTCTGCTAGAGTTTACATTGCTGTGAGCCTCGCCTTTTTTTCACAGATGAACTCCTATTCTCTTTGAGTAGGCAATGTGACTTCCCACCACAAGCACTGGCAGTTCCACAGTATAAAATATGTTTTGTTGGACTAGAGCAAAATCTTCTGATGTAGTCTAAACTATTTGACATAATGGATTCTTACTTGGGCAGTGAGTGATAGATTTGTTGGCATTTTCACACCTCTTTTAAGAGAAAGGGCAAATGCTGAGGCACACACAGGACTGGAGACTCAGCTGTTACAAAACTTAGATGTGGTCACAAATCCCAGCCTTGCAGGTATCTGTGCCAGACTAGTTTGGCAGGCTGTCAGTATTGTCCTGCAGAATATAGATAAGGGATGGGAAACAGATGGATTACAAAATAATTTAAAAATTACTTAACCTGAACAAAATTTGATAGGGCCACCAAAAACAAAAAAACCCCCAACTAACCAAACAAAAAAAGGCGTGTGACCATCCAGATGGTTCTTGCAAGCTTCAGAATCTTGTTAAAATTAGTGAGAGTTTTGAAAAAATAAAAAAAAAATTCTTACAAACAAAAAAATCGACAGACAAATGCAAACAGGAGTCTTGTAACAAAAATGCTGACCAGCACTACTAGAGGTTAGTATCCACTCCTGTTGTAATAGCATCTTATTTCATTGTTTGTGCTAAGCAGCACTCAAAGTGTCTTTTGCTATCAGGTAAAGTCAGTATAGTCCTTCCAAATAGACTTTCACATTTCAGAGCTATTTACACCCACTCTCCTGAATGGTAGTTTACACACACAAACTGTGAGGATGATGTAAACTAATCTGTGACCTATTTTAACTTGTACTTTGCATTCCTGCTGTGCTTGATTTGGTGGGTAGATGTAGGCCTAAGGGAGTTTGCACAAAATGGACTGGAGGGAGTGTGATACAATATTGCCATACAGTTTCACACACATCTGCGTGAGGGAATGTCATGTGCAATCCACTCTTTACACCGAAATCTGCTAGGTGAGATGGAGTTGGGTCATACTGTAGTTTCTGTTCAAGTGGCTCAGAAGAAAACTATGATTTTTCAATTTGATATCTAATAGATGGTTATGATATTAAAATATCCAGTGACAAATGAAAAGAAATGAAATGTTGCTGTGCTTGAACTGCTAAGGTCCAAACTTTTAAGCCAAAATGAGATGTGAAGTATTTGGGAAGCTGTTAAATTTGACATGTAGTCATTGTGTCTTTAAAGTCAACATCTCAGTGTACATTAATCTCCACATGGGCTTTGGAAGAATGCTGCCAGGTAAAGTGGAGCTGGTTTGAATTTGAGGACAGACACCAGGCCTATCAGACACAGCACCTAGACTAAATTCAGAAATGTTGCCTGGGCTCAGGTTTGGCCAGCTACCTGACATCCAGATGATGATCTCAGACAGAGATTATGGAAAAGCTATGCACAGTGCAGGCGAAATGCCAGGCAAGGTGTTGCCTTCAGAGTAAAGTCCTTTCAAGTTCCACCATTTTGCAGCTTCTTTCATTAACTTCCTGTGATGAATAACTCTGGCAGTTCACATGGGATTGTGCAGACCAAGGCCTGAGAGAGAGAGCTGCCTGTTATAGTCTCCAGGGTTTGTTTTGGAAGACTTTTTCAGCACTTTCAGACTCCTGAAGTTGATTAGTGAGACTGTTCATGACAGATAATTAGCTCTGCCTGCTGTTGAAGAGCAGGCTTGACACCGAAGGGTAATCTCAGGAATCTGTGCTGGTGAAATGGATTCAACTAGTTTCATCACTAGTGATTATTATAAACCCCAGGCCAAACCGATGCTGAGCCAAAGAAAGCTTGATCTGGTCAAAATGCCTGCTGTTGAAAATTTCCTCCAGCACAGTTTGCTCTTTGTGTTTATTGCACTGGGTCCTGAGTTACTGCCAGCTTTATGTGAGCCAGGCAGGTGGCTTTTTCTCCTTCCCTTAGAATGCACATCCATGGACTTTCTCCCAGCCTGTAGCCTGAGCCTTGGAACTGATGTGGCTGAGATAGTGGTACATGTCTGTAAAGAATTATCTTTTTACTCAAACCAGCCTTGACTGATTTGGCTTCCTGCAGTCATCGTGGTTCTGGTCAAGGAAAGCTGAAGAGGGCTGGTTGTATCCACCAATGTCATTCATGCTTTTAGGAAAGACGATGTAGGTCCAAAAGCAACACACTTTTGGGTTGGTCCTGTTTCACTGCTTTTGGTGCACATGATTGTGCAGTGTTTATGTACTCTGTGTAGTATGGCATTTTCTTACCCTTTAATAGAGGAAGCTATGTGTAACAAATCATCAAAGACTTTAAAACTATAAAACAATTTCAGAAGTATTGAAGTTATACTTAGGATATCCAGTTATTTTCTTTAATATAATATTTACTTATGTTCCTGTGATGTACAGTTAGATGGCAAAAGTATTGGAAGTAAATTTAGGTTCAAGGTTTTTCTCACAAAGCCTGGTACCCTAAACCCTATTACTCTGGTTTGGCTGTCTTATGTACAAAGGAAAACCATACAGATAGAGACAGGAAAGGGGAAAAAAAAAGGCAGTGTCCCTTGAAGAACACTGTTGTCTTCAGGAGAATTGCAGAAGGCATGAATTTAGCTTATTATGCCTTGAGCCAGCTGATATGCTGCCTTATTTTGTCATGGTTCAGTGCATGCACATTTAATCAAAGTACCATACAGGTCGAAGAGGCAATATTCCCCACTGTACTTCAATTACAGACACCTTTGTGAAAGTCCTTGAGTGATGTGCCTCAAAATGCTCTTTTCAGTAGCCCTCAGAATTTATTTCTCTCCTTTTCTGTGGGCGTATCAGTTGCTCAAAATTACTGGGTTAAAGTAATACTCTAGTTCTCTAGTTTTTCAGAGTTAATACAGTGAAATTACGGTGAGGTCTTTGAAGCTTTGTTTTCTTCTGTATCTCCCTAAAATTTATAAAATAATCAGATTTGAAGAAATTCTAGTCTGGCTTCAGCAAGGTAAACAACATTCTGTCCCTTCATCAACTGCCTTACATAGCTGTGGCTTTTGCAGTAGAGAAAGGCAAAGCAACACTTCCCTATGGAATTTAAATAAACATATGTGGAACATTTTGGAGGCTGTTATGAGTTTCTGCATCATCACAACAGAATGTTACCAGTTGTAAAAGGTCACTGTAACAATATAAAATAGTATTTAAGCTATTAAAATGAAAGACAGGTTACATCTTTTCTTCTTTATGAACCACTCAGTTGAGGAAAATATTTTAAGTAATACAAAGCAGCAGCTATGTTTAGTGACTTATGACACAGATGCTGTTTATGTCCTGTAGTATATTGTTAATGTTGCCATGGTGAAATTGTGTGAAAATAGCCATAGGCATATTCAGAACTGAAATAATTTACTGATATTACAGAATTTTACAGTACCTTATGAAAAAATGTCACATATTTTATACCAAAATGGTGTTTTCTGACTATCAAATTGCTGCCTTGGCACAAGAGTTTCTCAGTTATCAACACCATTTATAGCAGAGATGAGAGTTTCTGGATGTGCCTCTCCACTGCTCACACATGAGGTACACAGGACCTCAATCCCTGGCTTTTCAGTGATATCACTTTATCTGTGGGCAGCTGTGTAAGGGAACTGCTTTGAGAGCGTGCAGTTCCCAGGTGTTAGTAGGATACTATAGTACCTACCCACTGCTAAGCAGTGGTGTTTGTGAGGCTGTCCATAGATAACTGCATCACTTCCACTCAAAAATAAGAAATTTATGTATCTGGATGTGTGTGATGGGTTAGAGTGGATCTCTTCCCCAATAGTTTCTTATAAACCTGCCCTAGAGATAGAGAGAGGAAATGCATTACAACTCAGAATTGGAAAGTCAGAAAAAAGAAATTTTATTTTTACAGTTAAAATAAATACAGCACTATAGACAGGATAAAAGTATTACTGAATATAACAACCTTAGAGAGGATGAGGATGGGGACAAGTGGTGGTGAAACAGCAGAGCGATAGCCAAAACAGCAGTGGGGGAAGATAGTAGCAAAGACAGAAAAAGCAGAAGAAGCAGCAAAGGGGAAGATACAGACTGTGCTTCCAGACGTGAAATTTCGATGATCCAGTGAAATGATATTAACTTAGCCATTGTTGCCATTTTATGGCCTATCCCTGAGATGTTCGCCTCTTTACTTAGACTCCAGTACTTTTCCACTTTATAATCAATGTCTAAGTTACACTGTTCCTGACATCTGAGCTAGAAATCTAGCTGAAACAGCCATGAGATGTAATTGTAATACATATCAGTATTTGGAATTGAAATATTTCGTAAGTAAAATATTAGTATGGCTTCTTTACACAAGTTTTTTATTTACTTCAAGGTCGAAATCAGTCTAGTGCTGCCCTAGGAAACATTACCATGTAACTTGGAGAAGGTAAAGGTGATGGTTTGCTAAGCGAGAACACTAGCAGTGGATTATGGGCTAACCAGAAATACACCTGCATGGCAACATGGAGAGAACTTCAACAGCTTTCTGATATGCTGCACAGATCTCTTTATTTCATCCAATCATATCTTCTCCAGTCTGGAAACTTTTTGATTTTTGGTATATATGTTATAAAAAAATAAAAAACAAATGATAGTGAATTAAGCTTTGGAAGGATAAACAATTATATTTCATTCTAAGAATTTCCTTCAGATTTTTTATTTAAAATTCCCCAAACAAACAAACAAGAAACAACAGTGTAACTTCACTCTTAATTTGGTCAGTAAGTAATGATGGTTACGGTCAGCATTCTTCCTGCATAGAAAGCTTCATGTTTATTGAGAAATTGAATTTCCCTTCTCTGTTCTTTGATGGGTTTTAGGTTTTATTGTATGCAGCAGATTAATTGCAGTAATGGTTAAGTGAAATAATGTAATACAGAGTAGATTTCAACAGACAGCAAAATACCTCCATATATTATCTCCAGTAGAAATCTTTACTGTCAGAATAAAGACTGATTTGTTTCTCTTTTTTTGGTAAAATGTACTTGCAGATTTTTACCATTTTAGTATTGTGTTATAAAGTAGCTTGGCAAATCTACAGTACTAAAGCCAACTATTATGATTATTATTATTATAGAAGGCTGCTGGGTTTTGGCATCAATGGTTATGCATAGGGACAGTAGATGCTGTGATGAAAATTTATCAGTAAGATTGTTCCGCATGCTGTTTATTATAAACTTGATTGGTTATATTTTCTGGACATCTTTCCCCAGGAATGTGTGCACAAATATGTCAGCCTCTCCAAAGGACATAACCTTGTCTTTCTTGCATCAGACCCCCAAATTAAAGCACTTTAAATTGAAGTTTTTATCTGAAACAAACCATGTTTTATTCCTCCCAGAGTGTCACATGCACTCATGGTTGCTACATCCTGGGACAGAATATCCTGTTCTTGAGCTCAAGGCACTGGTAGCTGCTCAGCTGTCTGTTGTTCTGCAGGGTAAATTTTAAATAGCAGCAGATTGTAAGAGCTATTCAGGTTAAGACAAAGGTATGACAACTGCATTACTCCTGACATTGAAGACTAAAAAAGATCAATACAAGGGTGCACCTGCTCTATGCCTTTTAATGGAAGAGGGAGAAATAAAAATATTCTTCTTGTTTGCAACTTGATTGTTCTTTTCATGAGGAAAATGGTAAAATAAAACAAAAAAAATCATGTAAGAGGAAGTGTGAATTAAAAATTTGAAAGTAGCTGCTTGTGCTGTGTACTGGAATTGCAATTCAAAGTTCAAACAATATGCATTTATAATTGAGTCAATTTGTTTAAAAAATATTTCCATTATTTAGATTAAAAAATCAATCAACTGCCTTAGATTGAGATATTACTTCATTCCAACCATGGTAGTATTTTTGGATCCCTGCTGGTGAAGGCTGTTTGATTGTGTTGTGGAACTGGTTAGACACTCCTCAGAAGGTAGTCAGAGTGGCACAAGACTTTCTGCAGTTCTGTTGGAAAATGGGTTTTGGCTCAAAGTTACCTGGAAGCCTAAAAGACTGATAAAAAGAGTGTTTTTTTTCTGAAGCCCAAAGATATTCTTAAGATCAGAGATCACAAGGCACAGAAAAGGAGTAGTATTTAATCCTCTGATACTTGATACTTGTAATGATAAGTCCATGCAGCCTTCTTCCTTTCCTCCTCAAAATAGGGAACCTGGCAGGAATCACATTTCCACCTTGTTGTTGTTGTTGGTGGTGGTGGTGGTTGTTTTTCTCCAGTGAGTACAAGAGCAGCAGGAAGAAATGCAGGAGAACATCAGCACTTAATCCATGTCCCCAACCAGGCAAAGGTTTAATAAAAAATATATTACAACAGGATAAAATTGAAATGTTAGACAAGCCTGGGATGTAGTCTGTCTCCGGGAGAAGGTAGAACGAGGTGTGGGCAACTCCCATATTACATTCAGCATTAGCATTAGATGAAGTAAGCATCAGTTGTCAGACAAATAATTCATGCTGGCATTTAAAAAAATAAGGCAATTAATTTAAAAAAATGTTTTGACAGTGTCCTCCTACTATGTTAAGGGCTTAAATTAATAAAAATTGGGAAGCTAACAGAAGCATGCAAGAAACATCAATAGTGATGTCCAAGGCAAAATGTCTATGGCTCCATCCACTTGTGGATGTACAAATTTGCATACAAGAAGTTTTGGTGACAAATCTCATGGGCAAGAAAAGCACGACTTTCTGGGAAAAACCACCAAATCCCTTCCCCAAAGCAAAATCATTGCAATATTTATGGCCATCATGAGTGGCAGAAGGCTGTGCTTGATCTGAGTGTCAGGAATTACTCAGATGCTGTGTTCAGTCTTCAGACAAGAGAGAGGTACATAATTTATTTATATAAATGCCAAATAAAAACCAAGAGCTGGGTTATTTGCCTGCACCGAACCAGGAGCCTATGATTCTTTAAGTTCTTCTCTTTCTATTTGTCACACTCATCTTGGTAACCTCAGTTTACATAGCCATTTCTACCAACAGATCCAGGCTGTCTTTTAATCACTACGTTGGTAAACAGGAAACATTGGGGAAAAAAACCAAACCCACAACCAACCAACAACCACCAAAGCAAAAAAACTCACGTCTATACATATATCTATATAATCTGTATCTATACCTATACGTACATCAGTATCTATATCTGTATCTATTCATTTCAGCTTGCTGTGTATAGCAGTTTCTGTGGGTGCAATACCTTGCAGGATGGAATATATCCGTCAGTGACAAACACTTTGTATCTATAGTTGGATCCAGTTAGTCTTTTCCACTTATCACAGTTTGGATGAAGGTTTATGACTGCAAAACCTGGCAGCCAGGCAGCCAGACCACATTAATTCAAATGAGTTCAATATAAATTTGGCTGAACTGCATGGCTATCTGTATGCCAGCAGATGCAGACTGTGATGAATGTGCTACACTTCCCATCTTTGAAGTCTTACCTTTTAGGACAAAACTTCTGTAACTGTTATTTGAATAAACCAGAAACTGAATTTAAGAGAAGTGTCTGAAAAAGGAACAATCCATCTGGAATGTCAGCTGAATGTAGACCTCTTTAGCTTGTGTTTTATAATTTGCTTGTTAGAAAATCAAGGCACCATGTTCAAGTAGCAGCTTCACATTGCTATATATGGATTTACTCTAGTGTTCTGCAGGTGCATAGTTTTAAACTTTAATGTTACTTTAAATCTCCACATCCCTCACTTTTAATCCTTGGTGAGGCTGTTTTACAGTTCGTTGAAGTTCCTTTGTTTGGGATTTGCAGTGACAAGTAATCAGGAGTGATTTACAAAGAGTATTCATTATACATGAGGGCTGGTAAGTGGCTTGACAGTATTTCCTCCAGGAATGCTTTGTCAAACCTGAGAGATAGTAATGTATCAACAGCGGGCTTGTAAAAACATTTCAAAGAGGCCCGCTAAAATGGGGCACTTTAGTGGAAACTAGTCAGATCACAGATCTTTAAATTTATGTTTTACTACTTGCAGCGTATGGGTAGAGGTGCAGTTTATTGAGCAGGATGGCTATGCAAATGGAGCACTGTTAATACTTGTTTTCCTTACTGCACTTTCATGCAGTGTTTGAAGTCCAGGTGTGTGTATTACTCCGAAACAAAGCTGAACCAGTAGTTGTGAATTAGTTATTGAGTATTTCAAGTGTTCTTTTCTACTTACAAGCTGTTAATGAATGTTAGTCCATGCCGTTCTGACACCCACCTCTTCCTGGTGCCGTAGCATTGCTGCCGGCTTTGCAAAGTCACATTGGCATCTTTCTCCTGTCTGGTGAGCATACTCTGGTTTTGAATATTCATCAACACTGCCATCTGTAGGTGCAGCTGACTGCCCATGTCACTTAATGTAGGCTTTGCTTCAGAATTAGAGGAAATTCTTTCTAACAGCAGCAGAGGAGTGGCTGCAGCAGCAAGTCAGTTATGGATGGGTGTGCTCTTCCGTCAGGTGCAGTGCCTGCTGTTGTGGAAAGAATAGTTCTTTGCCAAATGGTCATGCAAAAGCTTCACTGATGCACATGTTGACAACAGCTAGTTAAGACTGGTTTTAAGAGCTGCAGTTCAGAGTATGATTATCTGCAAAAAATATTTGGCAGAATTAACCAGCTCTATGTTGCATCTGTATCCTTATTTATGTCTCTTTTTTTTTTTTTCTTTTTCTTTTCTTTTTTTTTTTCCTATATAAAACATGCAGAAAATCCCAGTGTTATGTTTCCGTATGAGCAAAATGAAAAGAACATGCAATGGAGTCATTAACGTGTAGTGGATTTGGGCTGAGCTGCAGTTAATTCTCCTCAAAACATCTTTCTAGTTCTGCGCTTTGTAGCGCTGTAGCTGAGTGATGAAAACACAGCAGTGCTTTGACTGCTGCTGAGCTGAGCACTCAGGCTGTGCTTTTCCAACATTTCCCTGCCCTGACAGTACACTGAGGGGACACAGCTGAGCCAGCTTATTCAGACTGGACAAGGGATATTCCATGCCACGTGACGTCAGCTCAGATATAAGAATGAAGTTAAAGAAGGAAGTTTGGCAGATTCTTCCATGACGTCTGTCCTCCAGAGGAAAGACCAAGAGTAGAGAGCCCTCGTTCCTGAGACCAAACATTCATCTGCTAATGAAAAGTAGAGACTAATATATCTCTCTTTCTGCTTTTGTTTCCATGTGGTCTATTGCTCTGCTTATTATAATTACTACTATTATTATTATTAAATTGCTCCTACCTTATTACTGCCTTTTGTTATATTTTTCTCTCTCCCCTATCCATTTAATAAGGGGAGTGATAGAGTGGCTTTGTTTGGCATTTGGTTCCCAGCCAGGGCCAAACCACCTCATAATGTTTAGTTACGGTTTATACGTATTTTTCATATAAAATACCTGGCACCTTAACTAATGTGATGTTCAACAGCTTCTTAAAGATTTCTCTTAACCAAACGCAGATCTTTGCACAGGAGTAAACAACTCTTCTTCATAATTTAGTCACTTTTCCTGTTTTCAAGGCCTTGTGGTTTGCACTGTAAAAAATGTGAGATTTTCCAGAATGGGAACAAAGACAACTGTTACCACTGGTGTAAAATTATACAAACCTTTTCTGAACATTCTTAATAAGAAGATATTACTTGCAGTATACAAATAAAAGTAATTAAGAAAAAGGAAGAAAATCTCTTACCTTTAGTTTTGTAATTGTGGTTTTATTTCTCTAGGATATACTTCAGATACACAGCCCAACAATCCATCCATATCTGTGGGTGTTGCAGAAGGTTGTCCATGGCCATTTCAGTCAGCTGAAAAAAATTACCACGATGAGGGCAGACCAGCACAAAGAATGAGTGATTTCGGTATCTCTGTCTCTAAGTCTGTTCTTTAATGCATGCTTCTCATCCCTTCACTGTGTCAGGTGCACATTATGTCTGAACAGAGAAAACACCTAAGCACATTTCATTGGCCACCTTTTGCATTTTTATTTAGGCTGCTCATGTCAAGGATGTGATATCTTTTGGTACTCTGCTGGTGTTACACAGTCAAAGGACTTCTGAAAAATCACCTCAGATGGTCTAATGATTTTGAAAGTGATACACATACCATTTCTTCAGTGCTAACACCATAATGTAAATTTCCAGTCAGATATAAGATGGCACAATTTCAATGCTTATTAATTTTCATCTTCCTCAGTTGTATTCCTTTCCCATTCACAGGGAGCTTTGTGTGTTTTCATAGTGTTCTGCAGTTGTAGCATTTCCTAATTTATGGCCCACCAGTGATTCACTGCACACAAGATTGATAAATTGCTAGACAGGGACAATACAGGGGANTTTTTTTTTTTTTTAGTCCTGTGAATATATTAGTCTGGTTTCCAGAATATGTAACAGCCTCTTCTCTTGCTATCTGTAGATTTTTGCATACAGTATTTTGTCTTATTTTTCCTGAACAAATTCAACTGCTTTCTGCTATATACATTAACTGATAAACTGAGGCAATTTCTCATCTGTGAAAGAAAGCATGGAACATTTAGGAGAATCAGAGGTGTCCAATATAGCAGGAGAAACTCATCTATCAGCATAGTTGCAGTCCCTAATGATCCTGTGACATCATCACTGATATAAAGACAATGAGGCTTATTTAATTATGCCAATTTAATTAAATTTTGTTGCAAGAAGGTTATGTACAGTGTGGAAGATCACTCACTTTGTGTAATACTAATAGATTAGGCTGTGGTCAGGAAAAAAAGTGACAAAAATTAACTAGTGAGGAGCATGTAATTCTTAAACTTCAGGTATACTTTGACTTGGGCAAACACATTAGTTTCGTACAGTGGCTACAGTTGCTATAAAGTTGGTGGCCAAGATGGTTCATGACTGTTAAAATAACTGCTAAAAATTCCTGACCTTTATTCTTGGTCTTTCTTGCCTATTTAAGTAACAAGAACTGTTATTCTTGGAACAGTTTTATGGCAATGAAAGCTGCTCATGAGCTGGCTGTGTGTGACCTCAGGCAGGTGCTGTCCTCAGTAATGTGTGATCACTTCGGTGTCTGCATGGATCAGAGGATAAGCTCCTTTTGGGCAAGGGAGGTGACTTGGCAGGTCCAGAGATTTTACCTGTCTCTTACACTGATATTAACTGCTTTAATTCACAAACATGAGACAGCATTTAAACAGTGTTGTAAATGGCAAAATGGATTTATAGGTAGGTGTTTCTCCTGTCATGGGTTGGCATTGGTTAATTTTATACTTTGTCTTTTTAAATAGAAACAAAAAGGAAACAGATGTTCAGGTGACTTATACTTTCCTGGTCAGATCATGTATTAATTTGCTTTAACCAAAGTATCATGGTTGGATGGAAATGGCCATCTAATCTTGTTGGCATTTGCATTTTCAGTTACCTCGTATAGTAAAAAAATCAGTAAGTCTTGCATGGGTTCAGTTGGGAAAGTAGGGACTTTCCCCCATGTTTTATGACCCAGAAATCGAACATATTTTCCACTTGAGTCTTTGCAGCATAATTTCTCTGAGTGTTTACTGAAAACACAGCTTATGGAACTAAAGCAGAGAGTTGCAATCTGCACAGCTGATATTTAAAAGAGACAAATGCCTAATTTTTAAATGTCCTGTCTGCAGTGTTGTTACTTACAGCTACTGCTGCTTGTGTCCTTCAGTACAGAATCATAGAATAGTCTGGGTTGGAAGGGACCTCTAAAGGTCCAACACTCTTTGCATTAAGTAGGGGCAATCCTCAACTAGATCAGGTTACCCAGAGACCCGTTGAGCCTCACTTTGAATATCTCCAGGGACTGGGGTCCCAGACGCTTTCCTGGGCAACCTGTTGCAATGTTCCACCACCCTTATAGTAAAGAACCTGTTCCTACCATCCAATGTAAATCTACTCTTCTTTAGTTTGAAGCTATTTCCCCTTGTCCTATCACTGTAGGCCTTTGCAAACAGACTCTCCAGCCTTCTTGTACGCCCCCCTCGGGTACCGGAAAGTCATTATTCTCCTCAGAGCTTTCTCTTCTCCAGGTTCAACAAACCCAGCTCACTCAGCCTGTCTTTGTAGCAGAAGTACTCCAGCTCCAGAAGTACCCCAGGAAAGGGAGGAGGTGAGCACAGGAGACCATCTTGCTTTTCCTTTATGAATTTAATGAACTATTTCTTCCGAGTAAAGAATACTCAGTTGGAGAAAAAATGCATATCTGCCTTGATGAGGGGTTTGTGAGACATAACCTGTCAAATGCTTTGCACAAGTTCTCTTTAGCTTGGTCTGTCAGGCTGAGTGGTGTTGGGAGGAGAGCCTGCTTTGACTTGCTGAACAGACTCTTACTGTCAGCCATTTTGGCCACCAGGGCACACTGCTGTCCCAGGGATACCTTAATTATCAACCAGAACTCCAAGGTCCTGCTCTGTGGAGCTACTTTCCAGCAGGTCAAGCCCTAACCTATACTGGTGTTATTCCTTCCCAGACATGTGACTCTACACTTATCCTTGCTGAACATCATCCCGTTCATCTATGCCTGGCTGTTCAGTCTGGTTTAACAATTAAAATGCTGTGGCAGCATGTTCTCTACTAGATTTTGGCAAGTCAGTTATAAAGCATAATTGTGCATCCAGGAGTGGGACTTGATAGAAACGAATCTTAGTTTTGGCTAGCAGCTTTCACTTGTTTATATACAAAAATGTGGATATGCATATTATGAAATGACCGTAAGTGACACCTCCAGATATATCTGTGGATTCTATAATACTGTTTAAGCCACTTAGAAAAGACCTTAGCAGTAGATGGATAATGAATCAGGTAGCAGACTTGAATACTTACGTCATATTACTTTTGTTTTAAAAGAGTGAATTTAAGGAGGCAGTCATTATGCCAACCAAACCAAACCAAACTAAACCAAACCAAATGGATGTAATTTATATTTAGTTGAACAATTATAAATATGAGGAGAATTTGTGGTTAGCAAACATCCATTCCTAGAGAATTAAGGATGTAGCTTCTGAGGTAAAACTAAAAAACACATGTAGAAAAATGCTGATGCATTACCTCATTTTCCCTCTTTAAAATCAGATTCTTTGCAATCCACTATACATTGCAGATTTACTATAGCCAAAACCTTTAAAATTTGGGGGGGGGAGATGGAGCTTTCATATCTCTTCTATGACTATTGGGTAGGTTATGCATGAAGGAAAAGACTTAGAATTAAATGGAGAGGAAATAATAGAAATATTTTAGGTGGAAACATACCTGAAAGGAAAAAAAATGTAAGTAGATCTGCTTGAAAATGGTTCCACTAAGTGAGCCTTTTCTGGAAACAAAAAAGATTGAAAAAGAAGGAACATTGGGAAAATTCTGTCAAAATTAATTCACTTTTGATGTATGTTTAATTCTAAATTCGGATATGAGGTACTTCAGAGCAAATGGGTGGGACCTTCCAGATGATTCAATACAACTGCATTGATTTCAGACTACCACGACTTAAACCACAACTAAAAATCAACATGTATGAACCCCAAAGATGATATAATAATTTTTCATCTTTCAAATATGTATGCTAATACTGTATTTATTATTCACTTTACAAATAAATATTTAGTGGAAAAAGTATTTTCAGAACATGGTAACCATTTATGATTTATATGTTGTTGCATATTTCTTAAGTAAAAGAAGTATTTTAAAATTAATCAAACTATTCTACAAGAAAAATGGCACATGCAAACCAAGCAATTCTACTCATCATATCCATCAGGATTTTAAACTGGAAAATATACTTCCCTGTCATCTTATTTGTGCAACACAGGAGGCAAATGCACTGTTTTTTTTTTCCTCAGCTCCTAATAAGATCTCAATCTTAAAAGACTAACTGTTGAGGTAAGCTTTAAAATCAACTAAAATGAAAAGAATATATATTTTGAACTTGTAGAACTAGGTGCTGATGTCCTCATGACCATAAGGTCTGGCAATTTAACAAACTGTGGCTGTAGCCTGTTGGCATGAAGTATTCATTGGTCCAATAAGACTGAATTCTTCAACTATTCCCTGTCTATTTTTAAAAATTAGGTTTAATAAAAGTAGCTGGTTTAGGTCTCATAATAAGTAATCAATATTTTAAATTTAAACTATTAATAGAGTGGAGGAAGCAACTTTTTAAAAAGCTGGCAAGATTCTGTTACTGGAATGTCCTATGGAAGTACTTAGTGATTTGACTGGAACAAAACTCTAAAACTTGCAACATTCAAGCCAAAATGAGGGAATGAGGTATGTCATATGCATCAGTGCTGCTTGTGAGATAACAAAACCGAAAGGACTTGTGGTCTTTTGAGATTATAAACCTGAATGTGATTACAGAATAAATAAGGAGTCAAGGAGGTCTTGCAGGAAAGGGAATGAAGCATTGACTTCACAGGGGATTTTGAGAAAATAGTGATACAGACATTAAAAAATTAATCTCTGCAAGATATTGTTCACGAGTCTGAAAGGAAAAGTAAGAATGCAAAACCAGGAAAAAAGTAGGAGCTTCGTGCATCTGGCTTTCACATCTTAGCAGGCTGGAAGAAGTTCATCTTAGGGTGGCATTTTTCTTAAAGAGCCAGAATTTTGCCCTGCGTAAGGTCTGTGTATTTCTGCTCATGCCTTATCATTTCTTGCAGATGGAAATGTCTGACTATTGCTTAGTTTTTGCTTGTTTATTCAGAAGAAGAAGACTTTAATTTTTTTTTTTTTTTTTAAACGTGATTTTTGGGCCACACCTTTCTGCCTGTCTCTGTGCTGTCTGTGACTGCCACAGAATTATTCACAGCATGTGCTGCATCTTCCTCAGTGGCATACTAAGATACAGAGACACTATCTTCTGGAAAAGTGGAAATTACTTACTGTGTCTTAGGATACAGCTGGGGTGAAGTTCCTGGAGCACTCTGGAGTACTGCTGGACACATGCCTCTGAACCCAACAAACTGTGGACATCTCCATACAGATGCCTGCTTAGAGAATTATCCTCTTCTATCCCACTAGATCAATCACTCCAGAGTGTGCTTCCAAAGGTCAGCTTTACTTCTTCAAAGAGCCCACACCTGCTATTTGTAATGCTTCTAACTACCACAGCAGGAAGCAGTTATGTTTTTAGGTTCCTCAAAAGCTGAATATCCCCAAGCCTCAGAGATATTCTGGACTTCTTCCAGCCGTGGCTGAATCTCATGACAAAAACACTGCTGACTCTAACTCTGAAGTTAATTTTCTAAATCAATATTTACCTAGCAGAAGCCAAACTTACATCTGTGGTTCATCTGCATTTTTTGTATTTTAAATGTTGCTCATAGAGCAACACTTCAGCTTGGATGACTGACAGTGATTCCCTACTGCTTTCCAGGCTGACATTTGTCTGTCTCTTCTCCCTGTCCTCACTTTATATATACATACATATGCATACATACATATATATATATATATATAAATA
>VWZI01017453.1:9565-30199 GCA_013396835.1 Psilopogon haemacephalus | reverse complement strand
AGGGACACCTCCCACTAGAACAGGTAGCTCAAGCCCTCATCCAACCTGGCCTTGAACAGTTCTCCCCTCAGCCTCATTTTCTGCAAGCTGAGCAACCCCACTTCTCTCTTCATTACTCTTCACCAGACCCGTTCTCCAGACCCTTCATGAGCTTTGTTGCTCTCTTCTGAGCCCATTCCCACACCTCAAAGTCTTTCTTGCAGTGAGGACCTCAAAACTGAACCCAGTATTTGAGATGTAGCATCTCCAGTGCTGAGCACAGGGGCACAGCCACTTCCCTGTTCCTGCTGGCCACACTGCTGCTGATTTGAGATGCAACATCTCCAGTGCTGAGCACAGGGGCACAGCCACTTCCCTGTTCCTGCTGGCCACACTGCTGCTGATTTGAGATGCAACATCTCCAGTGCTGAGCACAGGGGCACAGCCACTTCCCTGTTCCTGCTGGCCACACTGCTGCTGATTTGAGATGCAACATCTCCAGTGCTGAGCACAGGGGCACAGCCACTTCCCTGTTCCTGCTGGCCACACTGCTGCTGATTTGAGATGCAACATCTCCAGTGCTGAGCACAGGGGCACAGCCACTTCCCTGTTCCTGCTGGCCACACTGCTGCTGATTTGAGATGCAACATCTCCAGTGCTGAGCACAGGGGCACAGCCACTTCCCTGTTCCTGCTGGCCACACTGCTGCTGATTTGAGATGCAACATCTCCAGTGCTGAGCACAGGGGCACAGCCACTTCCCTGTTCCTGCTGGCCACACTGCTGCTGATTTGAGATGCAACATCTCCAGTGCTGAGCACAGGGGCACAGCCACTTCCCTGTTCCTGCTGGCCACACTGCTGCTGATTTGAGATGCAACATCTCCAGTGCTGAGCACAGGGGCACAGCCACTTCCCTGTTCCTGCTGGCCACACTGCTGCTGATTTGAGATGCAACATCTCCAGTGCTGAGCACAGGGGCACAGCCACTTCCCTGTTCCTGCTGGCCACACTGCTGCTGATTTGAGATGCAACATCTCCAGTGCTGAGCACAGGGGCACAGCCACTTCCCTGTTCCTGCTGGCCACACTGCTGCTGATTTGAGATGCAACATCTCCAGTGCTGAGCACAGGGGCACAGCCACTTCCCTGTTCCTGCTGGCCACACTGCTGCTGATTTGAGATGCAACATCTCCAGTGCTGAGCACAGGGGCACAGCCACTTCCCTGTTCCTGCTGGCCACACTGCTGCTGATTTGAGATGCAACATCTCCAGTGCTGAGCACAGGGGCACAGCCACTTCCCTGTTCCTGCTGGCCACACTGCTGCTGATTTGAGATGCAACATCTCCAGTGCTGAGCACAGGGGCACAGCCACTTCCCTGTTCCTGCTGGCCACACTGCTGCTGATTTGAGATGCAACATCTCCAGTGCTGAGCACAGGGGCACAGCCACTTCCCTGTTCCTGCTGGCCACACTGCTGCTGATTTGAGATGCAACATCTCCAGTGCTGAGCACAGGGGCACAGCCACTTCCCTGTTCCTGCTGGCCACACTGCTGCTGATTTGAGATGCAACATCTCCAGTGCTGAGCACAGGGGCACAGCCACTTCCCTGTTCCTGCTGGCCACACTGCTGCTGATTTGAGATGCAACATCTCCAGTGCTGAGCACAGGGGCACAGCCACTTCCCTGTTCCTGCTGGCCACACTGCTGCTGATTTGAAATGCAGCATCTGCAGTGCTGAGCACAGAGGCACAACCACTTCTCTGCTCCTGCTGGCCACACTATTGCTGATCCAGTCCAGAAACAGCCCTTAGGAAGATCAACATGCTATACATGTAAGGTATTTGTTTAGAAAGGATAAGGTCACAACTCTGTAAGGATGGACTGAGGGCAGGTAGGAGCCACATGCAATCTTCTATTGTGCTCAGACACAGGCTGGAATTCACCTGTGAATGTCCCCAGCCATGGCATCATGCAGCCAGCAGCATGTCTGAAGGTGTGACAGAGCAGTGCCCTGGGCTTGCAGAACAGTACAGAAATCTGTGTGGAAGGATTAGTCACAGGCTGAGCTCCAGGACACAAATGAAAGATGAGCAAACTCCAGAGGAGGAGAATGAGAAGGGAATAGATGCTGCAGAGACTTGGGCATGGGCACAGCCTAGAAGCCACCTGTGAATGTCCCCAGCCATGGCACCACAAAGCCAGCAGCATGTCTGAAGGTGTGACAGAGCAGTGCCCAGGGCCTGCACCACCGTGCAGAAATGTGTGTGGAAGGATTAGTCACCAGCTGAGCCACAGGACACAAATGTAAGATAAGATGAGCAACCAGAGAGGGAAGTGCCAGGCTCTGCAAACACCGGAGGAGGAGAATGAGAAAGGACAGATGTTGCAGGGACTTGGGCAAAGGGAATGCAGAAGAAGAAAGAAGCCTTCCCTTAGCTTCTACTCTCAGATCTCTTACTTCTGACATTAGAATCATACAATCATAGAAGCAGCCAGGTTGGAAGTGACCTCCAACTTCATCCAGTCCAACCTAGCACCCAGCCCTAGCCAATCAACTAGACCATGGCACGAAGTGCCCCATTCAGGCTTTGCTTCTCCAGGCTGCACAGCCCCAACTCTTTCCGCCTGTCCTCACAGCAGAGCTGCTGCAGCCCTCTCAGCATCTCTGTGGCCTCCTCTGCACTGGCTCCAACCCTTGCATGTGCTGCTTGTGCTGGGGGCTGCAGAGCTTCAGACAGTGCTGCAGGTGGGGTGTGAGGAGAGCAGAGCCAAGGGGCACAATCCCCTCCCTTGCCCTGCTGCCCACAGCTGCTCTTGCTGCAGCCCAGCACACAGTTGCTGTCTGGGCTGCACTCACACTGCAGCCTCGTTTGGCTCACAGTGCTCCAGGTGGGCTCTGACATGTTAGGGTTATTTTAATGGAGCTTTGGCAGTCAGGATTTGGGAGGCTGTTAACTTCTCTCCTCTGCTGTGCTTTCCAATCATCAGGTCTGCCATTCCTTCCCCTTTCCCTCCACGTTTCTTGCCTGAATTTGACATTTTACTTGAACTTTGCCTTTTTTTTTTTTTTTTTTTTTTTATTTCATTCCAATCTTCCCCCATAAAANTTCTTCACTTCAGTCCAATCCTCCCCACAAATAAATCAGTTCAGGACATTTTTGCCTTTTTTTTTTTTTTTCCTTCAGTCCAATCCTCCCCACAAATAAATTAGTTCAGAACATTTTCAACGTGATTATTGCTATTCCCTATGTGCCAGCTGCTGCATTAGCCCCAGCTTCTGGCACTGTCCTCCTCTCACAGAGGCCTTTCTGTCACCTATCTAACACTGCAGTTTCCTTGGTCTCCAGATCACAGCTCCAGCTCCTCCTGGCTCATACACACCCAGGCACTGACACATGCACAGCACTTCCCTCCCTGCTTGGGACGCAAGAAAGCAAAGGCTGCAGCAAGGCTGAGCCTGTTAGAAGCAGCAGGACCTGGCACTGATGGCTGCATTGATTTTCTCCAACTTCCAGGGAGGTAACAACAAACATTTGATCATTGACTGCACTGTGGGATCATCACAAAGCCACTTCTGCACAGGATGGTCCAGACTGGCTCTGTGCTCAGCACGATGCCGCACGCTGGGTTTGCACTTTCTGAAGGCAGAGTCTTAGCTGGAGCCTGAGCAATAAAGGCTGCTGCTGCTGGAGGACCTGCAGCAGGCATTTCTCACAGCTCCTGCTTAGAATCAGTCAGGGCTGGAAGGGAACCACAGGGATCATCTAGTTCCAACCCCCCTGCCATGCCCAGGGACACCCTACCCTAGAGCAGGCTGCCCACAGCCTCTGCCAGCCTGGCCAAAAACACCTCCTGGCATCTGGCCCCAAACACCTCCCTGCAGGGGCAACCCATTCCAGCCTCTCACCACTCTCATGCTCAACAACTTCCTCCTCACATCCAATCTCAATCTCCCCACCTCCAGCTTTGCTCCATTCCCCCCAGTCCTCTCGCTACCTGAGAGCCTAAAAAGTCCCTCCCCAGCTTTTCTGTAGCCCACTCCAGATCCTGGAAGGCCACCAGAAGGTCATCTCAGAGCCTCCTCTTCTGCAGCCTGCACAGCCCCAACTCTTTCAGGCTGTGCTCACAGCAGAGCTGCTGCAGCCCTCTCAGCATCCTCGGGGCCCTTCTCTGCACACCTCCAGCATCTCCAAATCCCTCTTGTAATGGAATCTACAGCTGTACTTTGTGGATTTTTTTATAGCCTTCTTAGAATACATGTGGCATAGGAAGTAAGCTTTGTTCTCCAAGGGACTGGCACAGCTGACTTGCTAGAGGGCAGGGATCCATCCAGAGGGAGCTGCACAGGCTGCAGAGCTGTGCCCAGGCCAACCTCATGACATTCAACAAGGCCAAGTGGAAGGTCCTGCCCCTGGGTGGGAGCAAGCCCAAGCACAACTACAGGCTGGGTGGGGAATGGCTGAGAGCAGCCCTGAGGAACAGCACCTGGGGATCTGGGCTGATGTAAAGCTCAACATGAGACTGTAGTGTCAACCTAACACCACCATGGACACTAAACCACATCCCAAAGTCCCATGGCCACATGTTTCTTCAACACCTCCAGGGATGGGGACTCCACTACCTCCCTGGGCAGCCTGTTGCAATCCCTGACCACTCTTGCAGCAAAGAAATTTTTTTCTTATCTCCAATCTAAACCACCTCTGGCACAATTTCAGGCCATTTCCTCTCCTTCTGTCACTTGATACTGGGAGAAGAGACCTACCCCCACCTCGCTGCAACCTCCTTTCAGGGAACTGTGGAGGGCAATAAGGTCTCCCCTCAGCCTCCTCTTCTCCAGACTAAACACCTGCAGCTCCCTCAGCTGCTCCTCCCCAGCCCTGTTCTGCAGACACTTCATATAGAATCATAGAATAGTTTAGGTTGGAAGGGACCTCAAAGATATTATTTTTCAGGAGCAGATTTCCCCCTGTCCCCTGTGTGCCCTGAGCTAGCTTGTCTGGTCCTGCTCTGGCAGGGGGGTTGGACTGGATGATCTCCTTGGGTCGCTTCCAACCCTTAACCTCCTGTGAGCCTGTGAGCTTGTGATAATCTTCCAACCTCTAATGTTCTGTGAGAGCCTGCTAAGAGGATAGCTCAGAGTAATGCTGCAATCCTACACAGGTCTTCCACAGTGTATTGATTGTGGGCGATTGAAGAAGCAGGAATTATAAATTCTGTAGCTTTTATAATTTCCAAAAGCCCCACCTGTGTGCAAATTGATTTAAGTTTGGGTTCTAATTTGGTCGGGAAAAGTCTTCACAAGGATGCCTTTTCAGGTAATTCAGGAAAAAACAGAAAAAATTGGAAAGGTTTGGGCATGAAACAGCTTTGCCCTACTTACAGATGGGAGACTGCCTCTTTCACGGCAGTGTCCAGAGTCCAGTGCCTGCCAGAGTCCAAGATCGCTGTAGGCAGAGCTTTCACCAAGCCACGATCGTGAAGCAAGGCAGGGGAGAGCCAGGGGTGCTCCGCAGTCTTCCCACGAATGGCTGCAGTTTACCCTTAGATGCAGTTCCTGCAGCAAGAAGCCAGGATGCTCCTCAAGGTCTGGCTCAAAATCCGTGCAAGGTTCCTGTCTCCAGGTCTGTGTTCAGGTCCGTTCAGGTCCCGGTGCAGGTCCCAGTGCAGGTCCTGGTTCAGGTCTGAGTGCAGGTCCGAGTGAAAGTCCTGGTGAAGGTCCCGGTGAAGGTCCGAGCAAGTCCTGGTGGAGGTCCCAGTGAAGGTCCGAGCAAGTCCGGGTGAAAGTCCGTGCAAGTCTTGGTGAAGGTCCTGCTCCAATCTGTCCAGCTGCCATATATATACTGGGGCTATTTGTTCCCTCTCTCTTCAAGCCCACGGAGGGTGGGAGAAGGCACTTCACACCTATTGTACTAAGCCTCCTGTGACAGAGGTGGGGATGGAGGAAGACCATTTCCTGCCTCATTCACACCTCTGGTGGGGCAGTGGACTGGGATGTGCCATGCCACAGTTCGCACCCCTTTCAAACCTCCACTGGGGCAGCACCCTGCCCTGCCACACACGGGCCCTGAGGTAAAGAGCTGGTTTGGTTTTCTTTTTCCTCTTAAGAAAACTCTTTAGTCAAGTTGGCTAAGACCTGCCTTAATCTTTACCCTTTCATCTGCCTCCACCAATGCCCACTAATGAGCCACCAGCATCCTCTCCATGGATGCACGATCAGGAGCTGGTGGTCTCAGGATGAAATATAAGGCTCAGTGCACGGAAAAAATCTGCACGGAGGGATTCAGTCCTTGTCTGCCCAAGGGGTGTGCTGGGGTGGAGCTGTTAATATTTTCCTAATGCCTACTCAAGTGCAAGAGATAACAGCCATTTTTCAGAAGGGCCATTATCATTTCCAAGGCAGTAAGGGCAGTCAATACCTGGAAGAAGGAGTGCTGAAACTGCCTCCTGAATAAATTAGGAATCAATAATGTTGGGTGGGAGAAAGGAAGGGCTTTAATGTAAATGGAGCCCCAGGGAGAGTTCAGGAAAGGACTGGACATAAAAAACTAGCAGAGGAGTACTATGTCCTGTTCTGGAGCCCCTGGAGCAAAACGGATGTGGAGATGCTGGAGGATGTCCAGAGAAGGGCCACGAGGATGCTCAGAGGATGCACCTCTGCTGTGAGGAGAGACTGAAAGAGTTGGGGCTGTGCAGGCTGCAGAAGAGGAGGCTCCCAGGTGACAATCCCAAGAACAAATCCAGGCTTGGCAGGGACTGGCTGGAGAACAGCCCTGAGGAGAGGGACTTGTGGGTGCTGGGGGAGGAGAAGCTGAAGATGAGGCAGCAGTGTGCACTTGCAGGGCAGAAAGGCAAGCAGAGGCTGGGCTGCAGCAGGAGCAGTGTGGGCAGCAGGGCCAGGGAGGGGATTCTGCCCCTCTGCTGTGCTCTGCTGAGAGCCCACCTGGAGTAGTGCATCCAGTGCTGGAGCCCCCGGGCTGGAATTGGATGACCTTTAAAGTCCTTTCCAATCCAACTCCTTCTATGAGTCTATAAAATAAAATATTATAGAATTTATTACATATGTAAAAAAGAGACTAATGTTGAATTGAGGTTTCAGGTACATTGGAACNAGTTAATAATAATAATAATAATAATAATAATAATAATAATAATAATAATAATAATAATAATAAAAGAAGTTATTTCAAATAAAGTGGAAGTCACTACTGATGGACCATATTTTAATTATGCATGATGAGGAAAGAACTGAGCTTTTTAATAGCAGGTCTGCTGTTCCAATTGCTGCTGTTTGAAATAAAAAAAATAATAATAAACACAACAGAGTGTGATCAAGGTAAAATAGTAACCAATATAATAGCAGCTAATCCTAGTATCCTAGAATGGCTTTGATTGGAAGGGATCTCAGAAATCGTCTACTCCTGTCTACTTGTCATGGGTAGGGATGCATCTTAACTAGACTCAGCTGCCTGAGGTCTCATCCAACCTGGTCTTGAACACCTCTAGCAAGGAGACATTGACAAGCTCCCTGGGAAGCCTATTCCAGAGTCCAACCACCCTTGTGGTGAAAAACTTCTTCCTCAGCTCCAGTCTAACTCTGCCTTGATCACCTCCAGCACAGAGATGTCCACAAGCTCCCTGGGAAGCCAATTCCAGAGTCCAACCAAGAACTTCTTCCTCAGCTCTAGTCTAACTCAGCCTTGAGCACCCCCAATGAGACATCAACAAGCTCCCTGGGAAGCCAATTCCAGAGTCCAACCACCCTTGTGGTGAAGAACTTCTTCCTCATCTCCAGTCTAACTCTGCCTTGAACACCTCCAGCAAGGAGACATCGACAAGCTCCTTGGGAAGCCTGTTCCAGAGTCCAACCAAGAACTTCTTCCTCAGCTCTAGTCTAACTCAGCCTTGAGCACCCCCAATGAGACATCAACAAGCTCCCTGGGAAGCCAATTCCAGAGTCCAACCACCCTTGTGGTGAAGAACTTCTTTCTCAGCTCCAGTTTGACTTGGCCCTGAACACTTCCAGCAAGGAGATATCCACAAGTTCCCTGGGAAGCCTATTCCAGAGTCCAACCACCCTGTAGTGAAAAACTTCTTCCTCAGCTCCAGTCTAACTCAGCCTTGATCACCTCCAGCAAGGAGATGTCCACAAGGTCCCTGGAAAGCCTATTGCAGAGTCCAACTACCCTTGTGGTGAAAAACTTCTTCCTCAGCTCCAGTCTGACTCAGCCTTGAATGCCCCCAGGAAGAAGACATCTACAAGCTCTCTGGGAAGCCAATTTCAGAGTCCAACCACCCTTGTGGTGACAAACTTCTTCCTCAGCTCCAGTTTAACTCAGCCTTGAACACCCCCATCAAAGAGACATCTACCAGCAACCTGAGAAGCCTGTTCCAGAGTCCAACCAAGAACTTCTTCCTCAGCTCCAGTCTAACTCAGCCTTGGACACCTCCAGCAAGGAGACATCCACAAGTTCCCTGGGAAGCCTATTCCAGAGTCCAACCAACCCTGTAGTGACAAACTTCTTCCTCAGCTATGCTCTTCCTCAGTTTCAAACCATTCCCCCTTGTCCTGTCTCTAGACCACCCCAGGAAAACTCTTTCTGCAGCCTTCCTGCAGGCTCTCTTCAGGTATTGGAAGGCAGCTCTAAGGTACCACTGAGTCTTCTTTTCTCCAGGCTGAACAACCTCAGCTCCCTCAGCCTGTCCTCATAGCAGAGGTGCTCCAGTCCTTGGATCACCTTTGTGACCCTCTTCTGAGCTCCAGTGGTAACTAATAGAAGCAGTAGAACCTCCAACCCAGAGTGAAAACACAATATGGTCTCTGCAGTGCAGGACCACTCCAAAAGAGATGTTAGCTCATTTCACTTCTAATTCTGAAATTCTGATTCTTACTCACTGTGGGTCAGTGAGAAGGCAAAATAAATGTTGCCTGTTCTGTCCCTTTCCACAGAGAGACTCAGAATTTAATAGGAGTTGCAGAGAAGGACTCCCTCTGCATCAAAGCAGAATGATTAGGGCTGGCAGCAGTGCCTGTCACAAGTTTCCTTTCCTAGCTCATGCCTCTTTCTTAAAGGTAGGAACCAAAAGGAAGTGACAACACCAAATTCACTGAGTCGCTCTGGGGTAGTCCAGGGCCAGCAGGGGATTGTGCCCCTTTACTCTGCTCTCCTCAGACCCCACCTGGAGTACTGTGTGCAGTTCTGGAGCCCCCAGCACAGGAAGGACATGGAACTGCTGGAGAGAGTCCAGAGGAGGGCACAAAGTTGCTCAGAGGGCTGCAGCAGCTCTGCTATGAGGACAGGCTGAGGGAGTTGGGACTTTTCAGCCTGGAGAAGAGAAGGCTTTGAGGAGACCTTAGAGCAACCTTCCAGTATCTGAAGGGGTTACAGGAAGGCTGGGGAGGGACTGTTCACAAGGTCTTGTAATGACAGGACGAGGGGGAATGGGTTCAAACTGTCAGAGGGGAGATTNTGGCACAGGGGGGTTGGAACTGGCTGAGCTTTGAGGCCTCTTCCAACCTAAACCATTCTATGATTCTATGATTCCCTCCCATCCATTAGGCATCATCGCAGCAGAACAGAGTAAAAAGAAAACCAAACCAACCAACACATGTTTAAAATATAAGGTGTCATAGAATCATAGAAGGGTTTAGGTTGGAAGGGACATCAAAGCTCAACCAGTTCCAACCCCCCTGTGCCATAGGCAGGGACACCTCCCACTAGAACAGGTCATCCAAGGTTATAAAATATGCATTATTGTATGATCTACATTAAATATGACCCAAAACGTTCTCTTCTATTGAAGGATCAACATTTAAATCATCCTGTACACCCAGATTGCTTTCCATATTTCTGAGGTAAAGGTGTTCCAATTTATAAATAAATGAAATAGTTCAAACATATGGGAATTTAGCATCTTTGCCTGGTTCCCCAATCAGAGAATCACAGAAGGTGATCAACAGATCCTCTCTTCCAAGCCCCATGATGACACAAAAGAGGCAGATTCATAGAATCATAGAACCATGGAATCTGTCAGGGTTGGAAGGCACCACAAGGATCATCTAGTCCCAGCCACAGGCAGGGACACCCTATCCTAGAGCAGGCTGCCCACAGCCTCTGCCAGCCTGGCCAAAAACACCTCCAGGGATCTGGCCCCAAACACCTCCCTGCAGGGGCAACCCATTCCAGCCTCTCACCACTCTCATGCTCAACAACTTCCTCCTCACATCCAATATGAATCTCCTCACCTCCAGATTTGCTCCCCTCCCCCTACTCCTGTCACTACCTGAGAGCTTAAAAAGTCCCTCCCCAGATTTTTTTTGTAGCCCCCTTCAGATCCTGGAAGGCCACAAGAAGGTCCCCTGGGAGCCTCCTCTTCTGCAGCCTGCACAGCCCCAACTCTTTCAGGTTGTGCTCACAGCAGAGCTGCTGCAGCCCTCTCAGCATCCTCGGGGCCCTGCTCTGCACACCTCCAGCATCTCCACATCCCTCTTGTCCCAGGGGCTCCAGCACTGGATGCACTACTCCAGGTGGGCTCTCAGCAGAGCACAGCAGAGGGGCACAATCCCCTCCCTGACCCTGCTGCCCACACTGCTCCTGCTGCAGCCCAGCCTCTGCTTGCCTTTCTGCCCTGCAAGTGCACACTGCTGCCTCATCTTCAGCTTCTCCTCCCCCAGCACCCCCAAGTCCCTCTCCTCAGGGCTGCTCTCCAGCCACTCCCTGCCCAGCCTTCATTGGTGCTTGCCATTGCCTCCAGCCAGCTGCAGGGCCTTGCCCTTGGCCTTGTGGAACCTCATGAACTTGGCTTCTGCTTCTCATTTAGCCCCATCTGGGCAATATTCTATCAGTTGACATCCAGGCAATATTCTCTCAACTGAACCGGTCCTTTCACCATGTCATTCTTCCCATTTAACAAAGGGAAATGAGCTCTCCTCATGGTGTGTAACCTGCTGCACTTGCTTTAATGATTCCTTGAGGCTCAATGCTCTTCCCTCTGGGCACAACCAGAACCAGACCTCCATCGCGGATCTCACCCTATAAATCTTTACTCTGATCCGAGTCCCCTTTCACTCAAGCAGGGGACTAACCAGCACCAGAAACCTCCGTTGCCAGGAGTAAAGACTTGCAGACGAGTCTTCCTTGGCATTATCCTGATGCTGAGCTTGCTATTGATTTCCTCCCCAAGCCTGCTTCAGTGTGCAGCTAATGAGGGTTGTGATTAACCGGCGTGCTTCTCGCAGCCCTCTCCAGTCCATCATCATCCCCTTATACCAACGGGGTGGAAAACATTTTTTTTATTCAGGTGGCATAAATACATTATCTGATGGGTGTTACACGTCCTGCTGCGTTGGTTTGAGACAGTCCATTTCAGCTGACAAATGTTGTTTTTACTTCTCTGCTGATGTATTGAGCCTCAAGACCCAGTTGCACGTTGGCATCTCTAACGCCTCTGGGGAAGTCTCAGCTTTGTTAAAGCTTCGCCTGCTGGCTGGAATATTAGTGTGAGATTGAAGAGGTTCCTCTGCTTGTCCAGGGAAGGGTCTGGAGAATGGGGATGGTGAGGAGCAGTTGGGGTTGTTTAATCTGGAGGGAGCTGAGGGAGATCCTCATTACTCTCCACAGCTCCCTGAAAAAAGCTTGCGGTGAGGTGGGGTTGGGCTCTTCTCCCAGGTATCAGGTTGTCATGGAAGATCCATGTCCTGGCTTACCCAGGCATGATGCCATGGTCCCTTCCCTCTGGTGGGAGGAGGGAGGAGAGCACAGAGAGAAGACAAAAGCCTCGGAGACACACACTTGGAAGGTCCAAGATTTGCCCAGGCTTGTTCCTCCCAAATAAGGGCAAGAAAGCTCCTGATTTCACCTGCATGAGAAGCTCAGGATGAGGCAGCAGTGTGCCAGAAAGCTGCAAATGTGCTTGCAGGGCAGAAAGCCAAGCAGAGGCTGGGCTGCAGCAGGAGCAGTGTGGGCAGCAGGGCCAGGGAGGTGATTCTGCCCCTCTGCTGTGCTCTGCTGAGAGCCCACCTGGAGTAGTGCATCCAGTGCTGGAGCCCCTGGGACAAGAGGGATGTGGAGATGCTGGAGGTGTGCAGAGCAGGGCCCCGAGGATGCTGAGAGGGCTGCAGCAGCTCTGCTGTGAGCACAGCCTGAAAGAGTTGGGGCTGTGCAGGCTGCAGAAGAGGAGGCTCCCAGGGGACCTTCTGGTGGCCTTCTGGGATCTGAAGGAGGCTACAGAAAATCTGGAGAGAGACTTTTGAGGCTCTCAGGTAGTGACAGACTAGGGGGAGGGGAGCAAATCTGGAGGTGAGGAGATTCATATTGGATGTGAGGAGGAAGTTGTTGAGCATGAGAGTGGTGAGAGGCTGGAATGGGTTGCCCCTGCAGGGAGGTGTTTGGGGCCAGATCCCTGGAGGTGTTTTTGGCCAGGCTGGCAGAGGCTGTGGGCAGCCTGCTCTAGGGTAGGGTGTCCCTGGGCATGGCAGGGGGGTTGAAACTGGCTGATCCTTGTGGTCCCTTCCAACCCTGACTGATTCTACAATTCTAAATTCCAATCTGCCTACTAAAGCAAGTACACCTAGAGGAGATTGCACAAAAGTACATCCAGAATGGTCTTGAAAGAGACTCCTCATCCTCTCTGGACAGTCTGCTCCAGGGCTCTGTCACACTCAAAGTTCCTCTATAAGTTCAAGTTCCATCTCCTGTGTTGCTTTTTTGTAGCCCCTTTTAGATCCTGGAAGGCCACAAGAAGGTCTCCTGGGAGTCTCCTCTTCTCCAGCCTGCACAGCCCCAACTCTTTCAGTCTATGCTCACAGGAGAGATGCTGCAGCCCTCTGAGCATCCTTCTCTGCACACCTCCAGCATCTCCACATCCCTCTTGTCCCAGGGGCTCCAGAACTTGATGATCACAAGAGGTCCCTACCATTCTTTGATTCTCTTCCTGTCAGTTATCTGCACAAGCAGCTGGCACTAATTGCAGTGTGAAAGGTGAAACATCATTGCTGGCAACTAGGAACAATGAATTATTTTCCATTATATTCCAGGCTTTTGCCCAGTTTTAAAGATGCAGAACATTTCCTTCTGTTTCACTGTGGCGTGATGTATTCTTCTCTCCAATTGCAGAAACCAGGTTTATAAATTCCCTCCCTGTCAGCTTGATGAATTACTTTCCTGCACCAAGCATGCAAAATGTCAGCAGTAATTAAACAGAATTGTTTTGAGCAAAATAAATCCCGAGCATTGTTGCTAACCATCAGTGACATAGAATCATAGAATGGTTTAGGTTGGAAGGGAGCTCAAAGCTCAGCCAGTTCCAACCCCACTGTGCCATAGGCAGGGATACCTCCCACTGGAACAGGTCACTCAAGGCCTCATTCAATATGGCCTTGAACTCCTCCAGGGAGGGAGCAACCACAACCTCCCTGGGCAACCTCTGCCAGGGTCTCACCACCCTCACTGTGAAGAACTTCCACCTAACATCCCCTTTAAATCTCCCCTCTGCCAGTTTGAACCCATTCCCCCTCATCCTGTCATTACAAGACCTTGTGAACAGTCCCTCCCCAACCTTCCTTTAGGCCCCTTCAGATACTGGAAAGCTACTATAAGGTCTCCTGGCAGCCTTCTCTTCTCCAGGCTGCACAGCCCCAACTCTTTCCGCCTGTCCTCAGAGCAGAGCTGCTGCAGCCCTCTCAGCATCTCTGTGGCCTCCTCTGCACTGGCTCCAACCCTTGCATGTGCTGCTTGTGCTGGGGGCTGCAGAGCTGCAGACAGTGCTGCAGGTGGGGTGTGAGGAGAGCAGAGCCAAGGGGCACAATCCCCTCCCTTGCCCTGCTGCCCACAGCTGCTCTTGCTGCAGCCCAGCACACAGTTGCTGTCTGGGCTGCACTCACACTGCAGCCTCATCTTCAGCTTTGCACCAGCCCAAACCCCCTGGTCCTGTTCTTCAGAGTTGCTCTCAGCCATTCCCCACCCAGCCTGGAGCTCTGCTTGGGATTGCACCCACCCAGGTGCAGGACCTTCCACTTGGCCTTGTTGAATGTCATGAGGTTGGCCTGGGCCCACATCTCAACACATCTCAACAAAGTTGTCTTTTGTTTTTATTTCATTGTTGTTGGTTTGTTTTTTCATTAAATTCTACAAAAGAAAAGGAAGTGTTGCCAGCAGGGCAGGGGAAGGGATTCTCCCCCTTTGCTTTGCTCTTGCCAGACCCCACCTGGAGTACTGTGTGCAGCTCTGCAGCCCCCAGCACAAGAAGAACATGGAACTGCTGGAGAGAGTCCAGAGGAGGGCCATGAAAATGCTCAGAAGGATGGAGCACTTCTGCTATGAGGACAGGCTGAGGGAGTTGGGACTTTTCAGCCCAATCCCTTCAGCTTCAAACAAAGTGAAGGTCCACTCATGCAATTCTATGTGGCCCTAGATAAATCCTCTGTGTTCTTTGGGGGAAAAGAAATCACTGGATGTTAGGAGCAGGTTACCTGTGCCTCATGACTTAAAGTCAGAAATGTATTGTAACAGGCAGGGTGGGTTTGCTTCTGAATTATTGATGTCCCTGCCCTTGGCAGGGGGCTGGAACTAGATGGTCTCTTCTGCCAGGCACCCAGGGACAGAACAAGTGCACACAGCCTCAAGCTGTGCCAGGGCAGGTTCAGGTTGGGCATTAGGAAGAAATACCTCATGGAAAGAGTGATTGGCTTTGGAATGGGCTGCCTGGGGATGTGGTGGAGTCACCATCTTTAGGAGTGTTTGAAAGGAGGCTGGATGAGGCACTTAGTGCCATGGGTTAGTTAATTAGAAGAGTTAGGTGATAGGTTGGACTCAGTGACCTTAGAGGTTTTTCCCAACCTGGTTGATTCTGTCATTCTGTGATCTTTATGGTCCCTTCCAACCCAATCTCACAAAATTGATCAGGGAGCTTGGAACACCTCATCTAGAAGGACAGGCTGAGGGAGCTGGGGGTGTTCAGCCTGGAGAAGAGAAGGCTTCCAGGAGACACTTAGAGTGGTCTTCCAGTATCTGAAGGGGGCCTACAACAAGGTTGGTTAAATTGAGGCTATTGAGCAATCATAACTTGACTGCTGTTAAAAAAAACCCCAAAAACCTCCTAAAGAAGTTCTTCTTCCCTTGCTTGTAGAGTGGGCAGGTAGGAGAATGTGAGGTGTCAGGCAAGGAGGAAGCCAATCAGCCTGATTTTCTGATTCATCTGATTCCAGTTTGTATAATGTTACTAAATGTTGGTTAACTTGAGGCTATTGAGCAATCATAACTTGACTGCTGTTAAAAACACCCCAAAAACCTCCTAAAGAAGTTCTTCTTCCCTTCCTTGTAGAGTGGGCAGGTAGGAGAATGTGAGGTGTCAGGCAAGGAGGAAGCCAATCAACCTGAATCTCTGATTCATCTGATTCCAGCTTGTATAATGTTACTAAATGTTGGTTAACTTGAGGCTATTGAGCCATCATAACTTGACTGCTGTTAAAAACAACCCCAAAAACCTCCTAAAGAAGTTCTTCTTCCCTTCCTTGTAGAGTGGGCAGGTAGGAGAATGTGAGGTGTCAGGCAAGGAGGAAGCCAATCAGCCTGAATCTCTGATTCATCTGATTCCCAATTTGTATAACGTTTACTAAATGTTGGTTAACTTGAGGCTCTTTGTGTGTGCTTGTTTAGTACAAGGGAAATGATTCCCTGTAGCTCGTGCCTGTCCTTTTTCTTCCACTGATAATTACTAAAGGAATGGATTGTTCAGACCTTTTCTCTGTTTATCCACTTAAGCAATAAATTAGAGATATGGTTGCACAGAAGTAAAACAATCCGTCAGGAAATCCTTCTTAAAGCCATTACAAGGCTGAATCTCCCCACCTCCAGCTTTGCTCCATCCCCCATAGACCTGTCACACCCTAAAAAGTACCTCCACAGCTTTTTTTGTGGCCCCCTTCAGATCCTGGAAGGCCACCAGAAGGTCCCCTGGGAGCCTCCTCTTCTCCAGCCTGCACAGCCCCAACTCTTTCAGGCTGTGCTCACAGCAGAGCTGCTGCAGCTCTCTGAGCATCCTCGGGGCCCTGCTCTGCACACCTCCAGCATCTCCACATCCCTCTTGTCCCAGGAGCTCCAGCACTGGATGCACTACTCCAGGTGGGCTCTCAGCAAAGCAGAGTAGAAAGGGAGAATCACCTCCCTGGCCCTGCTGCCCACACTGCTACACACAGGCAGCTACTGTGTGTGAGCCTGGTGCTCTGGGGCCAATAATTATCCATGAGGCAGGACACTGTGTGCTGTGTGTAAGCTTTTCTAAATTATTTTTATCTGGAAGCCGTCAGCAGACACATAAAAGTTAATCTGCACCTGGCAGACAATTAAGTATAGAATCATAGAACCATAGAATCACAGAATCATAGAACCATAGAGTCATAGAACCATAGAACCATAGAGTCACAGAACCATAGAGTCACAGAATCATAGAAACATAGAATCATAGAATCATAAAACCATAGAATCACAGAGTCATAGAATCATAGAACCATAAAGTCACAGAATCATAGAAAAAGAGAATCATAAAACCATAGAACCATAGAACCATAGAGTCATAGAATCATAGAAACATAGAATCATAAAACCATGGAATCATAGAACCATAGAGTTATACAAACATAGAACTACAGAATCATAGAAACATAGACTCATAAAACCATAAAACCATAGAATCATACAACCATAGAACTATAGACTCAGAGAATCATAGAATCACTGAATCATAGAACCACAGAATCATAGAATTGTAGAATCATAGAATCAGTCAGGGTTGGAAGGCATCACAAGGATCAGCCAGTCCCAAGCCCCCCTGCCATGCCCAGGGACACCCTACCCTAGAGCAGGCTGCCCACAGCCTCTGCCAGCCTGGCTGCAGACATCTGAAGGAATCTGGCTCCAAACACCTCCCTGCAGGGGCAACCCATTCCAGCCTCTCACCACTCTCATGCTCAACAACTTCATCCTCACATCCAATCTGAATCTCCCTACCTCCAGCTTTGCTCCATTCCCCCTAGTCTGTCACTCCCTGAGAGCCTAAAAAGTCCCTCCCCAGCTTTTTTGTAGCCCACTTCAGATCCTGGAAGGCCACCAGAAGGTCACCTGGGAGCCTCCTCTTCTCCAGCCTGCCAGCCCCAGCTCTTTCAGTCTCTCACATTCAATGGATAGGATTGATGCTGCGCTGTGATTTCCCATTCACAAGGCTGCTTCAGGAGCAGACCCTAAGGCCAGAGCTGTGATTTGTACTTGCATGGGGGGGTGGGGATTGTGTTTATGATTCGAATAGCAGGAACTACAAAATCCCACTTGGACACACACATTTTACTGGTCCTAAAAAAAAAAAAAAATTAAAATCAAAGCAAGCTAATTCTTTCAAGTGTTCAAGCTAGGGTGGATGCAGAGCAGCAGACATTACTCTTGCTGTGATGCCTGTGCTTACACAGAGCAAGGTGATAGTAAAGATGGTTCATTCAAACTCCATTGAGAGCAGCTAATCAGCCACATATCATCTGAAGTACTCTGTCTTCCCAATGAGAGTGGAAGGGATCCAATTAAGAGTGAAGGAGGCTCTGCTGAGGTTCCCTTAATAACTCTGTAGTAGAAGGAAGTAACATATGGAGCGGGAGTCGATTGCCAAGGGAGGAAAACAGCAGCAAGGAAGAATTCTGATTCCTTGAAGATCTCAGAAATAACCCAAAATGAAGCCTTCAGGAACTTCTTTTGTGGGTTACAAAACACAGGCAGGCTCAGAAGCACAGAAGCACTGAATGTCAGGGGCTGGAAGAGACTCCAAAGCTCATCCAGTCCAAACCCCCCTGCCAGAGCAGCATCACCTGGAGCAGATCACACAGGAACAGATACAGACAGGTTTTGAATATCTCCAGAGAGGGAGACTCCACAACCCCCCTGGACAGCCTGTTCCAGGGTTCTGGCATCTCCACAGGGAAAAAAATTCCTCCTCATGTTTCACTGAAACTTCCTATGTCTCAGCTTCCACTCATTGCCCTTGTCCTGCCGTGGGCATCACCCAGCAGAGCCTGGCCCCAGCCTTCTGCCACTCACCTGCACATCTTTATAAACATTGCTGAGGTCACCTCTCACTCTCCTCTTCTCCAAGCTGTCAGCCCCAGCTCCCTCAGACTCTCCTAACAGAGCTGTTCCATTCCCTTTAGCATCTTTGTGGCTCTGTGCTGGACTCTCTCCAGCAGTTCTATGTCCCTCTTGAACTGGAGGGCCCAGAACTGGACACAGTCCTGATGTGGCAGGGCCTTGCTTTAGGACAGAAGAGAAGAGTCATTAATTATCTGAGGTTCATTTCAACCTTACCTTCAGGTCAGTGGTGATTAGCTGCTGTAGAGACAGTAGGGGAGGAAGCAACTGTTCCATTGCCACCATGGTGCTTCCATGGCTACTCCAAGTTTTATCATGCTTCCAGGTAAGCATAAAGGCACATGCTTTGTTTGGCTCCATTCTGGTGAGGGGACCACTGGCTCAGAAGCATCAAAAGGTGCTTTCATAGAATCATAGAATCAGTCAGGGTTGGAAGGCATCACAAAGATCAGCCAGTCCCAACCCCCCTGCCATGCCCAGGGACACCCTACCCTAGAGCAGGCTGCCCACAGCCTCTGCCAGCCTGGCCAAAAACACCTCCTGGCATCTGGCCCCAAACACCTCCCTGCAGGGGCAACCCATTCCAGCCTCTCACCACTCTCATGCTCAATAACTTCCTCCTCACATCCAATCTGAATCTCCCTACCTCCAGCTTTGCTCCATTCCCTCTAGTCCTGTGACTACCTGAGAGCCTAAAAAGTCCCTCCCCATTTTTTTGTAGCCTCCTTCAGATCCTGGAAGGCCACAAGAAGGTGAAAGATCTCATTCTGTGCTTCTGTGCTCCACAACCTCCCTAGAGGTGTTCAAGGCCAGGTTGGATGAAGGCTTGAGCAACCTGGGCTGGTGTCAAACATCCCTGCCCGTGGCAGAGGGGCTGAAAGTAGATGATCTTTAAGGTCCTTTTGGACACGAACCATTCTAAGATTCTATCATGAAATATTTGATGAAATAATTGAATCATCTGCTGTGTACCACAGACAGAACCCAGTGCTGCCCAGACCTGCTGTAGATGACATAAAATCTCAGCTGCAGCTTTCCTCTCTGCAACACAGGGATGAAATTATTTACTTCAGGTTTGTTTTTTTCCTTCTGAAAAAAAAAACCAAAAAACTTTAAAGTTGTTAGTAAAAACCATAAGCCTCTACTCTGCCCTGGTGAGACCTCACCTGGAATATTGTGTTCAGTTTGGGGCTCTCCAGTTCAAGAGGGACAGGGAGAGAGTCCACTGGAGGGCTAGGAAGATGCTGAAGGAGCTGGAGCACTGCCTGATGAGGAGAGGCTTGAGGGACCCTGGGGCTGCTTAGTCTGGAGAGGAGAAGACTGGGAAGGGATCTGAGCAATGTCTGTAAATAGCTGAGGGTTGGGGGCTCAAGAGGGAAGGGACAAACTCTGCTCACTTGTGCCCTGGAATAGAACAAGTGGTAATGGATATAAACTATATATATACATAAACTACAGCACAGGAAATTCCACCTCAGCATGAGGAAGAACTTCTTGACTGTAATGAACAGAGAGGTTGTGGAGTCTCCTTCTCTGGAGCCTTTCTCCAGCCCTGTCTGCATATGTTCCTGTGTGTCCTGTGCTAGATTCTCTGGTCCTGCTCCGGACTCGATGAGCTCTGGAGGTCCCTTCCAACTCCTAACATCCTGTGACCCTGTGACAACAGGCCAAGCAGCTTACCACTAACCCTGGGCTGCCTGGATTTATCAGGTGCCTGAAGAAGTTGGTAGGGGCACCTGCAAAAGCCCAAGCAGGCAGCAGTGGGTTGGCAGCATCATTAAATGGGCTTCTCGCCGGTATCGTCTCTCAGCAATTGATGCATGCCAATAAAGGTTAATTAAAATAGCAGGCAATCAGGATCAGCTGAAATGGGCTTGCACACCAATCTCATGCACTTGCATGAGAACCTAAAAAGCAGGCAACTGGGGGATGACAACTGAGAGGAGGGTATTTTTAGTTTGAACCAAGGGAACTTGCTTCCACTCAATTAATTCCCTGCATAATAGAGTGAGGAAACCTTTGCTTTTCTTCCCATTATCCCTATAGCAGGGACCAGGCATAATAACTACGTTTTGACACAAAAAAAAATATGTATAAAGATCATAGGATCATAGAATGGTTTAGGTTGGAAGAGACCTCAAAGATCAGCCAGTTCCAACCCCCCTGTGCCATAGGCAGGGACACCTCCCACTAGATCAGGATGCTCAAGACCTCATCCAGCCTGGCCTTGAACACCTCCAGGGAGGGAACAGCCACAACCTCCCTGGGCAACCTGTGCCAGTGTCTCACCACCCTCACTGTCAAGAATTTCTTCCTAACATCCCGTTCAAATCTCCCCTCTGCCAGTTTGAACCCATTCCCCCTCGTCCTGTCATTACCAGACCTTGTGAACAGTCCCTGCCCAGCCCTCCTGTAGCCCCCTTCAGATACTGGAAGGTTGTTCTAAGGTCTTCTGGCAGCCTTCTCTTCTCCAGGCTGAAAAGTCCCAACTCTCTCAGCCTGTCCTCATAGCAGAGCTGCTGCAGCCCTCT
>VWZI01017451.1:40348-53283 GCA_013396835.1 Psilopogon haemacephalus | reverse complement strand
ATATCTCTTTCGCTTGACTCAGTCAATCTGTCTGCTTAAGGTGACTGCAGTTTTTTAATTTACTCAATAGAGATATTAATATTAATATTATTATTAATAAAAAACCCTATCACACAGCTTAAACATACCACTGTTGCCCTGAAATAGAAGTTTTCACAGGAGTCAGGGAGAGAATTTTGCTTCAAAATTACTCGGACAAGGGCTGTGGAATAATTAATGTGGCTAATATTTCCTGATTTATTAAAAGCATGAAAAACAACAGTGGATGCTAATTCAGTTAAATTTATACCTACAAAACCGAAAAAATAGTCTCTATAATCCCAAATTATCTTTTTAAACTTCCACCAGGCCATATTGCACATATAGGTACCAATTCTTCCACAAGCCATCTGTTCAAAAACCAGGAAACCAGAGAAGGAAAAAGCGAAAACAGTACATAAATTAGCTTCATTTTTAACTTCCAGGATTCAATTAACAGTCAAACAGATGTAATCAAACCTCAAGCCCCACGTTGGGCGCCAAAAAAAAANCAGAAGAGGGTAACCAAAACCCCCTACCACCTTTCCCCCCTTCCCCCAGCTTTATCTCACCACTTGATGATGCTGCAGATAAGCTGAAGATCAGAGAGGTTAATGATGGGAGAAGAAATTAGTCATTTTAGTGATTTAACTCTGAATTCATTCAAAGGCAAAAAGACAAAGGAAAGAAGCTGCCGGAGCCAGCAAGACCCAAGCCAGACTGGCCCTCTGCAAGCAGACTGGCTTTCCAGGATGTTTTCAGAACATTTTCCAAAACAATTTTTTTTTTTTTGTCTCAGTGAAACTCGGTGAAGTGACACTATGTTTAACTCTCTCTCAGGCAATAGTCTTAATTTCTCACTCAAATTCTCCAATTAGCTCAAACCAACACAACTTCAGACGCCCTGCAGTCAGCGGGGACATCCTCAACTAGATCAGGATGCCCAGAATCCTGTTGAGCCTCATCTTAAGTATCTCCAGGGATGTGACCTCAATCACCTTCTTGGGCAACCTGTTCCAGTGTTCCACCACCCTCATGGTAAACAACTTGTTGCTAATATCCAATCTAAATCTGCCCTTCTCTAGTTGGAAGCCATTGCACCTCATCCTATCACTGCAGGCATTTCAAACAGTCTCTCTGCAGCCTTCTTGTAGGCTCTCCTCAGGTACTAGAAGGTCTCTATTAGTTCTCTCTAGAGTCTTGTCTTCTCCAGGCTGAACAACCCCAGCTCCCTTACCCTGTCTTCATAGCAGAGGTGCTCCAGGCCCCTTATCAATTTTGTGACCCTCCTCTGGATCCACTACATCAGGTCCTGTTCTGAGGGCTTCAGAGCTGAACATAGTATTGTAGGCGAGGTCTCACCAGAGCAAAGTGGCAGAATCCCCTCTCTCCATCTGCTGGTGACACTTCTTTTGACACAGTCCAGGATGTCACTAGCCTTCTGGGTCTTTCATTGGGATATGAAACTTTCAAGTGCTTCTGGATACTGAAACCAGCTGGCCCCGTGGCAGCACTTTTTGTACTGTCCCATCAAAGGTGGGTGTACAGAGAAAGAATGGTCCACAGATTGTTCAAAATGCAGGGCTGTGCTTGGCCTCCTGATACCCACTAAGAGGCTTCTAGATCTTCCCAGGCTGTAGCAGGGTGCTGGGAAAGAGGCAGATGATCTCTGACCTGATCCTGGTTCCTCTTGACATGGAGGTTTGCAGAGGCTCAGGCAGGATCTCTTGCAGATGTGCCGAGAGTAGAACATCGGTGGCACTTCTCACCACGTCATAAGGCACTTAATGCTTTCTCCTGGTAAACTTGAGGCACTTTAGCTTCCAGGTAGTTCAAGCCAAAAACATCAGGGCTAAGTCGGTCTGAAGCAGGAGGCAGAGCAGAACACATTGTCCAAGCTGAGAGCAGTGAGGCAGAGCATGTTGTCTGAGCAGAGCAGAACACACGGAGGCAGAGGAGTAAGGCAGAGGCAGCACAACTGCTTGCAACTTAGCTCCATTTATATTATTTGACCTAGTGTAATGGCTCCTCTGGCCACAGAGATTCACCAATCAGAACGGCATTTGCAAAACTGACCGTATTAAATGAGACCAGGGCTTGCTTACCCTTATTTGAGCAGGACACTCACAAGTGTATAAACACCTGTGGGTACCTGTTCATCACTTTAGGATGGGACACAATGGCCCAAGCCTTTGTTTTCCTTCCACACTTGCTTCCTCCATCAGCAGAAGGGTGGGGCAAGCCAGGACATGTTTTAGGCCTATTAGCCTTCAATGACACACACAAGGACATACAAACCTGGAGGTGTTTAAAAGTTGTTTGGATGTGGTGCTTGGGGATATGGTTTAAGGTGAACCTTGTAGTGTTCTGGGTTGGACTTAGTCAGCCTGAAGGTCTTTTCAACCAGAATGTTTCTGTAATTCTGTGACATTTCTAGCTAGAAAGTAGTCCATCTGAGGTTGACTATCTTTAGATGTTGCTACCTAATTACTTTCATGTACAACATTTTAAAAGGTAGGTATTTGGAAATAAGCTTTATCCAGAAAAATTACCAAATCTTTTAATAGGTACCTTGAGAAAAGATAAGTGTTTTCCTGGCCATGTGTAAAAGCACAGCTCAGAGGTTCTCCGACAACGTGCTCTTACAGAGTATGTACAGCTTTTTGACATCTTGTGTGTGCTACATAATTGATGAGAACTGAACAGGCTTTTCATGCCCATTGCCTACAACTCTTCATCAATTCTGCTCTGTCATGATTAATGCTTTCCCTTGCAGCAACCCCTAATTGTTTTTTGAGGGTTAGAATAGTGATCATAGTTGCAAACTGCTGAGAACTCTGCAAAGAGACTACACTATAAGCTAGCATTTTCATTTTCAACAATTTAATCAATGGTTTTCAATCACAAATAGGGAGCCCACTAGCTGAAGATATACCTTACTAGAGAGGAAATCCTATCCCTATTAGTTATAAACATTGCCTGTTATTCAGATGTTCACAGCTGAAATTGTATGCTCCAGAAATATCTGCTGAAAAATACTTCAATATTTGGGCAAAGAGGAACCTAATGAGCCTCAACAAGGGTAAGTGCATAGTTCTGCACCTGGGAAGGAATAATAAATTGTACCAGTGCAGGTTGGGAGGTGATCTGCTGGAAAGAGTCCTGTGGAGAAGGATCTGGGAGTCCTGGTGGGCAACAAGTTCTGCATGGGACAGCCATGTGCCGTTGTAGCCAGGAAGGCAAATGGCATTCTGGAGGGCATTAAGGAGAGTGTACCCAGCAGATCCAGGGAGGTTCTCCCTCCCCTCTATTCTGCCCTCCCTGGTGAGACCTCACCTGGTATATTTTGTTCAGTTTTGGGCTCCTGAGTTCAAGAGGGACAGGGATCTACTTGAAAGAGTCCAAGGGAGGGCTACAAAGATGATTAAGGGGATGGAGCACTGCCCTGTGAGAAGAGGCTGAGGAACCTGGGGCTTTTTGATCTGGTGAAGAGAAGACTTAGAGATCATGCAGCACTGACACAGGATGCCCAGAGAGGCTGTGGAGTATCCTCTGGAGACTTTCCAGCCCTGTCTGGATGTGTTCCTGTGCTAGATTCTCTGGTCCTGCTCTGGCAGGGGCTTGGACTCGATGATCTCTGGAGGTCCCTTCCAATACCTAACACTCTATGATCCTGTGAAGTGTGTGATCTCAGACTAATGAATGGGTACTGACACAGGGGTGGTGGCCACTTTCTCCTGAGTGCTCTGCTGTGAAATGGCATTTGCTCTATGAATGGCATGGGTGGTTCCATTTCTCTTCCCCATTTGTTGCTCCGCTTTTGTTTGCCCTTGATGATGCTAGCCTGAATTTAAGTTTCCTGTACTACAGAGGTTTATTTCTACAGTAACATGCTGTTTGTGTTTTGATTTTCATTGAACTTTTGGAGGTCTGTTTTTATTCTTCCCCCATCCTTTTACAGTATGGTGCAATTCTTTCATTCTTGCATCTCGGTGATACAATAAGGGGAACAGAAGGAAAGCAACAGGTGTTCGTGGCAGCTTATGAAGCAAAATCTCATCCTGTTAAAGAATACATAGCCAGCAGCATAACTTCACTTGAATGACTTAAATTCATGTTGTGAATTTTATAGTACAGAGACAATACCAGCAGCAGAATAAAGATGAAAAACTCCTAGTTGAAACAATGCCCAGAAATGGCACTCACTTGGTGCCAAAGCCCTGTACAAAGCTCTGCACCAGGCAAATTTAGGTAACTACACTTTACATGTGAGTAATTGCCCTGTTCTCTACAAGCAGCGCTTTCCTTCATGAATTTTCTTAGGAGCTTAATGAGGCTGCTTTTGGAATGTGATGCCACCCACTACAAATACATCCAGAGATGGGCACCTCTAGTAAATGGCTTTTAGTTTCCATATCGTTCAGGCCAATGCCAAGCAAATTCTGGTGGTTTGTACCATGGAATCATTGAACGATCTGCATGGGAAAGAAATTTCCACAGGTCACTGAGTCCAACCCCCCTGTAGTCAACAGGGACATCCTCAACTAGATCAGGATGCCCAGAACCCTGTGCAGCCTCAACTTGAATATTCCCAGGGATTGTGCCTCAGCCACCTCCCTAGGCAACATGTCCCTGTTCCACTACTCTCATGGTAAAGAACTTGTTGCTAACATCCAGTCTAAATCTGCTCTTCTCCAGTTTGAAGCCATTGCCTTTGTCCTGTCACTGCAGGCCTTTGTGCACAGTATCCCTTCAGCCTTGTTGCAGGCTCCCTTCAAGTACTGGAAGATCACTATTAGGTCTCCCCAGAGCCTTCTCTTCTCCAGGCTGAACACCCCGAGCTCCCTCAGCCTGTCTTTGTAGCAGAGGTACTCCAACCTCCTGATCATTTTTGTGGCCCTCCTCTGGACCCTCTTCATCAGGTCCACATTCTTCCTATGGGAGGGACTTACATATTATTTGACTTATATGGTTATAATGGAACGCTAAATGAGATCAAGCATGTGAATAGGCTTTTACATCAACTTCAATCACTGGATCAGTTTTTAAAAGAAAACAGGTTAGTAAAACATTAGGATAAAAATAGCACAACTGCCTCAATAATATGTCTATACATTGAATGCCTATGCAGCAAATTGCATAGATATGCCTGACTTGCTTCCTAATACAATAGCATCCAAAGTACTGTAATATTTAATTTTCCAATTATGAAGACTAACAAAACTAAGCAGGATGCCTGATGTTATGTGGCTATGCTTGTGTCTCACCTTCTTTTATGTTATTTGGATGGAGCAACTTGCTCTTAAGGCTTCAGAGAAAAACCTCATTGTTGATTGAAAAGTCAGGTCATAAAATACATTTTGAAATGTACTGGGTTTGTTTAAACTTATTTAAGTTTGTCATTGATATAATAGTTCTTGCACATTTGGGGATATTGCTGGCAAATATTTCTTAAAATTAAGTATCAGATGAAGTGGTTGGGGCTCCATCCCTGGAGATATTCAAGGTGAGACTAGATGGGAATCTGGGTAACATGGTTTGTTTGAGGTTGTCCCTGGTGACTGCAAGGAGGGTTGGCAGAGGTACCTTCCAACCCAGCCCATTCTATGATTCTATTATGAACTTCAATGAAACTGTGAGCACTTTTCAAAGCAAATATTCCAATACCTGTGAGAAAACCCCAGCTGCCTTGGTGTGTTGCCTTTGCCTTTGGAGTGGTGGGAAACCATTGCTCAATAATACAAAGAAACACTTCTCAACAGTGCAGGATGATATAATTCAAAGCCTTATTTGAATATGCATGGGGAAAGAGTAAATCCATTGTTGAAATCTTATGGCTTTCAAAAATGCATTTTGCTTATTACATTTGCTGTTCATTTAATTTTTAATTATGAAAATTGCTTACTTTATAAAATATTTATCATTATTTTTAACTGCAGGTACATTGGAAATAAAGCCTGGACATTTTGATAGTTTCAATGAAAATTTCTATTGAAGCTTGAAGGTCTGCTTTCTATTCAGTTTGGGGTTTTGCTTGTTCTGGGGTTTTCACAGAATCACATAATGTCAGGGGCTGGAAGGGACTTCCAAAGTTCATCCAGTCCAAACCCCCTGCCAGAACAGGATCACTTATACCAAATCACACAGGAACACATCCAGGCATGTCTTGAATACCTCCAGCCTGCCATGGGCAGCCTGTTCTATCATTCTGTCACCTTCACAGGGAAAAAAAAATCCCCCTCATGTTAATATGAAATTTCCTATGCCTCAACTTCTACCTATTGCCCCTTGTTCTGTCATTGGATATCACCACGCAGATCCTGGCTCCATCCCCTTAGCAATCACCCTTTACATCTTTATCAACATGAATGAGGTCACCTCTCAGACTCCTCTTCTCCAAGCAGCAATGCTCCAGCTCCCTCAGTCTCTCCTTGTTTGAGAGATGTCCCACTCCCTTTATCATCTTTGTGGGTCTGTGCTGGGCTCTGTCAAGCAGTTCTGTGCCCCTCTTGAACTGGGGAACCCAGAACTGGACATAGTACTCCACATGTGGCCTCACCAGGGTGGAGTACAGGGGCAGGAGAACATCTCTTGACCTACTAGCCACAGCCCTTTTAATGCACCTCAGAACAGCACTGGCCCACAAGAGCACATTGCTGGCTCATGGTCAACCTCTCATGAACTAGGATCCCCAGATTCTTTTCCTCTTCACAGCCTTCCAACAGGTCAGTCCCCAACCTATACTGATACCTGGAGTTGTTCTTTCCCAGGTGCAAGACTCTACACTTGTCCTTGTGGAATTTCATTAAATTTCTTCCTGCCCAACTCTCAGCCTGTCAAAGTCTGGATGAATGGCAGCCCAGCCTTCAGGTGTGGCAGCCACTCCACCCAGCTTTGTGTCATCAGCAGACCTGATGACAGCACCCTTATCCAGGTCATTGATGAATATGTTGAACAGAACTGGTCCCAGTACTGAACTCTGAGGGACTCCATAGGCCTCCAACTAGACTCCATCTAGTTCAGGGGAGACCTCATTACTCTCTACAACTACCTGAAAGGAAGTGAGTCTGTGTCCTCTTGTTCTGTCATTGGGTGTCTGGCAGAAGAGACCAGCCCCACCCGGCTACAACTTCCTTTCAGGTAGTTGTAGAGAGTAATGAAGTCTCCCCTGAATGTCCTCTTCTCCAGGTTGAACACTCCCAGCTCCCTTAGCCTCACCTCACAGGGCTGTGCTCCAGCACCCTTGCCAGCCTCGGTGCCCTTTGCTGGACATGTTCAAGCATCTCAATATCTTTCTTAAATTTAGGGGCCCAGAACTGGACACAGTACTCAAAATGTGGCATAACCAGTGCTGAGTACAGGGGCAGAAGGACTGTACAGGTGAAACGGTAGAACATCTCTACAAACACAGGACAACCTCTCCAGTCTTTAGCTCTTCTGAATTGCCCTTTCCATAAAAGCACAGCTCATGATCAGATCCATCTTAGTGCAGGCTCTTCTCTACTTTATGAAGAGGGAAGATCTGAGTCTGCATTGTGCTAAGACTTTGTTCCCCTTTTTTTTTTTTTTTTTTTTTGGTAGTAATACTGCTCCTCTGGCATAGATAACAGCATTATTTACCATATGTCTTCATGAAGTATCATGTCTTGCATGCTGTGTTTAGAGTACTAACCTTCCTTCTGTGTCATTTTCATGTCAACTTTAATTACTCTGCTTTTAAGTGCTTGGGTTTTACTCAGTGGATTAGTGTTTAGGAGTATCCACCTCTGTAGCATGTTTTCTGGCTGATGTATAACATGCATTTGATTCAAAAGTTTAAAATGGCAGGTTTAGAGGTTTTATGTCTAGAAACCTCTATTTGTATTATTTAATCACTGATGTTTTGATAAAGGTAATATAAAAGAGTATTAACGCAAAGAGAACAACTTAATAGCAGCTCTACAATTTTATAACATTAATTGCATGTGTTTAACTAAAGGAACAACACTTAATAAAATAATAATCCCCTGTTAACAAACTGGTGAAGAACTACTGCCCAATGCCTGCTGTAAGAGAGTACATGAGTGATAAGCAATGCTTACACCTGAGATGAGCCAATAAACAAGAGCAGCTCTTCCTTGATGTGTCTGTCTGAGATGTCCCTCAGTATAGCCACCACAAGTATAGAGAGTTTCCTTTGATGTGATTTTTCCTGGGGACCAGACAATGAAGCTTTGGAAATCTTAAGTGTGTCTCTTGGCAACTTGTCAAAAGGAAGTTCAGCTGAGTTATAATTGCTTATAACTCAAATGTCATCTGCCAGTGAGTTTTGGCCATATTCCTCCATTATAAATAACAACAGTACCACACAGTATGTAGTTCCCTACTGTCTTATAAGTCACTTAACTCTATCCTCTTGCTAGATTTTGCTCCTGAAAGTGGCCTTATAAAAATAACTTCTAGTTCTCCACCACTCCAAAACACAAGTTTCTTTCATCCTTTTGGGTTCCTGCCTCAGGAAGGATGGACTACCAAGTACCATGCATGGGCATAAACCTGGAAACAGCTAGCAGCAGCAGCAGCAGGACTCTGAGGCAAACAGAGTAGTTCCTACTAGAACATTTTTCCCTTCTTCCCACCATGGCAATCTAAAAAGCTCCCTGGAAAGCCTTGGAAATTAGGACATTACTGAATAACACACAGCTGTAGGTAACTTTGTAATTCTTTCATATTGCTGCTGTAAAAGCAAGGTAGTAGTTTGTGTCTGTTCCTTTTGTTTTAAACCAATAGAACAGAGTTATGTGCCAGAGTTATCAGTGGCCCTCTATGATGGTGTTACAGTATTGGGAGAAAAGAGAAGAGCAGATGGCATCTTCTACTTGGACTTTTGCAAAGAATTAGACACTCTCCAGCATGACTTCTGTCTCTAAATGGGCAAAATGTGGATTTCATGAGTGGAGCACTGCATAAATAAGGAATTCACTGATGGTCGCACTCAAAAAGTGTCAGGAGGCACTTTTTACAAGGGCTTGTAGTGATAGAATGAGGGGCAGTGGCTTTGAGCTTGAGGAGGGGAGATTCAGATTCGAGATCAGGAAGAAATGATTTCCAATGAGGTCAGAGAAACACTGGCACAGGTTGCCCACAGAAATGGTGGATGGCACTTCCTTGAAGGTGTTCAAGGCCAAGTTGGAGAGGGCTTTGAGCAACCTGGTCCATTGGAAGTTGTCCCTGCCCATGGTGGGGGGTTGGAACTAGGTGATCTTTGAGGTCCCTTCCAACCCAAACCATTCTATGAGTCCACCATCAGTAAGTTTGCAGATGACACCAAGTTGGGAGCAAGTGCCAATCTGTTAGAGGGCAGGAGGTCTCTGCAGAGGGACCTGGACAGGCTGGATAGATGGGCACAGTCCAGTGCCATGAGTTTTAACAAGTGCAAGTACCAGGTTCTGCACTTTGGCCACAACAACCTCATGCCATGCTACAGGCTGGGGACAAAGTGGCTGGAGAGCAGCCAAGAAGAGAGGGACCTGGGGGTACTGGTTGACAGCAACCAGTCATGAGCATGAGTCAGCACTGTGCCCAGATGTATCAGGAATAGTGTGGCCAGCAGGACCAGTGAAGTCTTTCTGCCCCTGTACTCAGCACTGGTTGTGACAAACACCCTAGAATTGGTCCAATCCCTGGGCTCTCTCCTCCCCCTACCATCCAAGATCCAGTAGGGATTGAGGGGCGGGGGCACCCCACGTGGCCCTGGGAGCCAGGGAAACCTCAGGCGGCATGCATGCGTGGAGCTTTTGAATCAATTGGCCAGCTGGAGAATGCTGAGTGCCTGTGGTCAGTTTCACACGCCCCCTAGGGTATTTAAAGGGGGACACAGCGACCGTTAGTGCTCTTCTTCCGCTCTTCTTCCTCACTCTCCTCGTTCACTGTCGTCTCCCGCCGTGGCTGTGAGGAGCCCAGCCACGTGCACAGCAGCAGGCAGCAGGCAGCAGGCAGCGAAGCATAGCAACGGATACAGAGAAGCAGCAAGGCTGACACAGAGAAGCAGCAAGGCTGATCATCTTCTCTCTCTCTCTCCCTATTTCCCTATTCCGGGCTAAGTCATTTTTTTTTCTTCTTCCCCTACCCCTCGGGTCCGGGAAGGAGCGTGTTTTCCCCCTTGTGACCCCCGGTACTTTTGTAGGCACGGTCGGGATATATTTGTATGTAACCTCTCTGTTTCCTAAGTTCTGATTGTTAAAGTGTTGTACTTGGCGTTTGAGCAACACGTGCATGTGTTTCTGCCGACCAGAACCCAAAACAACCTCGGGGGGGTACTAGGACCCCCTTGTTCCACGGGATATCGAGCTGAATTAAGCTTTATCCTGTCATATAAATAGCGCAGTGAGCAGAGGTTCCTATTGCGCAGATACTATACAAATTAGGGCACAAATTCACCCTAGCAGACATACAAAGGGCAGAGAGCTACACCAGCAATCCAGCGGGAATTGCCCAGATCCGCAAATTAGTCGCGATTCTAGCTGCTTGCGCGATACTGGGGCTCCCGGAATTTTTTAGGAATAGGGAGGAAATCTACTGCCTACAGCAAGAGATAGCGTGGGCAGAATCGGAAATTTTAGCGGCTTCGCGGAGTGAAAAGGGACTCGCGCGTGCAGGCAGCTCTTCAGACACCTCCTCGGGGACCTTGCATTTCCCTGTCATGGCTTCTTTGCACGTGCGTGATGTGGTGCCAGTCGCAGCTTCTTCACGTGTGCACGATACAGCTCTAGCGAGCTGGCATTTCCCCGCTCCGCCGGCCCCTCCAGGCCCGGACGAGCCAGAGTGGCAGCTTTGCGCTAGCGGTCCCGCCGCACCTGCCGTTCTGCGTCCGTGCGCGGTCCCACTCGTGGCAACCTGACCCCCGGCCACAGATTTCAGGGCTTCCAGTGCTCTGCTGCCCGGAACGACCGCGACTGAGCCAGGGCTGGTCGGGAATGGGAGCACGGGTGTCCCCTGGGCTTCACCCCAGCGGCTGCATGGGCAGCCACTAGCCGATAGGCTTCCCGTGGGTTTCACTGAGTCTAACCCTATTCTAACGCTGCCCGCCGAGCAAGGCACCTGCCCGCAAAGCCTGCCGCTGACTAACAAGCTGCCTGCACCGTCACTGCCAGCTCTGCAGGCAAACACGCCTGCCAGACCGGACCAGCCCGCGCAGGTCCGGATTGAGCCCGACACACCACCACAAGGCACTGGCCCTGCCGAATCGGGCACGCCTGCGCCCCCTACTGATGGTGGAAGAAATAAAAGCTCTGATCCTGCCAGATCGGGCGCGCCTGCACCCCCTGCTGACAGCGGAAGAAACATCAGCTCGAATGCAGCGAAATCTCTGCATCTATGCATCTACAGTGATTCTTCTGATACCACGGATGAGGAAGACGCATGGCTCCAGACAAAGGCAATCCGCCCGGTGATTCGCCAGGAGATCACTAACAGTGGCCGCAACCAAAGGGCCATCACAGTCTGGAAGATACGTCCTTATATGGAGGAACAACTGAGGATCTTCCAAGAGACCTTCTCTCGCAAGCCAGGAGAGACACCTATGGACTACGTCTACAGAATATCAACCTCTGGGGGTGATCGTATCTTCCTCAGTGCTGAGGAAGCCGACGCCTATTGGGGACCTGATGTTTATCTGGATGCTGGACCAGATGACAACTGCTCAATGATAGCCTGAGCAGCTTTCTGGACGGGGCAGTGAGATATGGTAGAATGGGGGGAACCCACAGCAGTCTGGGTGAAGGACAGCGATGAGCTCTCTACCACCGTCCGACGACTGGCTTGCGTCCAGTCTATGCATGACAAAGGACTTTATTCCTGTCCCGTGGACGTGCCAATCAAGCCCAAGAGGCTGAAGCCCCTTGTCCGAGGACTTCCAGCAGCCTTTAAGGAGCAAATTCTTTTCTTAATGACTGAGATCGAGCAGGTGGTCCAGTGGAACCAAAGCTCGAATGGCCCTCCAGAGCACGTTATGACCTGGAAGGACCTGTGGAGGACACCGTCCAGCTTTGGACAAATGATTGGGTTTGGGGACCAGAGATCTCCAAAAGGGAAACACCTCGCAGACACCCCCAATGCCAGCTTCTCGAAGAGACGAGAAGTGCGCCACACAAAGAAGACACCACTGCAAGCAAGTCCACCCAAGAGTCCACACCACAGTCCATGGAGCAGCCCACAGCAAACCAGACACCACTCTGGGAGGAACCAGGAGAGGAACAGAAGACAGAAGCGAGATTCATCTCCCAGGAACTGGTTCCAAGAAGCTATGGCATTGGGCATGCCACAGCACTTATTGGAGTGCATGGAAATGGGGCTAATAAAATCCCTAGTGCTCAGGGCTTGGAAAGGGCATGAGGGGTGGCAAAAGGGGGACAGTAGTAGCAGTGGTGGGGGTAGCAAGGGCTCACCAGCAGCAGATCCACCTGCTGCAGTGGATAATCCTTTCATTCCTTATGATAAGGGATCCAAGGATGATCCATGACACTAGGCAAGACCATGGTAGTTTCAGACCACTCATACTGCTTCATACATGACCTAGTGGTCTGATAAACACACACCCTCTTGCCTATAATTCCCACAGGACCAAATTGGGATGATCTACATTCTAATTGATACTGGGGCATAGAATAGTGCATTAAATGTGCAGCAGGCAAAGGATTGGGAAACCTGTCATCCCACTAGACAATTAAATCAGTGGTATTGCAGGTACCTCTAGTGTTTGTCACCTGGCCAAGAAGCTATGGCTCCCAGGTGGTAAGCATTACACCGATGGGAAGCGTGCCTTGAGCTTATAACCAGGAAACATCCCAAGGTTTGATGTCCTGGCTGGTAAGGGTGGCATCTCCCCAATAGTACCCAAAGGTCTTTTGGGACTCTACGGGGTGGGGGGGAAAGGGGGA
>VWZI01017451.1:0-39753 GCA_013396835.1 Psilopogon haemacephalus | reverse complement strand
GTGACAAACACCCTAGAATTGGTCCAATCCCTGGGCTCTCTCCTCCCCCTACCGTCCAAGGTCCAGTAGGGGTTGAGGGGCGGGGGCACCCCACGTGGCCCTGGGAGCCAGGGAAACCTCGGGCGGCACGCATGCATGGAGCTTTTGAATCAATTGGCCAGCTGGAGAATGCTGAGTGCCTGTGGTCAGTTTCACACGCCCCCTAGGGTATTTAAAGGGGGACACAGCGACCGTTAGTGCTCTTCTTCCGCTCTTCTTCCTCACTCTCCTCGTTCACTGTCGTCTCCCGCCGTGGCTGTGAGGAGCCCAGCCACGTGCACAGCAGCAGGCAGCAGGCAGCGAAGCATAGCAATGGACACAGAGAAGCAGCAAGGCTGATCCTCTTCTCTCTCTCTCTCCCTATTTCCCTATTCCGGGCTAAGTCATTTTTTTTTCTTCTTCCCCTACCCCTCGGGTCCGGGAAGGAGCGTGTTTTCCCCCTCGCGACCCCCGGTACTTTTGTAGGCACGGTCGAGATATATTTGTATGTAACCTCTCTGTTTCCTAAGTTCTGATTGTTAAAGTCTTGCACCTGGCGTTTGAGCAACACGTGCATGTGTTTCTGCCGACCGGAACCCAAAAGAACCTCGGGGGGGTACTAGGACCCCCTCGTTCCACGGGATATCGAGCCTAATTAAGCTTTATCCCATCACACCACATTTTGAGTACTGTGTCCAGTTCTGGGCCCCTAAATTTAAGAAAGATATTGAGATGCTTGAACATGTCCAGCAAAGGGCACCGAGGCTGGCAAGGGTGCTGGAGCACAGCCCTGTGAGGTGAGGCTAAGGGAGCTGGGAGTGTTCAACCTGGAGAAGAGGACATTCAGGGGAGACTTCATTACTCTCTACAACTACCTGAAAGGAAGTTGTAGCCAGGTGGGGCTGGTCTCTTCTGCCAGACACCGAATGTACAGAACAAGAGGACACAGACTCAATCTGTGCCAGGGCAGGCTTAGGTTGGATGTTAGGAAGTAGTTTTTCACAGAGTGAATTGGAGTGCATTGGAATGGGCTGCCTGGGGAGGTGGTGGGGTCCCCATCCCTGAAGGAGTTTAAAAGGAGACTGTATGAGGCACTTGGTGCCATGGTTTAGTTACTTCAGAGGTGTTAGATAGTGTGTTGGACTCAATAATCTCAAAGGTCTTTCCCAACCTGATTAATTCTGTGATTCTGTGATGATTCCCTCATTCTGTGGCTCTTTTACGTCTCTCAACATGGCACACAGTAATTATTTTTTAATTTCCTTCAAAGAAAAAAAAATCAGTTACAATTTTGCAAGGAGCTGTCACATAACTGAAAAGGGAAAATATTCCCAGGTATCAGGGGAACCTTCCACTTAGTCAAATCTTCAGGGCCAAGTTCTCATATCTGTTTCTATGAGCTGAAGAACCACGTATGTTTTAGGCATTCCTAGGAAACAAAAATATTTTTAAAAATTCAATGTATCTGGAGTCTTATAAATAGATATTTATTTGTCTTCTGAAGTTGTTCCTGGCTTGTGTTCCACTGCCAGTAAGGAGCTTAATGGGAGGATAATTCAATCCAGCACTGTCTCTTAGAGCTCTAGCAACAGGCGCGAAATGGTTTTATCTTTTCTTTTCTTGGTGTGCTGTGCTGATGGGGCTAGTGTGGAGACCATCTGCCACTGAGGTAGCTCCTGGGACACTTGTCAAATTGATTGCGCTCACCAATGACCGAGACAGAGGGAAAAAATAGAGTTTCTAATTACATTATACCTGGGATCTTAGTTAACTCTAGGAAGTGGTAATTCCAAAATAAATGCCTTTGGTGGACATCTTAGAATCTTTAATTAACAAATTACTCCATTAACACATACATTGTATTCCAGGTGAGTGGTATCACTTGCCCCTGGGGGTTTTTTTCTTCATATGCCTTCTGTTTCTTCAGCTACATATGTGGAAAATTGAAGTATTCATTTTGATTATGTGAAGCACACAGGGATACTATTATAAGAAAAGAAAAGAAAGATGACATTTATTCCCTGCCTTCTCTAAAGCCTCTACAGTTTTGCCCTTCCCTGATAAAATAAGTCAGAAAGTCATTAGTGTATATGCTTTGGGTTTCTCTTTTACTCTGCACGTAATATTTTAGGAAAGGTGTTTTAAAAGCAAGAGCTTTTACTAGAAACAATGGGACAATGATCAGTTATGAGATACTGCTGAAATAACTGACAATAAGCTTTTCTCCCCACCCCAAATTTTATATTCTTGCCTATGTCTGTGAGCATTTTGAGGCTTTTAGGAATTAATTTCTTTACTATCAGTAAATTTTAATATCAAATGTTTATTAGAACTTAACAAAAGACATTAAATATTTATGTTGAGGTAATTAGCTTACTGCTTAATTTTATTAAATGCTTGTTAATCAATGATTTATGCTTTCTTAGGCAAGTAATCAACACTTACATCCCATCTTTATGTATTTTACACGGACACTTTCTATCCTAACTGTAAAACTATCTCTCAGCATCTATTTGACTGGAAGAGTTCCTGTTTCATTGTCTCAATATTTATCGAAGCAGGGAATGAAACACTGAGAAAGGTAGTTTGCGTAAGTGCAATGCCAACATTGCCCAAACTGCATGAAACCATCTGAGATTTTTTTAAAGTACACTTTTAAAGTGGAAAATGCAAAGGAATTAGAGGAATTTATTTGTGAGAAGTTCAGAAAATGAATTTGAAGTAAGCTTCTGAGCAGGTAATAATAATTTTGAAGAAGCATTTATTGGTTGCCTTTGCTTTGCCCTTCATAGGATTTGGATCCGATCTCTGTTGTGGTGATGCTTTTCTTACTCTATTTCTTTGTCTTGGGGAATATTTTCCTTCTTACATGTCTTAAGCCAGCTGTTTAGGTCAATGGATTTATCTAGAACTGACCTCTTTCCCACTGCAAATTTCAGCTGTATTTTCGTTATAGATCACAGAATCACAGAAGGTCAGAGACCGGAAGGCACCTAGAAAGCTCATCCAGTCCAACTCCCCTGACAGAGCAAGATCACCTATAACAGATCACACTGGATCACATCCAGGTGGATTTTGAGTATCTTCAGAGAGGGAGATTCCACAATCCCCCTGGGCAGCCTGTTCCAGAATTCTGTCACTCTCACAGGTAAAAATCTCCTCCTCATGTTTATATGAAGCTTCTTATGCCTCAACTTCTACCCATTGTCCCTTGTTCTGTCATTGAGCATCACCAAGCAGATCCTGGCTTCATCTTCCTGGCACCCTTTCCATCTTTATAAATGCAAATGAAGTCACCTCTCAGTCTCTTCTTCTCCAAGCTGAAGAGACCCGCAAGTTTCTCCCGCATTCAAGCATCCTTTTTTCCCTCCCGCGTGCCCTTCCACATGTATTTCTACCGTGATTCCTGCTGCGTGGGGTGTCCCGCGTTTTCCACGTCCTTTTTCTTCCCTCCCGTGAGCCCTTCCATGTGTATTTCTACCGCGATTCCTGCCGCATGGAGTGTCCTGCGTTTTCCCACGGTGGTAGCTCTCCTCTGACAGTAGCAAACCTTCTTTGAATTAATTCAGGCAAATAACTTTTCCTTTTCGGAAAAAAAATTAAAATTCCCTCCAGCCGTAGCTACCAGCACCTCAGCCCACTGCGCCATTTCCCATAGATTGTCCCTGTTCGGGCGCCATCTGTCGGCACGGGGGAAGCATTGCAGCCAAACTCAATATGAGTGATAAAGCAAGTACCAATTTTATTAGCAATTTACAGCTCTTTTATACCCCGCCAGCTGGGGGGCATTTTTCAATTATCACAAGGTGATTGGTAAAGAGAATCATATGTGTAACCCCATGATTGGTTATTGCTACGATTGTTACAATAACAATGAGCTTGCAACTCTCCAAGAAAGTTCTGGTCAGCAGGAACTTTTTCTCCTCTGCATCTCTGTTTTCCCTCCTACCAGTTCCGGCTGCACATACACTTCACAGGTGTTCCACTGTACTTCATATTCACGGCAGTGGATTGTTCACTGCCCCAATTCTGCTTCTCAGAGATATTCTGCAACACTATCCACAGCTATTCTAATATACCTCAGAATGGCATTGGCCTTCCTGGCCACAGGAATATGTTGCTGGATATGTTGCAGAATTTTTTTTTGGGAAACTTGAGCATGGTCCATGTGCTCTGCTTCCTCATCTCCTGTGCCACCCACAGATGAGGATGGTGTCTTGTACCTGCATTCATGACAACAGGTGTTTTCTACTGCTGCCGAAGAAGAGTTACTCTGTAAGCACCTGTTTAGATTAAAGCACTGAAAAATGTTTGCTAGTTCAGATGCTGGATTTTTAGTATTCTCTTTCCTCTTGATACCTATTGGAAACCAAACTCCATCTTTTCAGTCTCAGGGAGAAGTAGGCCATCACCAGAGAGCAGAAAGGTAGAAGGCACTGATACCAAGTGAACATTGTGAAAACACAAGCACAGGATTCTACAAAGTCATTGCTCCAGTGATTTTTCAGAGGCTCAACATTCCATTGTATTTCAGGTAAAAGCAGATTCCACACATTTTAACTCTTTTAAGCAGAGCAAGGAGATGGTTTTGTATGCCTGTGAATGTTCCTCAGCTTTTGTGTTTATAGATTTCTTTACAATGAGGGCAGTGAGACACCGGAACAGGTTGCCTATGGAGCTTGTGGATGTGTCCCCCCACAGAATTGTTAAAGACCAGATTGGACAGGGCCTTTAGCCCACAGCAGGGGGATTGGAACTAGCTGATCTTTAAAGTCACTTCCAACAGAAACCATTCTATGATTCTTTGACTCTGTGATTCTGTGGTCTATGCCTGCACAAAACTTGTTTCTAACACCATCAGCAGGTTATGCCTGTTCTGCACAGGATTACTTTATAGGGCAATGCCTTCCTCCCTGGCATTTTACTCTGTGATGGCTCTGATGCATGCTATCTTTCATATTATTAAATTATAACATGAGCATATGCTGGCATGTCATTGTAGCAGACAATGACTTGTAGCTCCCCTGAAAATTCACCTGTGTTTTATTGCTGCTTGAGAAAGTAACAGACATAACCACTACTGTCCTAGTCATTTTACTGATCGCTGAAGGATTCCTCCTCTATTACCTCTGCATTTTCTGTGTTGCCAGGTGTGAAATGAACAGAATCATAAAGTCAGGCTATTTTGGAGAATAAAAACTACAGCAAAGTGTGTGCTGATGAAATAAGCAGCACAGTGAAAGTGGAAAGATGCTAGCATCCATCGGCAAACCAACACGTGCAAGAGATAGGACAAGGTAATAGCCATATTTACAAATTACTGTAATTAAAAGCATTTGTAAGATACATTACTGACTCTGAAAAAAAACCTATTTCCTCTTATCCTTAAATTTAAGTATGTGCTAAAGTCTTTTTGAGAGCAGTAGGACTGCTACTCTGTCTTAAAAGTAAACACTATTGATATTTAAGTGTTCCTTAAATGTGTCTGGCCTGCCAGGAACTGAGAGTTTTGCTAGTTGTAATAGGCATTTCAGCAGTTACAATATCACAGAATCACACAGAATCCCAGAACTTTAGAGGCTGGAAGCTACCTCCAGAGGTCAAGTCCAGGACCAAGCCAAGGCAGGATCACCCAGGGTAGTCCACACAGGAATGTATCCAGGTGGGTTTTTTAAGTCTCCAGAGAAGGATATTCCACAACCTCTCCGGGCAGCCTGTTCCAGGGCTCTGTCACCCTCACTGTAAAGAAGTTTCTCCTCATGTTGAGATGAAATCTTCTATGTTCCTGTTTGCATCCATTGCTCCTAGTCTTTTTGCTGCTGATTGGCTCCCTCCTCTTGACACCCAACCTTCTGATATTTGTACACATGAATAAGAATTCCTCTCAGTCTTCTCTTCTCCAGACTAAACAGCCTCAGGTTTCTCAATCTCTCTTAGTAGGCGGAATGCTCAATTCCCCCAGTCATCCTCATGGCTTTCTGCTGGGCTCTTTTCAGCAGGTCCCTGTCTCTCCTAAAGTGGGGAGCCCAAAACTGGATAGAGTATTTCATGTGGTCTCATCAGGGCAGAGTAGAGTAGGAGAAGAACCTGCCTAGCCCTGCTGACCACACTTTTCCTGATGCACCCCAGGACACCATTGGCTCTCTTGAATGATCACCTTGATTCAGTTCCTGGCAAAACCAGTGACATCTTCCCTAGTAGCAGTTGGCTCAGAGAAGATGTGATTGTGAAAGTGGGTTTAAAGCTAGGCCTGGTCAAAGCTGTTTTGGAGACCTGAAGTTGAGAGGAAAAGTTACCTAATTACAGACTGAAAAAGAAAGATTTTGATAAGTCAAGGGAATGAATTGGATATGTAAAGGTTGTTGACATATTTAAGGGTCTGCAGGACTAGCACAGGAACTCCTCTGGGACAATTTTTGAAAGGGACAGTGAAGCTACAGAAGTCTTGGTAAATGATGCAAACATCCCCCTTGAAGAATGACCAATGCCATTCAGCATCAGTGATGCAGAAACCATAGTCTAAAGAAGACCAAAAGAGGCACTAAAGACACCTGAATGGCCCTGGCTGGCTTCAACTGAGATCCCCAGGCACTCATTCTGGGGACTCTATTTAAGTTCAGCACAGGGAGCTCCTGCTATGTTCTGGCAGTAACATTGTGAAACAGATTCCTCTTCCTGAAGATGCAAGGTTCATAAACAGCTTTGGTGAGTGTGTTGGTTTGAGCTAGTTGGAGAATTTGAGTGACAAATTAGACTATTGGCTGAGAGAGGTAAACACAGTGTGTCACTTCACCAAGTTTTACTAAGAAAGAAAAAAATTGTTTTTAAGAAGTGTTGTGAAAACAATCAAATAGCAGACAGCTTTTGACCGTTCTGGCTGCGGCTGCTTCTCTTACATGGTGTCCTTTGTCTCCTTTGTCTTGGTAGCTAATTCAGAGTAAAACTACTAACTCCTTTCAACTAACCCCCCTGGCTAATCTACTTCAGCTTATCTGCAGCATCAAGAGGTGGTGAGATAAGACTGGGGAAGGGGGGAAAGGTGGTAGGGGGTGTTTCGTTACTCCTCTCTTGGGGATTTTGGTCTCCAGAAGTGGTGTGGTGTCTGTATTACCTTTTCATTGTATATATCTGTAAATATCTGTTATACCTTGTAAATATTTGCTTGTATATTGTGCATTGCTGTAAATATAAAGCTTCATTTATTAACTTCCAGTGTCCTGAGTCCTAGCCGGGGTTTACAAAAGGTGGGGCAGCACGTAACTGCTAAACCACTACAGTGAGAAAATGGTGAGTGATGTCCTCTGGCTGCCCGTCTGTGTTCTTGCCACCTAATATATGAATAGGATAACACCTCTTTCAGACAAGATGCAAACATTCAAAAATATAACAGACATTTAGAGCAAAAGAAGAGGTTTTCCTTAAGGTTTCTTCTTGAAATATGAAGTGCTAACAAAGTAGTAGATTTCCTCTGTTTAAAAATAAAAGTTTTTGTGACAAATTTCTTGTAAAAACCTTAGGTAAGGATAGAGAAAACTGAAAGACTTAATAACAAAACAAAATAAAACCAAACAAAAAGCAAACTAAACCAAACAAAACAGCCAAAAAAGCAGTGTAGGAAGCACTTTGAACTCCATTTACTCAAACATCCTCCTCGGGCCCCTAGCAGAGCAGACAGATGGGGACCAGGTAAGCCTTTGCCATGATTCAGTATGGCCATTCTCATCATCTGGGTCACAGAACAGAGACAGATGGTCAAGAAGGGGAGGGAAAAAGGGAGAAAGAACTGGGAAAAGTGTGTTCATTATTGCAATCAAGGCAACCAAAAGAGATTAGCTGGTCTAATTTTTGTGTATTATGCTTTACACCAACATGAACAGAATTTCCTGGATTCACAGCTTCCTATTTAAGTAGCAAGCTGGGACAACATTTTCTCTATTTCCCTGTCTTTTTCCCCGTCTCTGGAAGATGGAATAACAAGCTGATGAGTGACACCTAGGACACCTTTTTGAGCTTTGTCTGGACAGGACTGTTTGCTCTTTATGGGAGAGCCTGTTTCTCTGTTTTTGTGTGTGTGCAGTTCTTAATGCAGAAGTAACCTCTTCTTGATCTATAAACAATACAATGAAATATCATTTAATTAAAATCCATTATGATTTATAGCCTCTGATGAAAAAAAAAGATTAATCCCCAAAGTGAGGTCAAACAAAGAAGAATCTGCAATGAAAATATATTCAGTAAACACCTACTGTCTTTTGAAGAGACTTTCTAAATGCTTATGATCTTCTGCCTTATAGGGAATGGAAAGTTACATTTTCCTGCTTATGTGGTCTGGAATAGCCAACTATTTAACATATTGGCTCATTAAGGGGATGAGTAGAGCATAAACGTCTATGCAGACAAATGGAAGACAGGCTAAGGAATTCCTAGTGAGACTTATATTGAGTTTGGTTTTTTTTTTCCCTATGCACCTTTGCATTTCAATTTATACTAACTTAATAGAGCACCATTATTTCTTCCACTGAAAATGTATCAGAGAACATAAAAGAGAAATATAGTTGTAGGTGCATTATAGACCTTCAGGTATGTGTAGAGCTCTATTTTGGAGCTTTTTCCTCCTCATTCTCTTGTTTTCTGATGTGAATTACCCTTAACAGGTTTTTCTGAGGTTGTGGTTGAACCGTGAGTTTGATACCTGTGTTCTAATGGCTTTCTGTTTGAGCACAGGCAGTTGTCTGGCAAGCATAAATATAGATTCCTGTCTTTGACATCATCTCCATTTAGGTGCTTTTCTCTTGGCATGTAAATACAGATGCAGTCAAGTCTAAAGTAGCATTTGGCACCTGTGTGGCAGTGCCCTCACAGAGGAGGGACTTTCTATAGAGGAGATACTGCTTGCAAACTGCCCATCTAAACTCATTTTGCTTGGCACTGAGCAACACTGGCACTGTCCTGGGAGAACAGGCACCATGCCATCACAGCAGATGGGGCTGAGTGAAGGCAGGCACTCAGGAAACCTCGTCCAACCACTGAGTGCACATGTTCGAGGGCAGGGTTTCCAGCCAGCAGCATCAAAATGGCTCCCTGGCCTCAGCTCACAGCTCCAGTTTAAAAGGCTTCATGACAGATTTTGAGATGCCAGTTCTAGTTTCAAAAAGTGGTACCAGTTATATGGCTCTTGACAAAATTATTTCAAAATAATACAGTTGTGCAGGAGGGTCTTAAAAACACAACCAACAGATTAACAGTAGGGTCTTAATATCTGTGTGATTCTGTAACCAATGTGCTCTGTGAGTCATGTTTTGGAGCATGCTGCCTACAATAAGTAGACATTACCCAAAAATCATGAAGAGGTGAATGTCATGGTTTAAAGCTGAAGAGTTTTTCCTCAGCAAAATGTTTTTTCCAACATTGTACACAGGTGGAAACTACTCAAAAGAAAACAAAAAAAAAAAGTTAGAAACTGTCTCATCCTGGTATTAAAACTCAATAAGCAAAACACAAGGGATAGGTTCACAGAATCACAGAACACTAAGGGTTTGAAGGGACCTCAAAAGATCATTCACAATCACAGAATCATAGAATCAGTCAGGGTTGGAAGGGACCACAAGGATCATCTAGTTCCAACCCCCCTGCCATGGGCAGCAATACCTTACTCTAGATCAGGCTGTCCAGAGCCTCATCCAGCTGGCCTTAAACACCTCCAGGGATTTGGCCCCAACAACCTCCCTGGGCAAACCATTCCACCAGGGTCTCACCACGGTCATGGTGAAGAACTTCCTCCTCATATCCCCACCTCCCCACTTCCAGCTTTGCTCCATTCCCCTTAGTCCTATCACTACCTGATAGTCTAAAAAGTCCCTCCCCAGCTTTTTTATAGGCCCTCTTCAGATACTTGAAGACCACAATAAGGTCACCTAGGAGCCTCCTTTTCTCCAGACTGAACAGTTCCAAATCTTTCAGTCTGTACTCTGATCATTCTTGTGGCCCTTTTATGGACATGCTCCACCATGTCCACATCCCTCTTGTAATAGAGGCTCCAAAACTGGATGCAGTACTCCAGGTGGGGTCTCACCAGAGTGGAGTAGAAGGGGACAATTGCCTCCCTCAACCTGTTGGCCACACTTCTCCTGATGCAGCCCAGGATCTCGTTGGCTTTCTGGGCTTCAAGTGCACACTGCCAGCTCATGCTGAGCTTCTTGTTCACCAGCACCCCCAAGTCCCTCTCCTCAGGGCTCCTCTCCAGCCAGTCACTGCCCAGCCTGTATTTGTGCTTGAGATTTCCTTGACCCAGGTGCAGGACCTTGCACTTGGCCTTGTTGAACCTCATGAGGTTGGCTTGTGTCCACCCTTCCAGTGTGTCCAGGTCCCTCTGGATGGCATCCCTGCCCTCCAGCACTTCTGCTGCACCACAAAGCTTGGTGTCATTAGCAAACTTGCTGAGGGTGCACTCAATTCCTCTGTCCATGCCACCCACAAGACTGGTCCCAGGACTGATCCTTGAGGGACTCTGCTTGTCACTGGTCTCCACTTGGACATGGACCCATTGACAGCCACTCTTTGGGTGTGGCAGTCAAGCCAGTTCTTTATCCATCCATCAAACCTGTGTTTCACCAGCTTGGAGACCAGGATGTGGTGTGGGAGAGTGTCAAAGACTTTGCTCAGGTCCAGGTAAGTGACATCAGTTGCTCGCCCCTCATCTATTAATGTGGTGACCTGTTCATAGAAGGCCACCGGGTTTGTCAGGCAGGATCTGTTCTTGGTGAAGCCATGCTGATTGTACCCAAACCCCTCTTCACTATTCTCCCATCTCAGCAGTGCCTCCAGGAGGGTCTGATCCGTGATCTTACCAGGCACAGAGGTGAGGCTGACTGACCTGTAGTTCCTAGGCTCCTCCTTCCTACCCTTTTTGAAAGTGGGAATTATGTTTCACCTTTTCCAGTCAGTGGGGCCTTCCCCAGACTGCCAGGACTTTTGGAATATAATAGAGAGGGGTTTAGCAACCTCATCTGCCAGTTCTCTCAGTACTCGTGGGTGTATCCTGTTGGAACTTGAACAGTTTCAGGTTCTTCAGGTGATCACAAACTGATCTTGACTTATGATGGGCAATTCTTCCTTCCAGTCCCTGCCATTATCTTCCATGACTCCAGGAGTGTGGCTGGAAGCCTTTGCAGTAAAGACTGAGGTAAAGAAGTTATTGAGAACCTCAGCCTTTTCCATGTCACTTGTGACCAATTCACCTGTTTCCTTTCTGAGGGGGCCCACACCTTCCCTAGTCTTCTTTTTACCATTAATATACCTGTAGAAATTCTACAGGTGTTCCCTTTGACCTCCCTGGCTAGATTCAATTCAAACTGTGCTTTGGTTTTCCTAATCAGATCTCTAGCTGCTTGGGCAGCTTCCTTATATACCACCCATTCTAGCTGTCCTTTCTTCCACCTCTTGTAGAGACTCTTTTTGTGTGACAGCGTGTCCATGAGCTCCTTGCTCAGCCAGGCAGGCCTCCTGGCCTTCTTCTCTGCTTTCTTCTTTGTTGGCATACATTGCTTGAATACTGTGATCCTTGAATACTGTCCAGCTGTCCTGGGCCCCTCTTCCCTCTAGAGCTTCGTCCCATGATACTTTGGCCAGCAGATCCCTGAAGCAATCAAAGTCTGCATGCCTGAAGTCTAGGGTTTACTCTTTTCCTCTCCAAGCCAAAGAGACCCAGTTGCCTCAGCCTTGTCTCATAAAGGAGGTGTTCCACTTCCTTAATAATCTTTGTGGCTATGTGCTGGACTCTTTCAAGCAGTAACCTGAGGACCTACTTCAGAGGTCCAGAACTGGACACAGTATTTCTGTTGTGGCTTCACCCGGATTGAGTAGATGGGGAGGAGAACCTTTCGACCTACTAACCACTCCTCTTCTAATACAACCCAGGATGCCATTGGCCTTCTTGGCTACTAGGCCACATTGCTGACTCATGGTCATCCTTCTATCCACCAGGATCCCCAGCGTCTCCCTGCACTGCTCTCCAGCAGGTCAGTACCCAACCTATACTGGTCCATGGAGTTGTTCTTTCCCAGATATAAGACTCTACACCTGCTCTTGTGTTTCATTAAATTTCTCCCTATCCAGGTCTCCAAGTTGTTATAAGCATTTTAAAAATCCATGCCAATATATGCACAAACTTGTTGCATCGCCCTGGCACAAAAGGCAGTGTTCAAAATTAAAGCAACTTTGCAATCCACAGTTACTTGTCTACTTTTTACACGAATCACAACAATGACATATTTTTAAAGCAGAGCAGAAGTGAAGCATTTTCCAAAGCTGCTTGCCATCTCTCTGCCTCAGCAGGGCTCCTGGGTGTCCCTTTTTATCACTTGATAAAAGCCCTGAACTCCCATGCTGAGTCCTGTGCTGTCTATTTAACAGTGATAAATAGTCCTTAAAAAGTCACTATTAACTCCATCATCTGCATTGATGTATGTATGGAAGAAATGAGACACCCATTCCACAATAAGACCAGAGAGTAGAAGACAATTGTTTCTGACTTCCTTGGGTAAATACTGTTTACAAATAGCATAATCATCAGCATGTATCTTTAAACAGACGAAATAACTGCCCTGAATGTAATAAAATCCGATTCTAAAATTAAGCATAAATATGAGGTTAAGAGCGGGGTTTTGAAATGGATTATAATGCAGTTTTGACTTGTGCCCTATGTATCTTCAATAACTCTGGGGAGTGATTTGAGCTGCCATATTGCAGGCAGTGCCCCCAGGAAGCCTGTCAGTGGCACGGGCTCTTCCCACTGACCCCCAGTACTGTCCCAGCAGCCTTGTCCCTCTCCCACCTTCACGTGCCAGAAAAGCACCACTCTGCCTTCTGTGCAGGCTTTGCACTACAGGTGGTTTTCAGGAAGTAAATATCAAGAGCAAACAGTAATTATATCTTAGGACCACTGGGGCTGTAGGGAGACCTAGAGTTTTCTTTGGTTAGTGCCACTTGGCTTAATGTAGCCATTTCATTTTCCAGTTACGAGATGCATGAGACTCAGAATGAGGCTTTTGAAAGTCACCACATGATCCATTCAGGCTGACAAGAGCAACAGCCTCAGACACCTGACCCATTTTCTTCTCTTCACAGGGAAAGGATTTCAAATATTATCCCAAACACCCATCTACCTGTCAGGAAATGTTTCTTTCCCTGTGAAATACAGAATGAAAACAAACTTTAGCAAAGCTGCTGAGTTTACTTTCAGCATTGGGATTCACAACAATGCCCCTTACACAGGTCTGCCATCTAGACTTGTGTGGTACGGAACCATCAATAACAACAACCAGGAATTAACTGGGGGCCTGTTCTCCTTCAATACCAGGGAAAAAATGAGAATGCTGAGACTGGTTAAGGCAAAGAATACAATTGCAGCTGAAACAAAAACAAACAGACCCAAAGCAAGTAAAGTGCTTCCTTTTTATTAGTACTTTAAATGCATTATAGTGTAGCAACATTTCTTGTAGCTGGAGAGTGTCAACACATTACACAACTCCTGTGGACTGAATGGATAACGAATGCCCATTCATAGAAATACATTGATAATATGTTTAACTTTCACACTGAGAAGTAGCATATTTTAAGAGAAGGGGTTTAGGGCCTTCAGAGTGGTGCTGCATATTAATTTTTTTTCTCCTTCAGCTATTCCATTATCAGAATGAAATGCCACCAGTATTAATAGGATGGCAGAGTAAATGTCAAAAGCTGAAGGGACCACAGGAATGTGTATTTGCCACATGTGGAAGCAGTACTTTATTATAGTGCTGCGCAGAATTTATGAGCATTGCTGTAATATTCTAGATATGCCTCTCTGGTAATATCTGACATATATCAGGGCTAAAAGTCAGGGTACTGCAAAAATCAGCTCCCTGTTGCTCTCTGTGCCTTTCCTAGATGCTATGGAGCTACACAGTATCATTAATGCTCTGCCAATGAGAGCAGGTAAAACTTGCCCCTGAACGTTATTTATTGGCCTATGAATGCAGATTGCATACACACTTTATTACCTGCTAATTTACCACCTGCTGGCTGAAGGATGGGGAAAGTCTACTATTTGTTTTATAGGAATTCATTATGCCATTAACCTTTCACTCCTATAGGCCATGAGAAGGAATGTCTTTGGTTAAATCACTTCTGTAATAATGCCCTACAAATGAAAACAATGATTTATTGCACCCCACAAAGCCTAATAAATATAAATTTTATCCTAATGTTCTGCACGTTGCAACTGATTGTATATACAGCTACTTGGCCTTTCCAAAGACTGATTTAGTCTCCTCCTGAAAAGTATAAAGTAGGAAACGTGCCTCTTTTGGTATTTGGGGTCATGTTTTCAAATTTTGCACTGCAAAAACAGAGATGTTATTAGAGATTTTGTATTTAATGCAGTTTAGTTATAATTTAAAGAGGAAAAAGGAAGGAAGGCAGGAAGGCAGGAAAGCAGGAAGGCAGGAAGGCAGGAAGGAAGGAAGGAAGGAAGGAAGAAGGAAGGAAGGAAGGAAGGAAGGAAGGAAGGAAGGAAGGAAGGAAGGAAGGAAGGAAGGAAGGAAGGAGACAAAATGGCAGCTGTTCTACAGTGCTAGTTTGAGGCTAACTGGAATATTTTCGTGAGAGAAATTAGAGCACTGGTTTTGAAAAGAAAATAATGATGAAGTCTATATCATTCATAAGTTTGCTGAGAGGGATAAAAAAAAACCAAAAAGTAAACAATTTGTCCCACCGTGTTCTGTGATGTTGGATCTATTCGCTTCTTCCTGACTCTGCTTTAATATCTCTCCACTAATCTTGACTAACACAAAACAATATAAGCTTTGCTAGTTGTTTTATTTGTCTGTCTGGGAAAGTAGAGGGAGAAAGAGAGGGTAGCTCTGAGACTTTCTGGGCAGTTTTCTTTGACCAGGATGAAGTTTGGATTTCCATATATTTCTAATTTGTATAGAATTGTAAATACTTATAAATATATTGTGTATATATGCTTGTGAACTTTGGCTTGCTGTAAATATAGCTCCCTCTTATTGTTGCTGTGACGAGGGGACGGGGAGACGATTTGATGCAAATCAATTCCGTTTATTACATGCATTTGTTCATCTTATATATGCTTAGATATTCTAAACAAGGCATCGTGTTCTACTTCTATTGGTTATTCACACTAACTGAACAGCCAAGACCATACAATGATTGGCTTAACTAAAATGTGAAATCACACGTCTCTATTTGATACAAAATACAGACACTGCTTAATATCTAAGAACACAGAGAAACTGTAAGGTCTTTGCCTTACTTTGCTTATCAGAAATTTACAACCTTTAAGATCATTCGCTCCTGACACCACCAAACACCACATTCCACATGGCCCACACTTAGAGCCTGTGTGTCATGTCCTGCAAACCTCCACAACTCACATTTAACACCTGCTCATTCTTTCTCCACATTCTGTCTCCATTTATTGCCAAGGCTTACTTATCTCTATATCTTGACACAGCACATCTGTTTTATTATGAGTCTGTGTATTCAAATCTCACTTCCAAGCCATCTGAGTTGGTCTGGTAAATCTCAGTAGTGGGGAGATGAAAGTTCCTAACTCACCACACTTAATGTAACAACTGAAATGACAGTTAATATTTTATCAACTTATTTTTCTTGTGGGAAGCCATTGAAGGCAAGCTGCTGTAATTGCAAAAGCAGTCAACAACTACTGTTGTTTCATTTGAAGGTGTATCTTCTCTGGACAGGCATTACAGTGGCCACCTGAAGCAGCTTGATGTGGGATATGAGCTGTGTCCAGCAACTTGCTGAGGGAGCTGATGAATTCATGGGGTGTAAGTGGAGCCCAATTCTTTAATCAGACTCATAAGGATATTCCAATGGACTCTGGTCCAGGAGCATTTCAATAAATATCCTGGTTTTGAACAGTGGTAGCCATGGTTGATTGAAATGCTTAGGAACTGGTGTAAAGTATCAGTGCTCTATCTCTTCTGTATTTTCTGCACCTTCCTGATAACCTACAAAAGCTTTCATATCCTTTTCAAGTATTGTCATAAAAAAAAAAAAAGTTAAAAAAACTAAAAAATTCCTTCACAGTATATGTGACAAGTGACATTCAAAGAGTTTGCTGATTTTTAAACTAGTGCTTAAGAACTGTCTGAAATAGGTTTGCACATGGTTTGTAAATCCTCAGTCAGAGCATTTCCAACTCTGCTACTGTGAAATATTTATCCTTGACTTCGCAGATGTTTAACAAATTCATCTGTGAGAACTCTGTTTTGAAAATTAATCTCTTTCTTCTCCTAAAAGTTTATTTTCCCCAGTCAATGGCTAGAATGCAGCACAGTTTTGCTGCAGCCTATGACATGACTGATATAAACTGAAAAACTATTTGATCTGTGATTTCATTCCTTTTTCAAAATACTTTTGGTGTTTGTTTGTTGTGGTTTTGGTTTTCTGTTTGTTTGAGGTTTGTTTATTTGGGGTTTTTTTGTTGTTTATTTTGTGGTGTGGTTGTGTTTCTCTGTCCAATTTTCTATTAAGTTCTTTCTAAGTGAAGCCAATTGAGGAGCCAGCAGGATACCACTGTGGCCAAGAAGACCAGTGGTATTCTGGGCTGCATTGAGTGTGACCAGCAGGTCTAAGGAGTATCTCCTCCCCACTCTGCTCTGCTCTGCTCTGCTCTGTTGAGGCCACATCTGTCCAGGTCTGGGCTCCCCAGTTCAAGAGAGACCTTGGAGTCCTGGATATGCTCCTGTGCAACCTCCTCTAGATGACCCTGCTTTGATGGAGAAGGGAAGCAGATCTCTGGAGGCCCCTTTCAAGCCCTATAATTTTGTGGTTCTGTGATGCACCTTTTTTCTCCCCCTCAGTTTAGAACAAGTTCAGTTTAAGATAAAAGAATAAACTGTTCTCCCTTTGGTATCTCCCTTCATTTATCTTCAATAGGCATAGCAATTTTCAGCCTCTGTGAACAACTATTTTAAGTGTTAGGTGTGGTCATCTTACTTTTTAACACCAAGTTAAAAGAAGAACAATAGGAAATAATCAGGGTCTGAGTAGATCATTTCAGTGGTGTGAAGAAAAGGTCTTACATGGTGAATGAGTTATGCCAAAAGATTTCTCACCTTGGAAAAAGATGCAATTTCACAATTAATGTACTTATTGCACAAAATACAAAGATATGAATGATCTGAAGAGCATGTCAGCATCTACTCACTCAATTTTACTTCATCACAGGAAGCAGAAATTAACAGGATAGCCATGGTCCTGTTTAATAAACGTGATGTGTCTTGGAGGTTAATGGGAAATGAGGACATTTGTTCCAAGCCCTTTGCAGCAACACAGAGAAAGACCTTGGAGTCCTGGTGGACAAGAAGTTTTGCATGGGCCAGCAGTGTGCTGTTATGGCCAAGAGGGCTACTGGTATTCTGGGGTGCATCAACAAAAGTGTCTCCAGCAGGGGTAGGCAGGTTCTTCTCTCCCTCTGCTGTGCCCTGGCAAAACCACACCTGGAATACTGTGCCCAGTTTTGGGGTCCCCAGTTCAAGAGAGACAGAGACCTGCTGGAGAGAGTCCAGCAGAGAGCCATGAGGATGACTGGGGGACTTGAGCATCTCTCCTATGAAGAGACACTGAGAGCCCTGGAGCTGTTTAGTCTGGAGAAGGCTGAAAGGGGATCTGATCAATGTCTATCAATATCTGAGGGGTGGGTGCCAAGTGGATAGGGTCGATCTCTTTTCAGTGGTCAGCAGCAATAAGACAAGGAACAACAGCTACAAACTGGAACACAGAAGGTTTCAACTCAACATGAGAAACTTCTTTACAGTGAGAGTAACAGAGCACCGGAACAGGCTGCCCAGACAGATTTTGGAGTCTCTTTCTCTGGAGATTTTCAAAACCCACCTGGATGCATTCCTGTGCAGACTACCCTGGGTAATCCTGCTTTTGTCAGGGGGGTTGGACTGGATTCTTGCTCCTTCCGTCTCCTTTGCCCCATGCTTCCTGATAACTTCTATGGTTTTTGTCCTGTTTCAGCCAAAGTTGGCAAGTCTGGCTGAACATAGATCTGGCTGTGAAGTGCCTCTGGTTTTCATTAACATTTCTGTTATGTCATGTGCTTTGCTGAAGGTGCAAGCATTACTCGTTCTGCCTGGCAGCAATTGTCAGGCCTCACGGTACCCATGCACTTCTGGGCTGGCCACAGCATGCATCCTCTTGCAAGTGGTAGACCAAATACATGTGCACAGAAGAAGCTGAGGACCCTGTGGAGGTCCTGCTAGGAACAATAGGATAGTGGATGTTTATAAAGAAGACTGTTTCAATAGGAAGTTTGTCTGTCACAATAAGAGACAGAGGAACTCAGTATGTGGAGGGAGCAGCAGATGAGATGCGAGGCATGGGGCAGAGGAGCTCAGTTTACAGTTGTGATTGGGTAGTAGTTTACAGCCATGGTAGAGGATACATGTCTCAGATGTGTAGGAAATCAGGCTCCATTAGTTTTGCTCCTTGCAGAAAAACGTGTTATTAATTGTCTTTGGTCTCTTGGGGAACCACTAGCCTCATTTGGAACTTCTCTGCTGTTTATTGTCTGATCACTGAGGCATGCTCTGAACAGAAGGATGTCTTTGATGCTGATAGATCAAACTCTGAACTGAAATTTGCTGAGAGGAGGAACCCTGAATCAGCAAAGACAACTTTTAAGGAAACAGAGTTCCCTCTCTGTGGAATAAAGGAACAACGGTTGCCAGAGACTGGAAATAAGAAGTCTATGCTCTTTAATGCTCAGCACTCTCTGGAGTCCAGCTAGCAGCCTGGAGGACAAAAGAAAAATTACTTGACCATTTCTATCCAAGAAGGAAAAGAGAGCTAAGTGGCTATATGTAGGAATGTAAGGACTGCTTGACACGATGAGGAGCTAATGCTGGTTCCCATACTTGCACACTTGGAGTACACAAAGCAGTAGCATTAGTGAATGTCCCACAGTGCTAGGAAAAATTGCCTGGGACTTTTCCTTCCTGTTACTGCAAGTACATTTTGAACCTGTGTGCTTAATTTGAGGCTTTCCACCTTGTCATCTTGTTTAAGAATTCTGACACTAAGAACTGACTTCTTCACAGATAAAGTCTAAATCAAGGTTTTGTTTCATTTCTCTTACTGTGAAGATCTGGGAAAGGGCAGAAATTTTTTTTTTGCTTTGTTTTTTGAGAAGTGGTTCTCAGCTCTGATTTTGGTCTCAGCTTTCTTCAGCTCACTCTACTACTCTTTCCCTTTCCCTTCCAGTACAATTACCTGATAAAAGTCTGTTTATCATTTACAAAGGTAGCCACTTTGTAGATGTTCCTGCTGAAGCTATGTTGACAGGAACGATCAGAGAGTGCTAACTTAGAGGGAATTACATTTACATATGCAGCCACATCCTCTGTGAGTCTCCAAAGGATTTCAAGATGCATTTACCTCTGTGACATCCTCTGGCCCCTCTGTGATGAAATGTTTGACTAGACAGGCTCCGGTTTTCTGCTGCAGGCCTCATGTCATGGTTATCAAACACCCAGGTGAGCTTCACATTGCTTCATTGGAACATTTGCTCTTCACTCTGCTTCCAGAGGGACGGTTTGAGCAAAAACAATCAAGCACAGGTGAAATTTGCTCTGAACCACGACTCCGTTTTTTAAAAAATCATGTAACTGGACAAGGAGGAATGGATGGGTCTAGGTATAAAGCATAATCTACATGTACAGAGCAATATGTGACTGATAATTCTGTAGGGTGATGTGACTGGGGGGTTTGTGAGTGGCCTGATAAAGCACTGTAAGTGAGCATATCTTTATCTACTATATTTTAACATAATACGGTTGATAAGTGTTTGCACTTTAGTTGGTATATAATAATTTTCAAACAGGAGAGGTCTTGATTAGACAGCAAAGTAATAGCTTAGGAATAAAAGAAATCCAGGAAGATTAGTCACTGGAATTCTTATTTTTGTGGAACCCACAGAAAGGCTTTAAAACAGACAAGTACATTAACAAACTTAGAATAAGCCTTTTATTACTTAATATTTTTCAGTGAAATTCAAAGCTTTGGCACTCTAAGTAAAGCAGAAAGTGGAAATCTCAGCAGCACTGCATTAATTTTTCAAGCCTTAATGTGCCAGACAGGGAATAAGTTATTACATCTGTTGCCCTCTGGGAGGAAGAATGAAAAGCACAAAAATGATTCTTTGCTGTCAGGATGGAATAACTGAATAATAGCTGGTATAAGTAGCGGCATTGCAGAAGAAAAGCTTACAGCAGCTTTTGTGTCATCATTACGAGTGAACATTTCTATGTATAACTAGTGTAGCAAGATTAGGAAACATGGCAGGGCTTATTTGTTCTTTTCAAGGGGCCCTTTACAATTATGGGAGAATTTCAAATGAGTGTCTCACGCACAGCTGCTGATAATCTATGTGAGATACTCCTTTTTCTCTTGTTAAATTTGCAGCCTGTACATATTGCTTCCAGGATCCACAGGAGGTAAGAAAATTGTCCACAGCAAGCTTAGGAGAGCAGGATGGCACTTCAAACTGTGTTGCCTATGGGCAGTTTAGGGTTTCCTCTGAAGCCCAGGTCTGGGCTGTCTGGGCTCCCTGGAGATGAGGAAATGAGTCCATGAAGTCCTTATGCCTCTTCCAGGCAGAAATGTCTGCTGGTTCTTGAGTGACTTGTTTGTCAAGGGAAATCCTGGGAGGCCTCTTATTAATGATTGTCTTCTCTGTAAATACACTCATAAAGCATGGCAAACAAACAGGAAGATAACCCCAGTCTTGAGCAAAGGACGATACAGGGATTATTTGTGTGTCTGTGAGCTCATCCAGGAACAAAGGAAGACACTAAAGCACCATGTACATGCTTCAGCAGTGCCTTCAACTAAAGTGTCTTAGCCTTTAGACATCCCCAAGAGGTATGAGAGGCCTCAGTAACAGGGAATGGAGTTGAGAAAGAAAAAACACATGGATTTTCAGAAGGCTCTGCCTCTTCCTATCTCCTGATCGACTGTCAGGTGGTACTATAGCATGTGAATGAAGAAAGCCACATGGGAAACAATCATTTTAGGCCTTCTTAAATCAATCTCTCCTTTACTGAAGAGGAAATGAGAATGCAATGTATGGATTTTTAATTCCACATTTATTTAATCAATCTTAAGATAGCTTCAGAGTGTGCTTCATTGCAGGCTGCCATTTGCTCATGACCCAAAGAGAGCTCACTTCAGCTGATGGAACCAACTGCACTGGGATTTTTTCATGCACATTTCTCTAATTAATAGTGGAATGGCCATGTCTTGCCATCTGAAGACTGGGGCACAGGAGGCTGGATGTAATGCATAGACAAAGGCTTTTTTGAGGCTGATGTAAGCTAATGGAGAAGGTAAATCCAAATTAAAGCTGATGGAAACATTCTGCCAGTAATTTACTGCAAACACCATCTAACTGTATTAGTGTATTGACACAGACTACGGATAGTCCTCTAGTGTTCCCTCTTTCAATTGTCTTAATATTTTGTTTGCCCTGGGCAAAGCCAGAGCATCAATCAGTGCACAAATTTAGCTGAAATAAGCTTTTTAAAACTTGGGCCCTCACTCTGTTTAATTACAGCTTGTTGGCAAGCTTCCATATATTTTGTGTAGACTAGCTATATGTTAAGCCGTAACAAACTGATTTTGACACTTCATCCCAAAATCCTGACAGCTCATGAGTTCTTACTACATTGATCAACATAATTCTTTAAAAACCAGTATAGCAATTCTTACCATGCCCCAGCCGGGACTGAGGAATCTTCCTGATCAGAAGCACCTTACACAATGTTGACAGTGTGTACACCAAATGTGAAATACTTAATTTTTAAACATGGAATGTGCATATGTGTGTAAACATGAATAAAGCATAAAAAAGCTTTTTTCCAATATTCTTGCCACTGTGCTAGCTTGTAATTTGCCCTATGTGTTGGACTAAACATCAAGCCCCAATTCACTTGCAAAATTGTATTTAATTCTTGAGATCCATAGAATCACAGAATATCAGAGGTTGGAAGGGACCTCCAGAGGTTGAGTCCAAACTCCCCGCCAAATCAGGATCACCCAGGACAGGCTGCATGGAAACACACCTAGGTGAGTTTTGAAAGTCTTCACAGGAGATTCCTCAACCTCTATGAGCAGCCTGTTCCAGTGCTCCATCACCCTCACCATAAAAAAGTGTCTTCTTATGTTGTGGTGGAACCTCCTGTGTGCTATCTTGTGTCTGTTGTTCCTTGTATTATTACTGGTCTGAATTGGAAGGGACCTTAATGATCATCTAGTTGCAACCCCCATCATGCCTAAGGACCCTTCCTACAAGACCAGGTTTCTCAAGACCCAGTCCAACATGGCTTTGAACACTTCCAGGCTTGGACCCTCCACAACTTCTCTGGTCATCCTGTTCCATTGCTTCATAACCTTCATGGTGAAGACTTTCTTCCTAATGTGTAATCTAAATTGAGCTTCTTCCAGTTTGAAGCCATCTCCCGTTGTTCTCTCACCACATATCTCTGTAAAACATCCCTCTCCAGATGTCCTGTAGGCCCCCTTCAAATCCTTGAAGGCAGCAATATTGTCTCCCTAGAGCCTTATGTTCTCTGTGCTAACAATCCCAACTCTCTCAGCTTGTCTTCAACAGGAGACGTGCTCCAGCCCTCGAATCATCTTTGCAGTCCTCCTCTGGATCCATTCTTTGTAGTTCCCTGTCCTTGTGTTGGGGGATCCAGATCTGGACACAGTCCCACATCTACCTCTGAGGTGACCAGTAGTATCCAAAACTATCCAAAATTTTCTATTGTGAAGTATAATCTCTCTCAGAGGTAGATTAACGCTGACATATCCCCTTTACACAAGAAGCTCAGAACTGACAGCCATTTGGATTTATGTCTAGAAGTGCTGTCAATACCCACAGATCATGAAAAAAAGAAACACGTTGTTTCTTGGCTGCCTGCAGTTGCAGCCATCTGTTTGGATGGCACATTCCTGCCCATGGGTTGGTTGGAGTAGTTCACTAGGACTTCATGGGTGCCAGGCAGCAATAGCTTGAAAAGAGCAGACTGTATGTCTCAGCATGCACAGTACTTTTTATTAGGAGCCTTCATTCTGCATGACTGCAATAGCAGCACAACATCTTTGGTTTGCTGACATTTGTTGATACTCACATGTCAAAGTAAAGGAACAGAGGACAAATTAAACAGCTTGGGGGGGCCCTTGTCCCTGCCAATATGCAGTGCAGTGGGCACCTCAGAAGAAAAATACAATGTGGGACAATCCAAATGTCTTTAGGAGATCCATCTCCTCAGCCTTCTAGATGAATAGGAAAAAAATACTGCTGCCTTTTAAACACCCACTGAAATCAGATGGAATTTATGATGTGAAATTGCTCATTCAGTTCCAGAATGGGAGAAGTCAATCATAATGCCTTAATTACATGGCTATTGACTACGAACGCAGCACTTTAAAATATACTTCTTTTTATCTCCATTATATTTTTTCAGGTTTTCTTAAAAGCTTGTTAGAAGAAAGCTTGTTATCAACAAATGATAAGCCAATAATGTTGTATCTAACTGAAGTAACAGTGCAGGCATAATTTTTATCCAGAAGTGCAGTTGCTGTGTCACTGCTGTTATCATTGTTGTCAGCTGGGGAGCCACAGAATCACAGAAAGGTAAGGGTTGGAATGGACCTGCAGAGATCATCTAGTCCAACCCCTCCTTCTAAAGCAGGTTTACCTAGACCAGATTGCACAAGATTGCATCCAGGTGGGTTTTGAAAGTCTCCAGAGAAGGAGGCTCCACAAGTTAATGGGGCAGCCTGTCCCAGGGATCAGTCACCTTCAAATAAAAGAAGGTGATTCTGCTTTTGGCAAGGGGCTGGACTTGGTGATCTCTGGAGTTCCCTTCCAATCTCTAAGTTTCTTTGATTCTGTGGGTTGGAAGGAACCTCCAAAGGTCATCTTTGTAGACCTGTGTTGGACTCTTTCCAGGTCCCTGCTTGTCTTGAACTAGGCACAATACTGCATGTGTGGCTTCACCAGAGCAGAGTAGAATGATTTTATACAGCATTAAATTCCCTCAGATTCAGAACACGTTTCTTGCATCTTGTATGAAGATTGTGTGCTCCAAATTACCCACTGCAAACACAGCCAATAACTCTGCATCTTGAAAGCTATTGATAACTCTCCAGACCAGCCCTTCCTGTTTGTCACCAATCCTATTTGAATTCCCTGTCACAGAATATTATCCAGCGAGGTCATTCGTGGGTGCTGCTGTTTAAATTAGATTCCAGGCAGGCTGTGTGTGATTAGATTAATACCAGTTTACCAATCTGCTGTACAAGGGTATTCCTCTGAAGCCAAATCAATTGCAGATGTAGTAAATGCCAATGCCTCATGCAGAACTCGGCTCTCTGTTATCAGGCTGTGTGGCAATGAGCAATGAGGGCAGCTCCCTCCTCTCAGGCATGAGGAGTAGCGCTGTCTTTGCAAAGTGGAAGCAGTGTTCTGCTTTGAGCAGCCCCAGAGGTCTCCATTTAATGAAATAATTTCCTCTTGAGCTGCTATTAAGAAGGAAAATTTTATTTAATTTTTACGATTCATTTTCCATCAAGCACACAGCATTTGGAAGGAAGGAAAATATGAAGGAACCACTGCAAAGTGTCAGCTTTTAAGGTTCATGTCTAACACCACAGATTTCCAAGGACATGCACTTGCTGCCTTTGCAACACACTTTTAAAAGGCTTTCAGTCTGAAACATCACAGGCTATATTTGACACTGGTTTTCCCTTTGTCAAAAGTTAGTGTTTTATTTTTAAAAAGCCTTTTTTTTTCCACCTAAACAAAGTACTCTATATTTTATGCACTGTTCCTACTCAACCCTTCTCAATGGGTGGACAACTCGCTGGATAAGGAATTGGCTGGATGGTTGCACGCAGAGAGTACTGATCAACGGTACAATGTCCACCTGGAGACCAGTGACAAGTGGTGTCCCTCAAGGGTCAGTGCTGGGACCAGTGCTGTTTAACATCTTTGTCAGTAACATGAACAGAGGAATCAAGTGCGCTCTCAGCAAGTTTGCAGATGACACCAAGCTGTGTGGCACAGTCAACTCGCTAGAGGGTAGGGTGCCATCCAGAGGTACCTGGACAGGCTGGAGAAGTGGGCCCAGGCCAACCTCATGAAATTCAACAAGGCCAAGAGTAAGGTCCTGCACCTGGGTCGGTGCAATCTCAAGCACAAATACAGGCTGGGTGGCAGGTGGATGGAGAGCAGCCCTGAGGAAAAGGACCTGGGGGTCTGGGTGGATGAGAGGCTCAACATGAGCTGACACTGTGCACACCTGGCCCAGACAGCTAACCGTGTCCTGGGCTGCATTAAGAGAAGCATGGCCAGCAGGGCAAGGGAGGTGATTCTCCCCCTTTACTCTGCTCTCGTCGGACCTCACCTGTAGTACAGTGTGCAGTTCTGGAGCCCCCAGCACANGGGGGCTGGTACAGGATGATCTTTGAGGTCTCTTCCAACCTAAACAATTCTATGATTCTGTGAACCCTTTCTTCCTTTAAAATGAGTATTACATTTGGTGTTCCTGTTATCTGGCCTTTTCCCCTGACAAGACTTTTTACATGTAAAACTTTTTACTCCTGGTTTTGGTTGTGGGTTTGGTGTTTGTTTTTTTTTAACACATCTAATTTTCTCATATGCTTAATTTTTTTCTTGGTTTCCTGGACCCCTAATTTTCAGCATGAACTTGTCAGTGACTGAATAATGTCAGCCTCTGACAAACCTAGTAGAATAAAACCAGGTATCACAGGATGTTAGGAGTTGGAGAGGACCCTCTAGAGATCATCAAGTGCAACCCCCCTACTAGAGCAGGTCACACAGGAACACATCCAAACAGGGCTGGAAAGGCTCCAGAGAAGGAGACTCTACAACCTCTCTGCAGAACCTGTGCCAGTGCTCTGAGACCCTTAAAATAAAGAAGTTCTTCCTCATTTTGAGGTGGAACTTGCTGTTCTGCAGTTTACATCCCTTGCCTCTTGTCCTATCCCAGGGCACAAGTGAGCAGAGGCTGTCCCTTTCCCTTCATTCTTGATCCCTGGCCCTTACATATTTTAGATTGATTAGATCCCCTCTCAGTCTTCTCTTCTCCAGGCTAAAAAGCCCAGGGCTCTCAGGCAGTACTCTCTGTTGTACTTTCTCAAGTAGATCTCTGTCTCTCCTGAACTGGGGAGCCCAAAACTGGATGCAATATTTCAGTTGAGGTCTCACCAGGGCAGAGTAGAGGGAGAAGAACCTGCCTCAATATTTTTTACTTGTTTATGTTTTGACTAAATCACTTCAGTTATGAAATAACCTGGAGCAGGTTTGTACCACAAAATCCTAAATATTCTACCTATACCTAGGAGGAGCATGCTGCTCTAGCATTGAAATGAGAATGTAGCATAGTGAGTGATGTCAGAAGAGGAGATTTTCTTTGAGAACACCACATGGCTGTTAGCAGGGAAGTTGGACCACCAAGTATCTCTTGACTCAGCTACAACATATAATGATTCAGATGAAGAATCCCTCCAAGTGTGACTAAGTGCCATTGTCCTGTCTCTGCTGGTGATAAGATAACTCACCTCTTTCCACTCTCACCAGGTACCCATGCTGAAGGAGCATGCTCCATCCCTGCTGTCTGTGTCAACAGAAGATTCTCATGAGCAGGTGCATTCTCCTTGCTTGGCTGGCATGCAGCACAGTGTGAGACTGAGCTTGTGTTTAGCATAAGTCCTGGGAATGGCTGTGCACTGTCTAGGACTTTGGTCGACGCACTCTGGTAGCTTTGGTTTTGCTACTATAGTACTGTGTAGGAACATATTGCAGGCTTTTCCTGCATGATATGTCAAAGTTTTCTGAGGTGACTTATTGAAGTAAATTTTCTCAACTTCTCCCATTTCCCAGAACCTTTTACCCCTAACTAGACAAATGATGATATTGCTGTGTTCTAATCTTGCTGATTTTCACAGTCTTTGATAAACACTTGGGAACAGATTTAATCACATCCAACAGATTTAATGCTTCTTAAGATAAGGCAAGTGCCTAACAGTAACACTTTTCCCTGTCAATTCAACTACAAGTGAATACTGTAACATTTCTGTCTGCATGCGGTGTGTGATTATAGGATTAAATCTGAAGCAAAGACTTTTTTTAAGCAGTTAAAACTCTCTTGGTGAAGCTCTTCTTTCTCTCTTGTTGTAGAAAATGTATTCATTTTTCCTTCACAGGCTTCCTGTTAGGAAAACTGATTGTAGGCTAAGACACTAGGATGTTTGGAGAGTTTTAATTTCCTTCGGAGAGGATCTCTTTAAAATGGAAACACACTCAAGTTTGGAAATTTTCCATTTTATTTGTTCCATGTATCCCTGTAAATTTATTTTTCTGTTTTAACCAGTTTTCTTTTTTTCACTTTTTGAAAGTTGCCATAGCTACACATAAATTGCTGATAATTTCTCAGTAAACAACTTTTTTTCCCCAAATCTCTGTAGTTACAAAGAAATGTGTTGTTATCTCTAACAATAAGAGGTTTCCTCCTCTGCCCTTCATCCTCTAATCAATTGTGTCTAGATTTTTTCTCTGACTCATATTTATCTGATGACTCAGAACCTCTGAAATGAGATTCCATAATCAGAAATTACAATGGTGGGTGTTAATACCTGTGTGGGCTTAAGTAAAGCTTGGCGATCTATAATATCCAATGTGTTGCACCAGGTTCTGAGAAAGTGTTCTTGTTTTCTGAATTTGTCACCTGTAATGTAACACTGGGTAGAGACATCAAAGAGCATGCCTGTTTAATAATTGTTGGTTTCATCTTTAAAAATGTCTTCATCACAGAATCATAGAATGGCTTATATTGGAAAGGACCTCAGAGACCATCTACTCCAACTCCGCTGCCATGGGCAAAGACATCTCTTAACTACACTTGGTTGCCCAAGGCTTCATCCAGTCTGGCCTTAAACACCTATATGGCATCCACAAGCACACCAGACAACCCATTCTGGAGTCTTACATTTCTTGTGCTTCTTCCTAAGATCCAGTCTAAACCTATTCTCCCTCAGGTTGAAAACATTCCCCCTAGTCCTGTCTGTAGACAGCCTTATGAAAAGTCCCTCTCCAGGTCTCCTTTAGGCTCCCTTCAGGTATTGGAAGGCAGCTCTAAGGTCCCCTTCTCAGTCTCCTTCTCTCCAAGCTGAAGAGCCCCAGCTCCCTCAGTCTCTCCTCATAAGAGAGATGTTCCACTCCATCATCTTTGTGGCTCTGTGCTGGACTGTCTCAAGCATTCCCTGATGTCTTTCTTGAACTGGTGGGCCCAGAACCAGACACTGTACTCCAGATGCAGCTTCACCAGGCACAGTAGAGGGGCAGGAGAACTTCCCTGGACCTACTAACCACAGCCCTTTAGTCCACCCCTGAATAGCATTTGTCTTCCTAGCCACAAGAGCACACTGCTGGCTCATGCTCCACCTCCCATCAACTAGGACCCCCAGATCATTTTCTCCTTCGCTGCCTTCCAACAGGTGAGAAGAAAAAAAAAGAGAGAGCTGCAGCACTTCAACTCTCCTCTGAAGCAACTCCATATTTAATATTTAATTTGATAGTTGCAGCAAAAAAAAATCCTTCCTTACACAGCTTTAACAACAACATATCACAACATATCACACCAGACATAGCCCAAAACACTGTTAGAGTGGCTTCCTAAAACTGTTATTTGCACTTCCAAAGTCATGACTTACCCGTGTACTCTCTCAAAAATTTCAGCAATGAATCAAATGTATTGCTTTCTGTTTTGCAGAAACAGAGTAGGAGAGCTCATAAAATCAGCTAGCTTGCTTTAGCTGATGAACAGATGAAAGAAATGTCACCCCATTGCTGCTTGACAACCAACCCAAGTTAAAGTGCTTTAGTCCAATGTCTGAAGGACAATGCAAGGATTTTAAAGGCAAGCAAACAAGCAAGGCAGGATTTGAAGGTTGTGTAATATCCTCTGAGACTGTTTTGGTAAAGATGATTGGTTGGAGGAATCTTTGCTGTACCACTTTTCTCTGGAAAATGCAAAGAAATCATATTTAAGTCAGTATCACTTTTGAATCATACTGGTTCCTGGCCTGCAGTGCTCTGGTCAAACCTATGTGGACAGCACTTTATAGAATCATAGAATGGTTTGGTCTGGAAGGGACCTCCAAAGATCGTCTAGTCCAATGCCCCAGTCAGCATGGACATCCTCAACTAGATCGGGTTGCTCAGAGACCTGTTGGGCATCACAGAATCACTGAATTAACCAATTTGGAAAAGACTTTTGAGATCACTGAGTGAAATCCATCACCTGACACCTTCTAATCAATTAAACATGGCACTAAGTGCCTCATCCAGTCTCCTCTTAAACACCTCCAGGGATGAGGACTCCACCACCTCCCTGGGCAGCCCATTCCAATGACAATCACTCTTTTGTGAAGAACTTCTTCCTAACATCCAGCCTAAACCTGCCCTGGCACAGATTGAGGCTGTGTCCTGTAGTTCTGTCACTGGTTGTCTGAGAGAAGAGACCAAACCCAGCTGGCAACAACCTCCTTTCAGGTAGTTATAGAGAGCAATGAGGTCTCCCCTGAGCACCCTCTTCTCCAGGCTGAATAACCTTGACTATATTCAGGGATGGGGCCTCAACCATCTCCCTGGGCAACCTGTTCCAGTGTTCCACCACCCTCATAGTAAAGAACTTGTTTCTAATATGTAAACATGAGGAGGAATTTTTTTCCTGTGGGGGTGACAGAGTACTGGAACATGCTGCCCAAGGGGGTTATGGAGTCTCCCTCTCTGAAGATATTCAAAACCCTCCTAGATGTGTTCTTGTGTGACTTGGTATAGGATATCCTGTTCTGGTAGGGGAGTTGGACTGGATGAGCTTTTGAGATCCCTTCCAGCCCCTGACATTCTGTGATTCTGTGATCCAACCTAAATCTGCTCTTCCCTAGCTTGAAGCCAATTTAACCTATGTCAATGCTTGGCAAGAATCATATCTGCTTTAATGGATTATTTATTTTATTGCCTTTCTTACACTGTCATGAGGATCCCCAAAGGAAATCCTTCCTTAGATGAACAGAACACTTCCATTCCCTTTTTGCTGGACTTCCCTTGTAAGCATAGAATATAATCTGCAGCTCACTGCAGCACAGGCAGACATAGTATTAAAGCTGAATGTTAAAGTTATTTTAGAACTAAGTAGATGATGAGGAACATCACAGATTCAAAATACCAATGCCACCACTACTATTGTTTGGCTATTTTGGCTAGAAGTATTTTCCAGTCTTCAAATACCATTGGTCAAAATGTGTGGTCTGGAAGGTGTCTCTAGTTTTGCTTTATTCAAATAATATGGACAGCTTACCATAGAAGTCTGATATTATTTAATCCCTTCTCTCACACGTTCAGTGACTATTTAACTCGGAAAATTAGCTGATCCCTTTTCTGTGATGTCTTACTATCTTCAGGAAAAAGAAAAAAAAATCTGTAAGAATTTTAAAAATAAGTAAGACTTGTAATGTTTTAAGAATCTCAGCTTACACTTTAGATGTTTGACAGGCTGAAGAATATATTCATAGTTAACAACAAAGGGAAATTACACATATTCTCTTCTGAAATACCGCCTACTTAAAATGAAACTTTTAAAATGAACAGTGAAAAAAAAAACATTGTAAAAAGCTTGTTTTCTTTTGATGATGTACAAATGTGCTTTCTCTGTCTCTTTTTTTTTTTTTTTTTTTTTTTTTTTTTTTTTTTTAAGGGAATGACAAAAAATCACTGTTTTCCTGTTTAGGCTTATTCAAAGCAGAGCAGCAAGAATATAACAGCTTCATTCTTCGTATGGTAGTGGGTTTATGTAGGAGAATGTACATGTGTATGTGAAAACCTTTCCTTAAGAATAATTCCAAGATGTGTGTCAGAAATGTGTCAGTCAAATCATCAAAAGTTACTTGTTTCAGTACATGCAATGTAATTGCTTTCTACAGCTGAATATTTTACTGCACTTCTAGCATCTGCCAGAATAGAGTTGGATCACACAATGTTAGGGGTTGGAAGAGACCTCCATAGATCATTGAGTCCATCCCCCCTGCCAGAGCAGGTTGAATACCCCCAGCTCCCTCAGCCACTCCTCACAGGGCTGTGTTGTGGTAGGCCTGATAGGCCAAAATAGGCCTGAACATGTACTGGCTTGCCCAGACACGTTTTATTTTCTCCCTCCTTCTGTTGTGGGGAAACAACCACAGGAAAGAGGACAAAGAACCTGGAGCCATGGAGCCTGAGGACCTTGTCTTACCCAGATATGTTTTGCTCCTGTTTACATGCTGTGGTAAGCACTTGGCTTGTTCCTGTCTCTTGCAAGGCCTATGTTCTTCCAAAATTTGGGTAAAACAAGCCTATGGCTTCACCTAATATGGACAGGCTTGGCTAACTGCAATTGTGATTGGTTATTCTGTGTCCAAAGGCCCATTAGTCTCAGGCTGCATTGATAAAAGAGATGAATAGGTAACACAACATGCTCTGCCATTGTATCCATGCTTGCCTGCTGAATAGCCTGGAAACTTCCTGCCATGAGTTTAGCAGAACAGACTCTAAATACCTCCACGCAATTGGCCTGTATATCCAGTGTGACATCCATGCTAAGATTGCACATTGCAAGACGTCCTGCCTACACCTGAAAGTCTCCTGCCAAGAAGTGAAGTCCTGGAGGTACGCAGATCATCCAGAGAAATTAAGACCAGGTCAGAGATCATCTGCCCCCTTTCCCCAGCATCCTATGAAGCCTGGGAAGAATCAGAAGTCTTAGTAGCCAACAAGACATCGACAGAATTCTCTGGAAGTGTTTGAGTACTGTCTGAAGCTGTAGCTAGCCCTGTGAATAGGGAAATACTATTTTGTGTGTAAATACTTAAAGCCTCTTGTAATTTACTAATTGTCTTCTGCCATAAGCAGAAAGGCATTTCCTGAGTCCATCTAGTGGGCAAGTGGTATATTGACCAGAAGAACCTTCTCTTCCAGTTCAATTAATGTTCATATATTTTTGCTAGTTATTTCTAGATCTAGTTACTAATTTATTTAATGCTTTCCATGACCATTGCAGAAGTTCCTGATTATTATTTAAATTAACGTTTGGGGTGGTGAGAGTTCCAAATACCAAAATTAATTTAATTTTTTTTTTTTTTTAAATCATATCTCACATCTGTTAATTGCCTCTCCATTACAGGCTGTGCTCCAGCCCTCTCACCAGCCTTGGTGCCCTTCTCTGGACATGTTCAAGCACTTCAACATCTTTGTTAAATTGAGAGGCCCAGAATTGGACACAGTACTCAAAGTGTGGCCAAACCAGTGCTGAGCACAGGGGCAGAAGGACTTCCCTGGTCCTGCTTGCCACAGTATTCCTGATGCAGGCCAGGATGCCACTGCCCTTCTTGGCCACCTGGGCACACTGCTGGCTCATGTTCAGTTGAGTGTCACATGATAGTAATTGCTGTCTTTTTCTCATCTATTTAAATTGCAAATCACATAGGCTTCACTCTTCAACAGAAGCCTTGTGGAATTTCTTGCAGGACATTGTACACAATTTTAACAACAATAAAACCCCCTTGGAAGCAGTGCTGCTAATAATCACTCAGCTTAGTCACAGCTTGGGAATATGGAATCAAGCTTTGAAAAGTGAATGTTCAAGCTGGTTTGGGAAATCAGTTTGCCTTGATATGGAAACGTCTTTCTAGTGAGTGGCTGTGAAATCAAAATCTCACCCTAGATTCTGAATTGAAAGACACTTGCTCTAGTATTTTGGGCAAGTTTTGCTTTTCAAGGACATTAATCATAAAATCATAGAATGATCTGGGTTGAAAGGGACCTGCAAAGGTCATTTAGGCAAACCCTCCCTGCAGTCAGCAGGGGCATCTGCAGCTAGATCAGGTTGCCCAGTGCACCTTGAATATCTCCAGGGATGGGGCCCCAATCAGCTCCCTAAGCAACCTATTCAAGTGTTCCACTACCTTCACAGTGTACATCATGTTCCTAAGGACAGCTGTAATCTTAACTGTGGGGCAAAAGCCCTACATGTGCATTGCTGTCAGAGACAATTGTGGTACGTGCAGTAGGAGCCTGAAGTTTTATGTTAGTGACAATTTAAGAAGTTATTCATAGGTGCAAGTGGAGCGTGAACCCGGTAGGCACTTGCAGATGTTCTCCGCCTGAATTAAAGCACTGCAAATGCAAACACTACACAGAGTGATAAAGAAAATCACATCATTTAAAATGAGCCCCATGTGGCAAGACCACTAGTTTGTCTAGCCTTGTGCAGGAATCTAAAGCCAGCCAAAACCAAATGCTTAAGACAGAAAGAATCAGCAGCTTCAAAACAAAGTTAGCCAAAATGAGTGGTGTTTGGTTGTGATCCTTCAGGGCAGCTCTAAGCTGTAACAGCCTGACAAGTTTCACCTGGCCCTCCACCACACCTGCACCCATCAGCCTAGCAGCTCATCTAAGATCCAGCCTAAAGACTCAGGCTTGTGTTGTAGCTGATTCGTTACTAATCTTGCTCTTGATTTACTATTTGTATTTCCTGGACTGACTTTTGGCCTGCCCTGTAGCTGCCTTTGCTGAGGGATCGCTGGACTGTTGCTGGCATCATTCCTGTCCTTCTCACCTGGATCAAGGGCTCCATTTATGAGATCAGAGCAATGGGGTGGCCTAATATACTTTGGTTTTGCTAAGTGCTAACCACAAAAAATGTATCTTGTCTCTAACAAAGTGCTTAGACTTTAAACCTCTGCTTAGAATTCAGCATGCTTGCTTGGGAACAGTTGGTGGCAATTCAGCAAGTGATGTAACACAGCTCTTTTTCTTGTGTGAAACATGAATTATCTGAATTTTTGTAGTGAATTCGAATGAAGTGTGGTTAAGTAATGTATTACTATGGAAGGGGCTTAATGGCTTTGCAGTTCAAAATAATTTATATGTGTATATGGGAAAAAAATCAAAAGATCTGCTATCTTACAAAAGGTTTTCCCTCCTGAAGCATTTCTAAGCTGAGCATGTGCAGGTTCAATTCACCACCCACTTAAATGACTCTAATTCAGTAGAAAAGGACAGGAGCTTCCTCTTCGGAGAACTATTTGAGTGTGAAATGTCAGGAGGCTGTGGTTCCCTCATTTCTGAATGAGTGAGTCTTCTGCTGTTTTTCTTAGGGAAGAGTCTTCAGAGCTTTTAAACATCCAGGCCATGCTATCACATACTGTGTGCATTTTTCTTGGAAACTAAACTGCTGTTAATATTTCCAGATGCTAACTTGCATCTATTGTGAAACTTGAGTGCCAGGATGATGTTGGATGGTTTTTGTTATCTCTGGATACTTTAGGAAGGAGCAGGAGCGAAGCAATTCTTCTTGTGAGTAGGTACAGATGGTTGTAAAGCACAAAATAATTGAGTTATCTCAGGTACCCCCAATTGATTGGCTGTTGTTTAGAGGCAAAGTGGTGCTCAGAAAGAGAAATAGCTATAGGGTTCTTGGAAGGGATGTGAAAGTAAGCTCTAGATTTAGGGAGCATGTTGATCTTCTAGAGGTAATCCTTGCACATCAGCTTCTAGATTCTTTCATGAGGCTTGGGATTTGATGATAACTGATTGAGATAAGTGCTTGTTTCTTTCTGCAGGAAGATATTTACACTTCACAGGGCACAACATTTCCCTCTGATTTGAAGAACATTCCTGTCTCACCAGACTAGCCTTACCTCAGGGTAAAGAACTACTGTCCTACCCAGTATCTTCAAATGGGTTACTGTAAAAACAAAGTTTGTTCAAAGATCCAACATGGCAAAGATCCTCTTGGAAGCAGCTGTATTGATGGTCCTTTGGTTTCTCTGTTGCCTTTTTTGAGATGTAGATTTTTTGGATGCTCTAACTGCATGTTATTCCCTGAAGTAAAACATAATGACAGCTCTGTTTGCAATTGGTGTTTACAGAACCAGATGAAACCTAAACTTGGGACACAGGTTCATTCCACAAACTGTTGTCTCTCTGACGAAGCAGTTCTGTCAAGGTCAAATGCAATGAAACTGGTTAACTTTGAAGTGGTGCTTAAGAATGTTACTAATATTTTTGTAGACCACTGGTGGTGACTTGTATTTTCCTTGCAAGGAAGGACTGGGCAGCTAATGTTTGTAGTACCTGAGGTGATCTCCTTGTACATATTTTTAGCTAAGCACAATTAAACATAGGTATATTAGAACAAAAAATTATATTACCTATGCATCTCTGGAATCTTGCTGTTCTAAGGATAAAAAGGGCTTCAGAGTGCTCAGTATTTTTGGTTAATAACGTGTATGTCTGGGCATGACGATTTGTTTCTAAAACCTTGGCTAACAGATTAAGAGATGTGACTTTCATTATACCAGGTGTTGGAGACTTTGAATCACAGAATGTCAGGGGCTGGAAGGGACCCTGAAAGGTCATCCAGTCCAACCCCTCTGCCAGAGCAGGATCACCTATACCAGATCACACAGGAACACATCCAGGTAGGTTTTCAATAGCTCCAGAGAGGGAAACTCCACAACATCCCTGGGCAGCCTGTTCCAATCTTCTGTCACCCTCACAGGGAAAAAAATCCTCCTCATGTTTAAATGAAACTTCCTATGCCTCATCTTCCACTCATTGCCCCTTGTCCTGTTGTTGGGCATCACTGACCAGAGCCTGGCTCTCAGTCTTCTCTCCAAACTAAAGAGCCCCGGCTCCCTCAGTCTTTCCTCATAAGAGAGATGTTCCATTCCCTTCATCATCTTTGTGGCTCTGTGCTGGACTCTCTCAAGCAGTTCTATGTCCCTCTTGAACTGGGGAGCCCAGAACTGAACACATAACTCCAGATTTGGCCTTACCAGGACAGAGTATACGGGCAGGAAAACCTCTCTGGACCTACTGACCACATCCCTTCTAATGCACTGACCCTCCTGGTCACAAGAGCACATTGCTGCTTCATGGTCAACCTCCCATTCACTCTGACCCCCAAATCCTTTTCCCCTTTGCTGCCTTCCAACAGGTCAGTCCCCAACCTATACTGATACCTGGTGTTGTTCTTTCCCAGGTGCAAGACTCTTACTGCCCAGCCCTCTAGCCTGTCCAAGTCTGGCTGAATGGTAGCACAGCCTTCTGGTGTGGCAGCCACTCCACCCAGTGGAGTGAGACTCCATCTCATTAACCACAACTCTCTAGCTTCTTCCCTTCAACCATTTCCCAATCCACCTCACTACCTGAACATCTAGACCATGCTACCTGAGTTTAGCCAGAAGAATGCTGTTGGAGAAGTGTCAAATGCTTCACTGAAATCAAGATAAACCACATCCACTGCTCTACCATCATCAACCCACCTGCTTATGTCCCCATAAAAGGCTTTTTGGTTGGTCAAACATGACTTCCCCTTGGTAAAACCATATTGACATCTCCTAATGGCCCCACTGTCCTTGATATGCCTGAGGACATCATGTTGTGATTATCAATTTCTATTATTGTTAATAATCATGATTTTCTGGGAATATCTCCCTGGGGTTCATTTGGATGTTCGATTGGCAAGAAAACTACACAAAATCACTTAAAACACAGAAAAAAACAGTTTGAACTTAGGAAACAGGGAGCCTAATAACAAAGAGCAATCCTAACTGCACCTGAAAATACTCATGAACACATGATAGGTAAAAGAGCTCGTCCCAAGGAAAGAGAAAATAAGTGGTTTTGCCTTTGCCATTACTGCAAAATGCTGCAATGGCGCTGCAAGCATGTGGCTGAATGGGGGTGCAGAGACGTCTGTTCTTGCGGAGGTGGTGGGAGAGAGAGAGCAATGGCTGATTGCCTCCCCTTAAATACCCCATTTCAAAGGGTGGAACTGACCAATAGACACTTAGCATCCATTGTCTGGCCAATCAATTCAAAAGTCCTGCGCCCAGGGGTGGACCCTAACATCTTGAGGGACAGCACAGGTCACTTGACTTGTGCATGTGACCTGTCCATGTGGCCTGGGACTTCCTGGTTCAAAACCATGCAATCTGTTCCCCCTGCTGCCCACCAGACCTTACAACAGGGAGAGAGAGAACAGGAATTGAACCAACTCTGGGCAGAATTTATGCCCTGTGATTTTATGCCCTACCAGGACATACCACCCCATTTAGTGTTGGGCAGTTTCATGCATCAAAGCTGGGGATTTACACCCTAATACAGAAGCTTTGATACAGAACCCTAGCAGAGCAGTAATGCTCTGAGTCCAATCAGGTTTCGTCCCGCTGTTAGGTCTCCGGTGGTCATCCTCTCTGGTTGTCCTTGGCGTTGAGTCTCTGAAGACGTTGAGTGTCCTCCTCGGTGATGATCCAGTCTTCCTTTGGTGACTCGTCCTGGTCTGGCTGGTCTGGTCTGTGACTGGTCCTGGTCCTGTTCCAATATTGGCCGCTGGTCTGGTTGGCATCAAGGTTCTGGTCCAGGTTACACCTGTACAAGGCAAACTGGCCTCAGTGTGTAGTGACCAGGCGGCTCAACTAATGGTCAGATATGACCCACCACACACTGATGCGGTGAGTCTTTCCGTGGGCATCTAGGGCTTCCCACGCATGTAGCCCTCTGGGTCTTGCCAGTGTCATTGGAACTATTCCAACTGATGGTAACTTTACTAATACAGTTTGGCCCACCTGCATTTTTAGCAGAGAGTGATGTGGTTTGCTCTCTGATCTACCTGGCATGCGAACTGCATCTACCATTGGTTCAGTGGGAGAAAAGGCTTTGACTTTGGGACTGCCATAACTTCTCCATCCGTAGTTCACAACGAAAACCGCCTGGGCTAGGCGCTTGTTCCAATTGCCTTTAGAGACTTTGGCATGTCTCTTGATAAGGCCATTTGTCCTTTCCTCTATGTTATTTGCCTGTGGAAGGACATTAAATGTGAATTGGACACCTTTGTCAGGTGAAAGCAAATTGGGCTTTGTATTCCTCTTGCAGTGGGACCATGAAATACATGTCTTTCACATCCATCACAGCCATCCATGCGTGGGATGCAGCTTGAATAGCCATCACCATGGATGCAAGGCTGGGGACTGCTGCTGCAAGAGGGCCTGTGTTGCTATTTAACCTCCTGTAATCAATGGTTAATCACCACCAACTGTCTGATTTCTGCACTGGCCACACTGGAGAGTTGTATGGTGAGTGCATCCTGCTGATGAGTTGCCTCCACTCCAGATCTGCAATCACCTCGGAGATGCCTTGTCTGGCTGCGGCTGGCAGGCGACACTGGCTCACGCAGGTCAGGCTAGACTTGGGAAGAGCTGGAGCAACATGCAAAGCATTAATAAAAGCATTGCTTGCCCCCTTTGCTCCCTCTGTCCCCACCCCATAGAACCCAAAAGACCACCTTTTGCCAGCCAGGACATCAAATCCTAAGATGTTTCCTGGGTAAGGACTCAAGGCAAGCTCCACAATGGTGCAACGTTTATCACCTGGGAGCCATAGCTTCGCCTTGGCCAGATGGCAAAAACTAGGGGTACCTGTAATACCACTGATTTTAATCTTCTTGTCAGACGGCAGGATTCCCAATTCTTTTGCCTGCTGCGCATTTAATACACTAATCTGTGCACCAGTGTTGATTATAAACTTAACAGCAGCTCGAGTCGTTCCTGTGGGAATAAAGACAAGAGGTTCATGTTTGTCAGACCACTGCAATGTGTATATGAAGTGATGAGAGTGGTCTGAGGCTACCATCGCCTTGCTTAGTTTTTTGGATTATCTTTGAACCCCTTATTCCAAGGAAATAAAGGATTATCCACTGCAGCAGGTGAGTCTGCTGCAGAAGGACTCTTACTGCCCTCACTACTGCTACTATGGTTTCCTTTCTGCCAACCCCCATGCCCTTTCCAAGCACTGGAAGGGCATGCACTCTAACAAGTGCTTTGGCATGCCCAATGCCACAGCTTCCTAGAACCAGTTCCTGGGTGGTGAAGCTTGCTTCTGTCTTTGGCTCTGCTCCTGGTTCCCTCCAGAGTGACATCTGGTTTGGCGTGGGCTATTCCGTGGGCTGTTGCATGGACTGCTGTGTGGGCTTTGGCGTGGACTTATTTGCGGTGATGTCTTCGCTTGTTGCACTTCCCGCTTCTTGGTGTGGCTGGCGGTGGGGGTGTCAGCATGTTGCTTCCCCTTGGGAGGTCTCTGGTCTCCAAATCAAATCATCTGTCCAAAACTTGACAGTGTCCTTCCCAGCTCTTTCCAGGTCATGACATGCTCTGGGGGTTGTTCAAACTTTGGTTTCGCTCAATCACCTGCTGGATCTCAGTCTTTAAGGAAAGTATGCATTCCTTAAAAGCTGCTGGAAGGCTTCGGACAAGGGGTTTCAACCTCTTTGGCTTGACTGGGGCATCCATGGGACAAGAATAAAGGCCCTTATCATGCATAGCTTGGACACAAGCTAGCTGTCGGACTGCTGTGGACAGTTCATCATTGTCTTTTACCCAGACAATAGTGGGTTCCCCTCTCTCAACCATTTCTCACTCTCCGGCCCAGAAAGCTACTGTGGCTGTCAGAGAGCAATTCCCGTCTGGCCCAGCATCCAGAAAAATGTCAGGCCCCCAGTACACATCTGCTTC
>VWZI01017450.1:0-10084 GCA_013396835.1 Psilopogon haemacephalus | reverse complement strand
GGTGGGCCCATGACTCATCTGGACATCAAGGCAGAGATGCAACATACCAATGGGCACGTGATAGGTCAATTGACTTATCCATGGACACTATCACCCAAGTCATACATGACTGTGACATCTGTGCTGCTATTAAGCAGGCTAAGCGAATCAAGCCCTCATGATATGGTGAGAGATTGTGAAAGTACAATTATGGTGAAGTTTGGCAGATTGATTACATCACTTTACCTCGTTCTCGTTCTGGCAAGCAGTATGTGCTAACGATGGTAGAGGCAAGCACCGGATGGCTGGAAACCTATCCAGTTCCACATGCTACTGCACGTAACACCATTCTTGGTTTGGAGAAACAAATCATGTGGAGACATGGAACTCCAGAGAGAATTAAATCAGACAATGGCACTCATTTCAAGAACAATCTTGTGAAAAACTGGACCAAAGAGCATGGTATTGCATGGATCTACCACATACTCTATTATGCACCAATTTCAGGAAAGATTGAATGCTACAACGGTTTGCTAAAGACCACCCTAAAAGCCATGGGGGGGTGGAACTTTTAAAAACTGGGACAAGCATTTATCACAAGCAACCTGGTTGGTAAACAGTAGAGGTTCTGTAAACAGAGCAGGACCTGCACAATCAGATTTGATACCAACAGTAGATGGTGATAGAGTTCCTGTTGTACATGAAAAGAACCTGTGGAAAACTGTTTGGGTATTTTTTCCTTCAGGTGAAGGGAAACCTATCTGAGGGGTGGTTTCTGCTGATGATCCTGGTAATACATCCTGGGTGACGCAGGAGAATGGTGAAATCCAGTGTATTCCACAGAGAAATCTAACCTAAGCTGAAAGAGTATTTAAATTCAGAGTGTTAGGAATTTTCTATTCTAGGTTTCATCTGGCATCCATCACAACAAATCTACAGTACGTGAGCATGAACCCAATGTCACCTGTCAGTCCCTGGTCTCATCTCATCTGTGAGGAGACAAATTGTTTCCTGTTTTCCAAGCTTTTGAATCACCTACACCCAAGATATATCTGGAATGAAGTGTGAACTGAATATGTAATATTCATTATTGTAAATACTGTTTTATATTAGACATATAATTTTCAGTAAACTCGGAGTGAAGTAGGCAAGGGTGGATTGTGCTGGTTTGAACTAATTGGAGGATTTGAATGAGAAATTAGGCTATAGGCTGAGAAAGGAAAACAAAATTTAATTCTACTCTCTCATTTCTTTACTGAAGTGGTATAAATTTAGAACCCAAACAAAAGATAAGACAGATTGCTTTGTATCATGGTTGCTGCTGCTTCATTTCTCCCTCTCCCTGCCTTCCATAGCTGGATCTGAATAATTTCACTGACTACTTTCCTGCTGGTAATCCGCCTGGCCCATCTACTTTTGCTTATCTGGCACGTAAGACAGAGGGTGAGATAAGATTGGGAAAGGGGGGAAGGTGGTAGGGTGGTTGGAAAACCCCTCTTAGGGACCCTGATATCTGAGAGTGGTGTGGTGTTTCTGTATTACCGTTTTACTGTATATATCTGTAAGTAGCTGTTATATATTGTAAATATATGTTATATATTGTAAATATCTTCTTGCATATTGTCCAAAGCTGTAAATATAAAGCTTTATTTCCTTAACTTCCAACTGTCTGAGTCTAGCCTGGGTTATTTTAATGTGTGTGGGGGCAGGTAACAGCTGATTCACCACAGCTTGTTATTATGTAGCAGAAGTAGCTTGTGGCTCAGCAGAGCTTGGCAGGTTGCAGTGGCAGAGAGCGATGAGGCAGAAGCTTATTGAGGCAGAGTAATGGCAGAAGCACTGTCTTTTCCTGCTCATCTCTTTTGATCAATGCATCCCAAAACTAATGGCTCTCTAGCCACAAATCAGACAATCAGAATGGCACTTTGCCCAAACTGACCATATTAGGTGAAACCAGGGCTTCCTTACCCTTTTTAGGGCCAAACACAAACAAGTGTGTAAACACATGAAGGTACTTTGTTTACAAGGAGAGAATGAGACTGGAAAGCATCAAGGCCTTTTGTCTTCATTTCTCACGGTGCTTCCCCCATCAGCAGGAGGAAGGAGAGCAGAAAAACATGTCCGGGTAAAACAGGACATGTTTAGGCCTATTTAGCCTGTTTTGGCCTTCCACAACAGCTTCATTCTTGTTTCCCAAGTAACAAGTCGACCAGTTTGTCAGCCTCATAGTGACTGTGGGCCTGGTCACAAGCTCCAAAGACTTGCCTGTGGCCAAAGCCAGGTCTGTAGAGAGCCAGAGCTACCCAACAACTGATGGGTGCCACCACATGCGGTTTGGATATGAAATGCTTCCCAGAGCACTTGTGGTTTCTCCAACATTATTGATAGCTCTGTGGACTCAGGCTGGAGTTCTGCAGATCACTCTACAGACAAAGGCCCCATGAAGCATAAGCTAGGAGCTGTGCTGTACTAAGCACTTCAGTATTAGGGTAACAACCCACAAATGGAGGCTAGGAGGCACCAGAGCTGATCATTGTTTTGTTGGAAAACCTTGACTAAATGTTCAGCTTTCAGAAAGAGTGCAGAAAAGACCACGTCCTCCAACAAATACAGGTCTTGATTCCCTGTGTTTTTCTTATTTCTCACACTTTCATGGAAAAGTGTGGCAGCTACTTCATGGAGATCTTGCAGCACCTTTTCCTCTTTTGAGGCATTTTTCACCCATTTAAAAAGCAGAAATGTTTTCATTTTTCATAACAGGGATTGAACAGATGGGTTGACAGACGGTGGGTATAAAATAGTGCTGCAGGAAACAGTCAGGAAAGCAGCTTGCTCCCATCTATCCCTGCTTGTTTGTCACAGGAAAGATGCTACTTGAAGTGTGGACCACTACAGGATAGTGCCTCAAAAGCATAAGGCCTAGTCTCCTTGTGGTAGCTTTGCTCCAGAGCACCCACTGACTTCAGTGGGAATGAGGCCACACTCAACAAACACTGTAAGTTAAATGCTGCCTGATATAAAAAGGGCAGTTTGTGCAACTGTTCTGCCTTCCATGCCACCTGGAACACTGTAGGAGACTGAGTGGGAAGAAAATGGTTTTTAGGTAATGCCTTTAAATAGACAAGACTACAAATAGTTTCAGGATGCTGAAAGCTGCAGGACAGACAGGATGGAGCAGGTCTTCTTACAAACGAAATGATTTGCTACCAAACCCAAGTGTTTACATCTTGGCTGACCTTTTCTAGCACTGCTGTGGACTTGCTGCCTGTCAGCAGACTGTCCTTCAGTTGTGAGTCTCCAGCAAACACTGTCCTCTCAAACACCAGTTTTGTTCCTCTTTTCTCTTCCAGCTTCTCTACTAGCAGGCATATTCTTGGCAGGACCAGGATCTCCCCTGGCATTTGATTGCTCCTTCCTGCATCTTTGGTGAAGTCCTGTGCCTTATCAGATGCTTAATCCTTCGGAGTCCCACCAGTGTCCCTGCTTCTTTCTGACTTCCATTCATTCTGTTCTTTTCCTCTGTCTCTGCCTTCAACATTGCCTCCTGCATTATTTCTACATGCCTAAGGAACCTCTCTCTCAAAAATCACCCTTTCTTCATTACTGTCCACACAGACTGGTTTTCTAATCACGTACTTCTTAATTAAAGCTATGCAGATGCATATATCACAAATCATTGAGCTAAAACATTTTCTTAACAAGCTGTGAATATGCACGTATCATGAAGAGCAGCACTAAGAAGCTATTTAAAAGAGCTACTGTTTTTGAAAGTGCAACTCCTGCAAGGACAATTTATATGGAATAAATATAAATAATTGGAGCAGAGGCTTGTTCAGAGTACTAAAATAGGACTATGGTTCTATTAGCAACACCTCTGCACTTTAAAGATGGTCCTTGCAGAAACCAGGTTTTGTGGAGTGACATGAACCAAAGCCCAAACTCCTCATCTCCTTCAATTTACGTATATTGAAAGAAATATTTTCACAGAGTCTCCTGATTAATTCTAGAGAGAGCACATGTATTTTCTTAGAGCTCTTCTTAGTCCAGATGCTATTGTCCATTTTTAGCCTTTAGTCCACAAATTTTATATCCAGGCTTTTTATCGTTGAAAAGCTACATGCTACAAAGGTTATGAAAATTTTATGAGTGGTGGATCCTCAGAGTCGGTGGGCCTGGGCAGTGCTATCAGGCTTTTGCAATACAAACAGGTGTGTCAGGGAGCTTAAATCCTGACTGCTATTTGCTTATCTCACCTTATTCTTCCTGCAGTTCTACTGATTTGAATGCTGAACTATGTTTCATTCTTTCATAAATGTCTTTACAACGTTTTTTCTTGTCTGAGAGGATTTCTTCTTATCCCATCAAATATGTACTTATTAATAAGAATGTCCTGTTTCATCTGATTATTAATTCCAAACTGAAATAATGAGCTTATATAAACTGGAAATAATGTAAAAAACATTTATGACATTAAATTATCTGATGACTTTTATCCAGCTGTCTATGTAATTATAATATTTTCCATAGATATTATCCCTTGTTACTGCTTTAGACAGAGAGGTTGGAAAAATATCCGTTTTTATATATATATATATATATATATATATATTTGCTCTTCAGCTCCTATGGAAACCCTTTAAAACTTTTTTGGGGTATAATGACCTGTCAAGGATATGGAATGTTACACAGACCTTAGAGATTTTCATACATCACAGTTCAGTGACATTAACTTACCCAGTATTTTCCCCTCTGTCAGTGGTCACTGACTAATTTTAAGTATTACATCTAATTAATTGTAACAGGACAACAGAAGAAGGAGATTATTCATGGCACTGGGTAGGCTCTTGGGTTTTATGCACCAAAGTGCAGATTTATTGTAGCTTTTCAAATATTTACTTTAAAAATGTGGCTAACAGCTAAACACACCAGGGAGTTCAGAAATCATAAACCACAGTGTTTTTTTTCCTACTACAAACAAGGAGAAACTTCATGTACATAAAAATGTGAAATGATTTCCATAAGAATGATAAATTAGACCAAGAAGTAGATGAGATATAGCTTCACATAAGACAAACTTTCAGATGGGTAAGTGTGTTCTGGTCAATAAAGAGGAAAATAAATTCATTTCACATGTTAGATAAATATGTCATGGACGTGATAACTGCAGCAGACTGTAGACGCCAGCTGGCCAAGAAGGATGTAAAGCTACTATAAAGTAATCATAGAACCATAGAATGGTTTTGGTTGGGAAAGACCTTTAAGATCACCAAGTCCAATGACTTTCTAAGTCTGTCAAGTCTAGTGCTAAACAATGTCCCTTAACACCTGACCCATACATCTTCTAAACAGCTCCAGGCATGTTGATCAAACACTGCTCCAGTAAGCCTATTCCGTTTTTTTTCATAACTCTTTCAGTGAAGTTTTTTTCTAATATTTGTTGTTCATTCAAATCCTCCAATTAGTTCAAACAAGCACAAAGGGGTTATTATCAATGTGATGTGATTTTTCAAAAATTAATATTATTTATTAATTTTTGATATCCAAACTTTTCCACCCCTGACCACTCATTTTTAATATTGGACAGGTTTGATTGTAGCAGTTATGAAACAATTACATAAATAATATCTAGATCCAGAAGTATCTATTAATATGCATAAATGATCAATTCAACTTTAACTATTAAGTATCACTGGAAGATCTCTTGTGGTCAATAGTACCACTTGGCCAGTAAATGGAACTCAGGGCCCCTTTCTGCTTGGGGCAGAATCTAAGTAATATGCAAAGCTTACTCACAAGTGTTACTTCTCCCATCTTGTGGGGTTATCAATAAATGGGAAGTACTCAGAACACTTGCAGGGTTTCTGGCTGGTCTGGCCACTGGCTGCTGCTGCTGTGGCTGGTGCTGCGACTGCAACTGTGGCTGAGACTTGATTCACTCCATGCTCCACAGGCTGCTCGATGAAGAAGAGGGGGTGTAGACAGTTTTCTGACCTGTTCCTGGCTTTTCAGTGATCTGCGTACCTTCAGACTTGCTCATCTTCAGGAGACACAGGCTGCTCTGGCAGGTGCAGGCAGACGTCTTGCGATGTGTCTCAGCAGATGTGTATCTCATGCTGCTAATTGCATGAAGGCAATTCAAGTTGCTCCTGGAAAGACGGTTCCAGGGTGGGATATAGCTTATATAGCTATATAACAATAATAAGGCATTACAGGCATGGATGCAGAACACAGAATAATAGCAAAATTATGGCAGAAGCATAAGCATGGCAAAAGCTCTCTCTGTTATCTGTTTATCTGCTTTTAGTATCAATGCCTGAGATTCATTGGACCCTTTTGGGCATTAGCATATCCAATCAGAGTGGCAGTAAGCCAAGTCTTACAATATTTGGGTGGAATAGAGGGAAGGCAGGAAAACATGTCTGGGCAAGCCAGCACACATACAAGCCTATTTTGACCCTTCAGGTCTACCATGACAATATTCAAACTAAATCTCCTTTGGTGCAACCTGAGGCCTTTTTACTTGTACTATCACTTGTTACTAGGAAGAAGAGATCAACAGCCACCCAAATACGCCCTCATTTCTGGTAAAGAGCAATAAGGTCTCCCCTCTGTCTCCTTTTCTCCAAATGGGAAGTAAGATACATTTGCACAATTCTTGGCTATATGAAAAATTAAGCACACCTGAAACAGAGAGCTCTATCTATCCAAACAAGACAGACAGCCTTGTCCAAAACAGGCCTATCCTGTTCTGTGCTTAGTATGGTAGAGACTTTATGATTCTGGTTCACTTTTTTGTTCGTTTGATTGGGTTTTGTGTTTTAAAGCTTCAGGTTACGTTCAAAAGGTTTTACAAAAATCAATCCAGATTCAAGAAAGAATAGTCAGCTTGAGTAAGGATTTCAAATAATAATAGTTTGCAGTTCAGAATGTAGTTGGGAGTGATGCCATCTCTCCCAAATGGGATTCAGAGAATATCCTTTAGAGTGCAAGGAGACAACAGATGGTGTTCTGCCTCCTTGAGGCAGAGACACAAGGTGCCACCCTCTAACTGGCAGGTCTGCAGTGAGTTACTGCAATATCAGAACTAGCTTTTAGAGCTGATGCAAGTAAAACAAGAAGAAAAGTCAAACTTCATTGAGTCTTCACAGCAGGAAAGCAAGCAGCAAGGAAGTCAAAGCATACTAATTGTCTCCTCCAGTAAATTACACTTCTAGGGCTAATATTGAATTAATTTAAGGCCATCTGGGCACGTCTGTGTCATAGTGTAGTCTCTACTATACCTTGTGCGTCTTTTGGAATCAGTAATGAGGATAGGTTGAAGACAATGACCTAATGACTATAGCATCTTTATGACATATATACTGTTTGAGAGAAACTCAGAAGTGTGAGAGGTGGTGGTCCTGGAATTCATTTGTCTTTTGCAGTAACTGAAGAGAGAAACTAATATTTTTTTTCTATATGCTTGGGTTTTTCCTAGGCAATTCTTACAAGAATGGTGTCTTTGCTAGCATATTTTTTAGCCTAACACAAGGTAAAGGGATTATATGGTTTGGCTGGGATCTATGTCAATTTAATGAAAAATTTGAGGAGACAGTTCAGCTAAACAAATTGGAAGGTATCTTAGAAGAAAAGGGAAAAGACAAAAAAGAGGAACTGAGAACCAAAATATGGTTTGCAAACAAAATTAATTGAGACATCAAAGCATATAGAAAGCAAAGAAAAATAATCTCTAATTGCTTATAGGGTAATACAACACACCTACTACTAACTTATGAAGGAACATGTGTTATCCTGAGGGCTTTTGTTCTGCATGACACTGCCTGTACTAATCCAAGCTTATGTCTTTAATGAGTTGTGTTCATCCACCACAAAGGAACTTTGTACTTGGCCTCACCCTGACATAATTAAAATTTGGTTCAGACAGCCAGAAACTGACAATAACATGCAATGTGTTGGCATCACAGAAAGGGCATCACTATGATCTAAATGGTCATGAGGATGTGATCACACAGTAGGGATGCAATTGCAAAATTTTATGTTGGCCTCATGCAAGCAGAATGAGAAATAAAAATAGTATGTGTAATGAACAGTGCTCTTGAAACTGAAAACAAAGTAGAAGAAATTAGTCCTTTAAAAAAAATTTGTCAGAACAAGAGCAATACCAATTTGGCAAATCAAAACTGGCAAAGGAACAAAGTGGGAAAATATGCAAATAAAATAATATCCATAAAAACATTAATGTATACCTATGTTTATATAGATATAAAATGTAGAACTTTTTGTATGCACATTACAGATACACTGGAGAAGGTGCAGCAGAGGGCTACAAGGATGATTATGGGACCGGAAGACTGCCTGATGAGAAGAGGTTGAGGGACCTGAGGCTTTTTACTCTGGAAAATAGAAGACTGGGAGGAGAATTAATAAATGCTTATAAATAGCTGAGGGCTGGGTGTCAGGACTAGGGACAGATGGACAGGCCCTTCTCATTTGCTCCCTTTGATAGGACAAGGAACAATGGATATAAACTGCAGGACAGGAGGTTCCACCTCAACACAAAGGGGAACTTCTTTACTGTAAGAGTCACAGAGCACTTGCACAAGCTTCCCTGGGAGGTTGTGGAGTCTCCTTCCCTGGAGGTTTTCAAGTCCTGTCTGGATACATTCTGTGACCTCAGCTAGATCTGGTCCTGCTCTGACAAGCAGATTGGACTCAATTATCTCTTTGGATCCCTTCTAACCTCTGAAATCCTGTGATCCTGTGATATCTTAGAATCATAGAATCATAGAATGAGTCAGGGTTGGAAGGGACCACAAGATCATCCAGTTCCAACCACCCTGCCATGGGCAGGGACACCCAACCCTACATCAGGCTGGACAGAGCCTCATCAATCCTGACCTTAATTTCAGAGATGAGGACTCAACCACCTCCCTGTTCCAGGCTCTCACCACTCTCATGGTGAAGAACATCCTACTCATGTCCTGTCTGAATCTCTCCATCCCAGCTGCTGCCAGACTCTGACATTGTTTGGACTGAGTAGTTTCTTTGTTTACATTTCCTGGCACAATCTGTCTGTTTTTTTAAGTCATAGCAGATATTTTCAGGCCTAGAGCAAAAATTAACAGTAAATCCATAATTAATTAGAAAACAATGACACGCGTTAAATATATCACCATGGTCCTTGAATAGAAGTTTTCACAAGGGTCTGGCATGGTGCTTTTTGGCAATATAACCCTCACTGATGCAGCTGAACACCTCATTTGACTGCTAATATTTTCTGATTTATTAAAAGCATCAAAAACAGCATTAGAGGCTATTTCAGTTATATTTAACCCTATATAACCTAAAAAATAGTCACTGTAATCCCAGACCATCCTCTTAAACATTCTCCATGCCAAATTCCATATGAAAGTACCAATTGTTGCCACAAGCCAACTATGTAAAAACCAGAGAGTCACAGAAAGAATAACCAAATACAACAACCCTGTCAGCTTAATTTTTAACTTCCAGGAATAATTAACAATCAAACAAATGTAATTAAACACCAAGCCCCACGGTGGGTAAGCCAATTAAAAATATGTGGTGGTTTAGCAGTTACCTGCTCCCCCACCTTTTGATATAAACCCCGTCTAGGACTCAGAACACTGGAAGTTGATAAATTAAGCTTTATATTTACAGCAATGCACAATATATAAGCAGATATTTACAATGTATAACAGATATTTACAGATATATATAGTGAAAAAGTAATACAGAAACACCACAGCCCTCCCAGAGATCAAAATCCCCAAGAGGGGTAACCAACCACCCCTACCACCTTTCCCCCCTTCCCCAATCTTATCTCACCATCTGTTAATGCAGCAGATAGGTGAAGGTAGATCAGCCAGGGACATTAGTAGTAGGAAAGAAGTTAGTAGAATTATTAAAAATCAGCTACAGAAGACAGAGACAAAGAAACCATGCAAAGAGCAGCCGCAGCCAGAGAGGTCTGAAACCTTCTGACTTATGTGTGTTTGGGTTACATTTTTAAAACAATTTTTTTCCCTTCTCAGTAAAGCTGTGTGATTTCCTCTCTCAGCCAATAGTCTAATTTCTCACTCAAATT